>CM023357.1:61030498-61341224 GCA_013282895.1 Eriosoma lanigerum | reverse complement strand
CCCCCCCCCCCCCCCCAAATGGTACCACTGGTTTGATCTTATACTCCATTATCAGCTGCTAATATTAATACTACAATATCTGTTACTTGTGCACCTCCATTTCTGATAGTAGCAAAGGATGCATGTTCTGGTGTACCCAAAAATGTTATTTTTTTCCCATTTTCCAAAACAACTGTAATCATATATGTATATAGATTTGAATTAAATATTATTTTTAAATTAAATTATCCTTACCTGGAAATGCACCAATATGTTGTGTAATAGCACCAAATTCAGATTTAACAACTGATGTATTTCGTAAAGTGTCTAACAACGTGGTTTTTCCATGATCAACATGACCCATTATTGTTACAACTGGATGTCTTGGAACTGTAGAAACACACTGTGCACGAGGTCTAAAATAAATACATAATATTGTAGTTAAAAATATAATGAGTATAAATGTAAACCTGTAAACCAGAGGTCCATATGCGGCCCACAGTCCCATAAAATATGGCCTGCGATGACATTTTACTTTCAACAATTTATTGTAAATACAAAGGTGTTACAGCGCTTATTAAAAATGAACTCAACTACTGTAGAACTGAATACCACCCCCCCCCCTCCCACAAACATACACCATTAATGCAATATAATGCATGTATTATCCATCATAAAAATATATACACATGTTGGTCTACAAAATGTAATGAAATATGTTGTTTAAATGGTAAATTTTATTAGATAAAGAATATTGATCACAGACAGTTTTGAAATTTGTTATATGATATCAACGCTAAACATAGTAATGTAATTTATTTTACGTATGTTCATTGGCTCGGCAGAGAAAAAGTCCTTAAAAGGGTTTTTGATTTATAAAATAAAGGTTATGATTTTGCTGCAAGTAAAAGAAAACATTTTGAACAACTTAATACTCCACAATGGATGAATCATTTTGCCTATCTTACTGATATAATTTTACATCTGAATGAATTTAACTTGCGCTTGCAATGTCAAAATCAAATAATTCACAATTTATTCGATATCATTAAATATTTTTAATATAAATTTCAATTATGGGAAATAAAACTTTAAAAAAATAACACAGCGCACTTTCCATATTTGTCAAAATGTAACATTACTTAACAGCAAAATATGCTGATGTAATTTATGATTTGAAATTTAAATTTTATTTAAGGTTCTCAGATTTCAAGATTAATGAAAAATTATTTTATTTATTTTCAATTTCATTTTCATTATTAATTGAAGATGTACCAGAAATAAATGAAAATTGTAAAATCAAAACTAGAACATGAATAACTGACGCTCATATAGAAAACTCTTTTAAGATTACTTCATCTAAAATAGAACTAAATATAAAAAAAATTGGAAATGTCAAATACTTCATTAAACATAAAATGAATTTAATTTAATTATTATCTTTTAATGTTTAATGTTTAATATTTCATTTAAAATATAAATCATATTTTTATGATAAAAAGTAATATTAATTGAGTCTTTTTTTAATACAAAAAAAATTTTCTTGTCAATGCAGCCCCAAAATATTTGTAAACAAATAAGTGGCCCACTAAATGAAAATGTTTAAGATCCCTGAATAAAAATACAGATTTAGTAAAGTCTTTCTTCTTATATATAGACATATAAGATTCAATTTAAAACAAAATATTTTGTTTGCAATTTTATGTGAAAGTTATAGTGAAATATTATTTCAATTAATTTATCTTCTATTATTAATTAATATACAATCTGTAAAATAATTCATATTTAAAATAAGCATAAACTATTTTTTACTATTAATAACATGAATTTATGGGAGGTTTCTTAAAAAAAGTTTAAGTAACTACACCATTTTATATTTAAATCTTAATGTGTTTATGCCCAAACATCTTAAACGTCAAATATCAATGAGTATGAGACAGTGCATATAACATAACAAAACATTATATCAGTTATTATAAATTTCCATTGAAAACATTGCGTAAATGTACAGAGCATGATTATACAAATTTACATTGAAATTATTTATGAAAAAAAATTATTGGTTATATATTATATATAGAAGGTCCAAGATTAATTTACTAATTATAATATATCCATAAAAAAAGAATATTTTTAAATGCAGTTTTTTTTACTACTATTTACCTCTATCATTTTTATTTTCAAGTTATATTAAATTTGAAAGTAGGTACCTATATTAGCGTGAAATGTAAAATTTATATTATTTATACTCTATATTATGATTAGTAAATGATCAGCAACAATATTTTGCAGACCAATATATTAAAATATTAAATAATCATAAATAATTTGACGTCAAAAATATTATTTCTTGTATAAATTAACATATATCCTAAAATTCAACATATTGATTTAATTAAAACACATCAAAATTCGTATACAAATATACTCTTTAAAACGGCTATAGTTAAATTTCACATTATATAAAAAATAAAAAATAGTTAAAAAAAATTTTATGAAAATTTCTTTTTTTTAAGTAATGTAGGTAATATTATAGACTACTACCAAACTAATAATTTTACAAAAACCATATTAAAAACGTTTACCTTTCATAGAGATATTTCAATTAGTAAACAGATCCAAGACAGTTTATATACTGAATATGTTGCTCATTCATATAAATTTTAATTATACTAATTTAAAATATCTATTACTAGATTATAGTTATTCTTATTTATTGTTCATTGTTATTTATATTTTATTTAATAAATAATGACTAAATTATATTAGATTTTTCGTTTTAAACATTTTCCTGCAAAGATATAACTACACTTAAATATATTTAACTTGGAAACTTTAATGTAAAAGTCTACTTGTATATCGAAAAAAGCATGTAAATAAGTAATTAAAATATATTTTTTATTTATATAAAAAATTAATCGTAACATTTATTGTAGAATATTCAGTTGACTTTATAAATAGGATACAATATTATCATAATAGTTTGAATAATTTCTAAAACATTAACTGCACATTCAGAACACATTAATGTATAATATAGAGTTATCACGTTGATGGTTACATTTTATTTTATTTAAATAAATATAAATTTTTTATCGAAACAAATATACAATTAAACCAAACGTTAAGACATAACTTGTACTCAAAACATGAATAATCGATCCTGATGATTTTAACGTCTTAGTATTATCAGGGCTCACTCTAGTAAACCAAGGAAGAACGTTAAGTTTGGCAGAGTATGCACGGAGCCATGTTCTGCCTGGTATTAGTTCTTTATCGTGATTATTCTCGTCGCGCCACAAACCCGCGGGCAAGTAAACATCTCGGGCAATAGCATTCTCTTTTATTACAGGAGCTACGAGGATATTTTCACCCAGAAGATATTCTAAAACATTTAATAAAAAAAATTCCTATAAAAATAGTTATTTTCCATGGTTATTAATTTTTACATTTCCTAAAGATCGTTATTTATGATAATATATATCATAATATTATGTGTCTTAAAAATAGTTTTTCTACTTACCGTCGTCGATTCCATATGACTCTGTATCGTTGGGATCGATCCACCAAATAGGAGGATTTACCGGACTACCCTTGACACTGTCTCTCATCAATTCTACGATTAAGTCTGTATAGTTACTGCGTATTTTCATAAAATGTTTGCATATATCTACCGTCTAAAGTACATACATACGGGCGATACGTTTAAAAATTATATTATATTCAAATAATTTTTTTCATTTATTTATTAAAATAACTTTCTGAGCTCGAATACCTCATTGTCGAAGTCCCACGGTGCGTACGAAAACTGTACGGCCGGCATGAACGTATTTGCTTGCATCCATCTAATGTACATTTGTTTGGTAGGCGGTTTGTTGTCGTATGCGTTTCCGCCAATCATATCCGGCAATACAAACGGATACCCGATCATGTTCATTTGTATCAGAGATGTTATTAGTGTCGGTAGTCCTAAATGGTAATCCCATCGAGACTCACGGTCCATCATTCTCAGGAAACGACCGAATTTTTGACTCCTTCTTGATGATCTGTACTCGATTCCGTCACCAAAAGCCACAGCAGTTTTAAGGTACGCGTTGACAATATTGTCAGGGTAGTAAGTCAAATCTTTATCGTAAAATTCTGGAAGTTGTGGGGTCCTAAAAAAAAAAATAAGTCATTCCGTAGTAACTTTGATTGTAATTTTTGTTCGGAATTAAATATTCATATTATAATGTGCAAAGTATAGCTTTTCCAATTTTTAAAAATTAACGATTTACGTATCAACTGGATTCTCCCGCATCGAATTTGAAAGTATCAATACCATATATTGCTATTAAAATTTAAAGACGATTAGACCACCAATTTGCTGCTAGAGGATTTGTGAAGTCGATAAGAGAAGCTTGCCCATTCCACCAAGTCGTATAAACTGTGGTTTTTTGGTTGCTATTCACAAAATACCCTTGGGAATTAGCTTCATCATATATATAGCATTCCAGATTTATGAATGGATGTATCCACAATGATGTTTTAAATCCCAACAATTCTATTAAATGTTACAAGTTGAAATAATTAAATGTATATCATATTGCAATTCAAATTTTAATATTAGTGAAATAAATATTTTAACATTATAAATGTACGAGTATTCTATAAAAAATAAAAGTAATATAAAAATTTAAAAACTTATTTATGTTTTATACCCAATTAATTTATTTATTATGTAGTTATTAAAAAAATATATAGCACAACACAAATTCATATATAGGGAATTTTCATTTTTTGAAGATGAAACCCTTATACTTGAATAAGTATGTATATTATGTATAATATTAAAATTTAAGCGAATTTAACTAATTGAAAAATAATAATTTTTTGTTATTTATGTTAGTTATATATATGAATACTTTTATCATTAATTATTTTAAGTAAATTGTTTGTCATGTCAATCAAGTTATAGTTTTTTAATAGAATTATTTTTTTAAAGAATAATTATTATGACACTTGAAATTTGTTTATAATTATTAATTATTAGTCCATCGCATAATGCAATGTGGAAAAGTTGCAAAAACTGTGTTGTTTGTTGTTTTAACGTTTTAAAAAAATAGAATTTAAATTGTGATGCTTTTTCTAACTTGTTTATGGTATACAAGTATATTCTTACACTGCCTTTTACACAAGTATCATGTGAAAGGACTTTTTCATTTTTAAAGAATATAAAAACAAGTCTACGCAGTCAACTGTTAGACCCAAAATTGGAAGCATTTATGTTGGCTAAAGAAAAACAAAAATTAATTTTATTAGAATTAGAAAAGAAAAACTTTTGAGAAATTCGAAAAATGAACTAAATAAAGCACCAACTAGATGCAATTATCTACCGAAAGCGTTCCCTACTTGTGGTAATCAGGCCATTATTTCTATCAGAAAAAGTGTTATCATACAAAAAAAAAAAAACATCTTTGTAATACCAATACATTCTTCGCCTTGCTCAAAATCTAAAACATTACATTAATATAAACACTACATCCTTCCACTAGTCACTATCTAATAGAAACAAATATGATCTTTCCCTAGAACCCAGGGATTTCATCAGTACCCTTCCAACGCTTTGATATTTATTACATTTTAGATTCTGAACGGAGAGAGATATGAATTATTTGTACAAATGGGTTTTTTTGTTTTTTTGATTTTTATGTATGAAATCATTTTTTTGGGAAGAAATAATTCTCCGATTACCACAAGTAGGGTATGCTTTCAGTAGAAAATCGTATCATCTTGACACATTATACAGCTCATTTTTCGAATTTCTCAAAAGTTCTTCCCTAAGACAAAAAGAACTACCAAAAAATGGCATAACATCGGCAAAATTACGATTTCCGTTATTTAAAATTTTTTTTATTTCCTAATTACTCATTGAGTTTTGATCGTAGAGACTTAAAAAAAATTTTGAGTACTCACATAGGCAATATTTACATTTAATAAAATTTTGGACCTGATTGGTTGATTTTTTGACTAAATATAGAGCTCTGAATTTTTTCTAAAAATGTTTAATATTACCTGCAATTTTTGATTTAACGGTTTGAATTTTTTTGTAGAAACATAAACATATACTATTTAATAAATTTAAAAAATATTTTGAAAATTGTAAATGACAATTTTTATCATGAAATGTTGACTCCTTGAATTTTTATCGTAGGAATTTAAAATTGTTTTTGAATATATACATGTGTAATTTACACTCGTGGTAAAAAATTGGAATAGATTATCAGTATAATACATATTAGTATATTGAGATTCGCTCAGAATCGTATTTTCTAATGCAATATAATTGCATTCAAATCTTAATAATTATAATAAACCACTAATTTCGTAATTGACCATATCATCCTAAATTAACGTTCCTCCTTTTTGTAATTTTTAAACATACCTATTTTAAATATATTTACTTACTTAGTTGTTTTACAAGACTTTTAACGTCCATGAACCTCGTATCGTTAAACTCAAAACTACCGTAACAGATTTCCCACTTGTCGTCAATTTCAAGAGTTCCTATAGGAAATCCGTTATCGACTATTTCTTTAGCGTATTTCAAAACGATAGAAGTGTTTACATCGGCATGATACCTAGCCCACGTCGACCAAATTGGATTTTTCACTACATAAGGATCCGGTATAGACGACGGCAAACCTAAAACGTCTTTAATAGCATTTTCATGTGCTATCCTAGGGTCGCTGTATTTGCACACCCGGAATTGCATGACATTTCTAAATTTTCTATAAGGTGCAGTAACTTTGGCAGCAAAACACATTTGACCTGGTCGTGGGCCATTGATGTCAACAAATAGAGCCACTGATTCGTTTATATAAATATAAAAACCGTCGGAGTTAAAAAAATACGACTCCACTATCTAAAAAAAAAAAGAAATATATTATTCTATTAAAGTGAATAATAAATATTATCTACAATATAACATACAATAATTTTTTTTTTTTTTTTTAATTTTAATCGATATATACGCGATTGTTAATGAAAACTAATTAAAGAACTGTATTTTACTATCAACGAAATCTTATATTATTTGTTAAAATATGAATATATAGTAGCATCATTAATTCCGATTACGAAAAATGAAATTAAGACTCGGAACTATAGATTTTTAAAGTCCAAGTCTTTAAACCGAAATGTATTACTCACCGCTTGACTTTCTTTTTCTTTAGTGACATACGGATCATCAACCCAATCATATTTATTTAATGGCCAATACTGATTTGTTCTCTGGGGACCACCAAACCAAGAACTATTTTCCATGTCGACACAAAATTGCAAAACATCATTCATTGTACCGGTAACTTGTTCGTAATTCAAACATTCTTTTTTATCGGAATTCGAAAATTTTTTTAAATATTCTGCATTTCCTTCTTGTGGTTTAGAACATAAACTTGCATCACTACTTAGACAATGTTCATAGAAGTTTAATTTAAGGGTCTTAGATGTCAAAATATCTGAAATTGAAAAATTTACCATTACAAAGAAAAAATATTAATTTACTTTACCCAACTAAGCACATTACAACAACATATCAGTAATATATCATAAACTTTCTAATGTATTCAATTAATATAATTACTTCCATCGTAGGCCAGCAATTTGTTTTCATCGTTAGAATATAAAACGATAGGTGTATTATCCGCTAACGATATGGACGCTAGTACAACCGTAATGATACATACACCTAGGAAAATAATATTAAAATATATAAACATAATTGTTTTAAATATAATAATTTAATATTAAATTAATAAATTTAATTGAACACTATTAAAACAAATTTACTAAAAACATTCTACTTTATAACAAATTAAATGTTCTTAAATTCTAAATTAATTTAGAAATAAAAGAATAAAGTCAGTTGATCACATGACACTAACCTTATAAATCTTGCGCTGAAACACTCATAATCTGATAAATTAGATTCAATATATTATAACAAATAGCTCGAATAAAATATGCTATTAAATTTCGAAGGTAGAATTTATCACAATGTTTGTATAAAATGAATGCAAAAAGTATTAAATAGATTTTAGTCCGTAGACACTGATATTGTAATACCTACTTAAATTAAATATATTTCTTTTCATTTTCAATTAACATGAATCAATTTTCATAAATTTTTATTGGAAGGTTTCATACATTTATTATTTACAATACAATATTTCGCCACACAACTACGTTTATTAATCAAGAAGTAAAAACGGTTTTGAATACGATTTTAAAAACCGGATAACCCAGAAAAATTTGATACCATTTTTTAACTCTAAAACTGAAATCCGACAAAAATAAACCAAAAACCCAAACCCGGAAAAAATTAAAACCAATTTAAATATTTAAAACCTAAATTCCGAAAATACAATTTTAATTGATTTTTAGATATATTAAAAATAAATTCAACTTGCTAGTCTCGTATTAAAATTTTCAATGTACATTTAGTTAATTAGGTATGAACGAAGCAACAATAAAATTATAATTAGTTATTTTATATTTGTATATTTAATTTTGTTGATCACTATAGTGAGTACTGAATCTATAAATTTAAATAACTATTAACTGGTAGTGACAATAATAACTAAAAGTATATCCACCCTTCTAACACTAAGGAAAATACGCATTGATCTGAAACGGTCTATTTATAACGATTATTTACATAAATTGTGTATAAAAATTAAAACCGAAACCAGGAAATAATCAAAAACGTTTAAAATCCGTAAACCAAAAACGAAATTTTAAAGTCCGTTTTTTCTCCTTGATATTAATACACTTAACAATTTTTTTTAATAATTTAATATTTGTATAAAATAATAATAAACAGTTTTTTCTGAGAAATGATGAAACACAAAACATATTATTTTGAAAGATTTCATAAAATTTATAATGAAATGATAATATTATTTTTCTTTTTTTAATCCATCGGTATATTATAGTTACAGTATAAACTATATTAAGTTTAAATAAACAATTAAAAAGAAATATAATTTTAGAAAAAGGAATGGAAGGATCGCCCATGAAACAACAATATAAGATTTTTCATAAAAAATATTCTTTTCCTACAATTATTCCAGTATATGAAAATATTTCATCATCATCATCCTTATTTCACGTTTACTTATTTGCTAAATCATTTCTTCACAAATAAATATACTTTTAAATCATAAAATAAGACAAATTGGTATTTAATAAATACACATCTATTTTTAATATTAATCAATTAATTAATATTTTAATACTAATTATTAAAATAAATTTAACTAATTTACAACAATTATAAAAACAATCTTCAAGATACATAATAATTATTACATACCCAAAATGTTAGTCATATTTCCTCATTAAACTATGACAAAACTGAAGTGAACCATATGTGAAGAAAGTTAGGTAATCACTGGCAATTAATCAACGATTAATAGCATTAAATAAGTATTTTTTTCTACTTTTTTAATTATTCAAATCAGTTTATTTCAATAAGATTCAGATAACATTTAAGTATTCAATTTTAAATACGTCGATTGTTTAAATAATATGTTGACTTATGTTGAGAATCTTTTTCTACGTAAAAAAAAAATATTTTTAAAACCCAGTACTTAATGAAATTGATTATAATGCAAATAAAAAATATAATAATAAACAATAGATATACTTGCGCATAAAAAAATTGTAAAATAACAACTTTTATATTCTAATTTACTTGTATCATTTTATATAACAGTGAATTTATATAATATTTAATAATATTGTAATAATATAACATACTATAAAATGTACCAATATACTCAAATAAAATAATTAAATAACTAATACATGTAAAAAATTACACTTGGAAATCACTTGGAATATTTTTTTTGTCATAAAATACCTCACTACTATCTAATTAGAGCAAAACGAACAGAATGACATTTGTAAAAGATAAGATAATTTCAAATTATAACGTTTATAATTCACAAATATATTAAGAACATAACATTTGATGATACAATTATTGTTCGTCTTGCTTTTAACGTTTACAACTATGAAATAATCCTTATATGATATCCTATTTAATAAATAATAAAATAGATAAAAAGCAAATCTTTAAAGGTTTAATCGTTTAATGTAATGTTCATTGTACATATTCATCATTATGGACTTTAATTTATCGATTCAAAAATTACTCCTATAAATCTAAAATCCCTTAAGTTAATAGTAACAGCTAAATTTTCGTTTTGATACTTACACACTAAATAGATTATCTTAAATTGTTTATGTTTAAACTAGTATTTGTTAAAAAGAACGAAATCTCATTCAGTGACTAATTTTTTTGAATTGATTACATACACGTTGGAAGTATTTCTATTATTGTTCTTTGCTTCTGTGTAAAAATAATTTTTCATTTAGGTAGGTATTTAAATAGTCATTTACCTATAATATCTATAATGAACATAATTATAATAAATTACAAAGGGTCCAAGTTTCCCGTAGGTATACTGAAAATTGTATTCTACACCTAGTTAAATATTAAAAATATATAATTGGACACTGTGCAAACATATTTAGGTACCTACATTATCCATCGTTTAACTAATAATCAATATGTAATAGTTATTCCACTATAAAAGAAAATATTTTCAAGAATTAAAACATATTTAAGTTAGATATAGTTGTAATAATTTAAATTACGCTCATTAAATATTTTGTACTTTATTCATATCATTACAATATTGAAAAAAAAAGTATATGAACTATGAAAATATTAATTGAATAATTAATGAGTTAATTGTAAATAATTAAAATACAATTATTGCTCTTGGTATTTTAGATTCTGAGCGACGCGAAGATTATATTGGTTTTACAAAGATGTCTTTTTTTTAGTCCGATTACTACAAATAGGGTATGCTTTCGATAGTAAATGGCAATTAGTTGGTACTTAATTTAGCTCATTTTTAGAATTTCTTAAAAAATTTTCTTTGTGAAAAAAAAACTATCAAAAAATTACGATTTCCGTTAATTTGATTTTAAATATTTTGTGAAAAACAATTCTGTTTTGAACGTAGGGACTAAAACATTTTTTTTTTTTTTTGAGTATTCTCATAGGTATTTTATACAAATGGTAAATTTTTAGAACGGATAATCATTATAACATATTGTTTTATATTTATTTTCGCTCAGAATCGTATTTTCGAATGCAATAGCATTGTATTCAAATCTTAGTTGTATTAATTTCTCCGAGAACCAAAGAGATGAATGAGTAACGTCCAAAATCGACTTTCCCGTTTTTTTGCATTTAGCATTTGTAAAATTGTCTGGGTGAGTCATTAAAATATTTAAATTAATAAGTGTGATAACCAACATTCGATACATACTATTAAAATATTGAAAATAAAATTAATAAAAGACTTATTATTTAGAGTCTGAAAGTAAACAAAGATAACGGGTATATTATATATATATACCCAAAAACTTCAAGTTAAACGTTTAATTAATATACCTTAGGTACTCAGTAGGTTGTAGGTACATTTAATATAAGAAGGTAATTAATAAAATAATAAACTGATATTGTATTAGACGATATTCATACTTATTACTCAAAACTCAAAAGATAATTTTGTTTTTAAATTTTTTATCGGAAGATTAAATTTAAGTAAATAATAGCATGGCTAAATATATATATTTAGCAATGAGTAATAGTAATAGAAATATTTTATTCAAAACGATACAGTTGTTGTAATTACAAACGCTTAGGTATCTTTAATAAGTATCTTTAATATTGGTACCTACATATTATTAAATTTGCAGGGACAACTTGTCAAACTATTATACGATGAGCTTCTGATTGAATGCTTATTTTTACCAATTAATTTAAATACATATTTTAGTTACCACCATAACTTGGTTACACTATATATTAATAGTTATGTTTTCTGTAATTAAAGGTCTATTTATGAATAGAAAATTATCTATTAGTTAAACTTTTTATAATCATCTTTTAATTTTCCTAGATTCCATAAATGATATAAAACCTAGTAATTTTGTGCCGTCCCTCAAATATACTATATTTTGTTCATGTCAAATGATAAAAATTATTTCAAACAAAATGTCCAACTATAGTGAACACTTGGCGTTATTTTAAGGAATATATCAACGCATTAATACTTATTATTATTAGGTATTATTATCTACGTGTTGAAAAATATTAAGAATAAAATAAAGTTAAATTTCAACAATGTAACAAAAAATTATATTCTACACCTACATAAATCATAAAAAATTACTATATGGTATACGTGAATATCAAACAGAATGTTGATAATTACCTATTATATTAGTCATAATTTTTCCATCAAATTATATCACAAATTCAGAACGAAATCGTGTGAAGTATTGGGTAGGTACCTACCAAATTCTTATGAAGTGAACATAGTTGTTTGTTTTACCATAAACAGTACACTTTTAACATACTATTTTGTTATCCGTTAAACTGTTTAACTCTTTGTAAAAGAAAACCTCTCGTCATTTTACATTATTATAATGAAATTAATTATACGTGTTCATGTTTGTCAACAATTTAACGCACTCGATACACACGATTTTCAAGTAAAACAATAAAAATATACGGACAGGAAAAGTAAACTGATTGTGTGTCGAGTATCCACTAGTCTCGCTTCGCCTTTTTGACGCAAGGCCAGTGATGTATGTATGTAATAATTAATAATTATTATTCGAGATTCAAAAACAATTATAATTCATTACGTTCATAAATAAAAAAGCTATGATTCTGAGCGGTACTCTCAATCATCATAAATCTGACGTTAAAACTTTTTACAATTATTTGTATAATATTTGAATATAATAATATATAATATATATATTGTATTCAGCACTAATATTGTATAAAACAAATTACGAAGATTTATAGATTATAGAGATAAAATTATATCTTTAGTTTGACTTTAGATTTCAAAAAAGTATACCTAAATTTCAAAATACACATATTTTAAGATGGTTAATTAAATATTAAACATATTTTATGGGCTTAAAGTATTTGTGCATAGGTTGATACAATAACAAGAATAATCGAAAAATTTGACTATTCCTTTTCCAACTGAACTTGTGCTTTTATTAAATAATGATTAGTAAAAATAAATTCAAAACCTTCTAGCAGCAATTTTATTATCATTTTAATCAAATAACCAATTATTCATTTTAAATAGGAAAAATTAGATGGAAACGCATCACAAAAACTAATTTTAAATGAAATTCAATTTCACCAAAGTACATTAAAAGATAAATCAGAAAAATGTTGATACCTTTTTATTTTTCGTGTTTATTGTAAACGGCTCTTTTATTTATTTTAAATTTTCTTTAAGTTTACAATAATTGTAATAATTTACAATTTACATTTGTAATAATTAATAATTTACAATTTACAATTGTAATAATTGTAGTAATAATTTACTAATATGTTGCCACTTAAAAATAGTCTTTAGTTATTACTCAAAAGTAATATGTACAAATTAATTTACTCATAATTACCAAATTACCAAACAAAAAATAAAAACATTTATTGTTCATATTTGTATGTAAAAAATATATATTTTATTATATGTCTAGAAACAAAAAGCTATACAATTATGAATATGAATTTCAGTTAATTTCACAAAATAGGCATTTAAAAACCAGTTTCCCAGTCAATTTTTTGTTGTTCTTTTCGTAATGTGTAACATACTATTTTATCACCGGGATTTAATCTAATATCTGAATCCTCTAATCGTAACCCGCATTCCATATTTGTTTTAATAGTGGCTACTTCATCTTTCAAATGTCTCATAGAAGATAATTTTCCTTAGGCAAAAAAATATCATTTATTTATTATTTTCAATTAAAAGTAAATGTTTAAGAAAATGCCATACTAAAATTAACTGTTTCTGCCCATCTTACAAAAATAATAAAAAAATTATATACTACCAAATTTAAAAAAAAAAAAAAAAACATTTTTAAATATTGTTTGCCAATAAAATTACAAATATTTAGAAAATTGTGAAAAACTAAAAAATTGTCATATCTATATTAGCAGATGATATTTTCAAAATTTGAATGAAAGAGCATAAAAATAATTATTTTAGTGTAATTTTATTTAAAATTCTAAATTTAACATTAATTCTAATTTGATTTTTCAATATAGCTTATTAATAATTAATTATACAAATACAATAAAATAAATAAATATGACATTTTCCTTATGAGTTATGTTAATTTTACATACCCCTATAAAGTACAGTATCAGGATCTCTGATTACTTTAAAAAGTGCTGCTTTTTTCAATGTACCACTAGTGCATCTACATCCAGCCACTGGAATTTTTTTTTTATTTTCATTTATTAAAAACTCTTGTAATACACTAGCTTCTCCTTTACATATTGAAAATATTTTGTACATCAACATTTTAAAAAAAAGTATCAAAATTAATAAATCAATTATGTACATAATAATTACCTTGTACATCCTCTACATCGATTGGCGGAAGACAATTATTCATTTCTTCTTTTATATCATCTATTAAATTGTATATAACATTATGTTGTTTAATAGTAATATTATTTTGCTTTGCATTTTCTGATGCATCTTTTAATGTATCAACATTAAAAGCATAAACTATCGCTGTAAGACAAATTAAATATAATTTTTTTATAAAAAAAATAAAAATTGTAACACCAAAATTTACTGTTTGCTTAAATTTTAAATTAATAAACTTTTATTATCTATTTAATTTTTAGATGTCATAAAATGTATTTGGTTCTTTAAATGTGGTAATACTTGATAGACATTAAATTATATTTTTAATATAAATACCATAACTTAAATACTATGTAGTATAAATTTGTTTAATATGTTCCAAATACAAATATGTATCCAATAGTTTAAAATACAAATAATATTAT
The DNA here is from genome assembly GCA_013282895.1 of Eriosoma lanigerum. Lineage (NCBI taxonomy): Eukaryota > Metazoa > Arthropoda > Insecta > Hemiptera > Aphididae > Eriosoma > Eriosoma lanigerum. The sequence continues at coordinate 61,326,283 of CM023357.1, read as the reverse complement.
ATTTTTAATTAAATTTTAATATATTTATTATTTAATAAAATAATAAAATAAAAGTAAAATTGAATTAAAAACTTATGAAGTTAGAATTACCTTTGAAAGCATCAGCATATTCAATATCAGTAAGACTAACATTACCTATACCATAATGAACAATATCCAATTTACATTTATCACCTTCGTACGTTTCTAATACATCTAGGATTGCCTCAACAGATCCAATGACGTCTCCTATAATTAAATTGTTTAAAATGGTAAACCAAACATATCTAAAAAATAATTTGTTAGATTAAATTAATTATAATAACCTTTAATAACAACATTTAAACGAATTTCTTCACATTTTTCATTTTTTATTGTTTCCAATTGTTTTTCTTGATAAACTGTGCTGAATTTAATTCTTCTAAAAATTTTACCACTTCTTTTATCTTTTAAATGAACTTTGTACTCCTATAATACATATTAACACATTATGTATGTGTATTTATATGTAGGACTACACTCTGTCCAGCTAGAGAATGCACCTAATCTATACATGCATAATGACTAACAAGCGGCAAAAAAGATCTCATTTCCATTTCCAGTACACCACAATCCGACCTAATCATAACAAATCCAGCCAATCAAGAATGATTAGTTAACAATAACCTGTTGTTTATGCAGTGCTATACTTGTTGTCGTTTGAGTAGGATGATCTAGATATGATTACTAAAGATAGGCTCGCATATGATGCGTGAAAACAGACCAGTTTTATATGGTGCATGGAACATTCTCTCAAAGTATTAAATGTATAAATATATATATATATATATATATATTAGGGTGGTCCTTAGCTATAGAAGAAGAAAATTGTTTTAATTATTTTTTATTCCGCACCCCCCATTTTGTTCAATACTATTTAAAAGTAATTTGTGTAAATTTTTATAATAATTGCTCACCCCCTTCACGTGCCGCTTGGGAGTTTAAAAATGGCCAAAGGGGGTAGTTTCATAGTTTTTTGAGTTTAATTTAAAAAATATAGCTCTTGACATAAAAATGTATAGAACTTAAATTTTAGATCATATTATTGTACATAAAAAGTATATAGATAAAATTTCTTGTACATCTACTATTTTCCAAGTTAAATTTAAATATACAAAAAATTTAGTTTTTTTGGAAAAATTAATTTTTTTACCATTATTTAAGTGTACACGATGAACGGTAAATTTTGCGGTAAAATGTTCTATATCGAAATTATACTAAATTAAATTTTATAAAAGAAAGGTTATTTGTAAAAATTACATAACAACAGTTTCACATTACATTACATTTTACATTACAACAGTTTCACTGTTAGGATGCAATTTTTTGTGATATTGTCGAAGAATTTCCGAATGTTGGTTGCCTATTTGTTGTTATGCGGGTTAGTTTACGGCTGCGATGTTTAATATTATTTATAATAAATGTTATTTTATAAATCAATTATAATATGACATTAGGTGTCATTAATATTTGTTTAATATAATAAAATTGTATTTGTTGGATCAAAATTTAGTCCATCATCCGGACCTGATATCCCATTATTTAAGAGATTTAAAAATCAATGGGAAACAATTAATACGTCACAATTTTCAATGTGGTCGATGGACATAAAAACCAATATTGTTCTTAATGATATAAGACAAGACATTTTAATATTTGCTCAGAAAAAACTATTAGATGATTTTCCTCGTGATGATTACAAAGAATTTCTTCAACTTATAGTCATATTTTTAGGAGATATTCCTCCAGGTAGTATCAAATTTCGTAGGCCTGGACTATTTGGCTAGATGGATGGCAAAAGGTATACATTGTTTAAAAATAATGTTATATCAAAATCAATTTAAATTAAATATCGGAGAAAAAAAGTCTATTCAAAGTATTTGCTGTTTTATTGTGAAATGTTATACAGAGTCTTGGTTTACTGCCACAGATGCTATAGAAGCACCGCTAAATGATATATCATTTCTAATGAAACTTAATGCATATAAAAATGAGGATAAAATTATAGCGGACATTGTTATAAATAAATTTATAAACCATTTATTATATCTCAATGAAGAATGTGCTACCTTATTTGATGACAGAATAAGTATAGAAAAAAACAAATTATGGTTCAATGAATTTTGGTAGAAGATAACGAAGTTAAAAAGAAATTTTACATTAAATCAGAAGACATATCTAATTTTGTGAATAAAGACCTTCCAACAATACTATTTTCGGGTAAATCAATTAAACTGTTTCGAAGATTTGGTTTATCAACAAACTTCTTAAAAATAGATCCATCTCAATGGAACACTTAAATGGACTACATTCAAGGTCAACAAATAATTTAGTCACTTAGAGTAGTAAATGATGCAGCAGAACGTGGAGTAAAACTTTGGAAGAGTTTAACGACAAAATAACAAAAAATGAAGAGCAAAAACAATTTTTATTAAAAGTTAGTACTTATTTATATTATGATTAAAAATATAATTCAATAATTTGTAATACAAATTATTAATATAATAATTTTCATTTAATGTTTTCAGACAGTACAAGATTACCGTCATAGGTATCCGGGTTATGATCGAGATCAATTAAAAACACCGTACAAGTATTAATATAATTAATAATAGCTTTATAAAAGATAAGATAGATCGCGCCCGTAAACAACCCATATAACAACAAATAGGCAACCAACATTCAGAAATTTTTCGACGATATCACAAAAAATTGCATCCTAACAGTGAAACGGACATTCCTATGTAATTTTTACAAATAACCTTTCCTTTATAGAATTTAATTTAGTATAATTTCGATACAGAACATTTTACCGCAAAATTTACCGTTCATCGTGTACACTTAAATAATGGCAAAAAAATTAATTTTTCCGAAAAAACTAAATTTTTTTTATATTTAAATTTAACTTGGAAAATAGTAGATGTACAAGAAATTTTATCTATATACTTTTTATGTACAATAATATGATCTAAAATTTAAGTTCTATACATTTTTATGTCAAGAGCTATATTTTTTAAATTAAACTCAAAAAACTATGAAACTACCCCCTTTGGCCATTTTTAAACCCCCATGCGGCACGTGAAGGGTGTAAGCAATTATTATAAAAATTTACACAAATTACTTTTAAATAGTATTGAACAAAATGGGGGGTGCGGAATCAAAAAATCGAATGTTCAAAAATAAGGACCACCCTAATATATATATATATATATATATACATTTAATAGTAATTAAATTTACCTTATTATGCTCTTCAAGTTTTGATGATATATAAACAATATCTTCATTCTGTTTTTTTTCAACTAATTTACTTATGCGATAATCAACTACTTCTCGTGCACGTTTCTAAAGAGTCACAATATAATAACAATATTAAATTAATTATAATTATTAAACAATTTTATTATAAATAAAGTACATCAGAAGAAACTTGTAAAAATTCTTGTCCCGCTTGTGGTAAATCTTTCCACCCAGTTATTTGGATTGCATCTGAAGGATTAGCTTCCTTAAGGATATTATTCTGATGATCCATCATTGTTCGTACTTTTCCCCATGTAGTACCCACTACAAGTATACTATTATTTAATAACTTGCCACGTTGAATAAGAACTGTTGCTAATTTTCTAAATTAATATGTATATATATAAATTAAATTACACAACAATAAAATATCTTTAGTAGGCTAAAGTAATTGAAGTGAAAACTTTTAATATTTTTGGTAGATAGTATAATTGTACATGCTATATTATTAGATAAGTTTTTAAATTAAAATTTTTAAATAATTATATTTCTTGAATTTAAAGATAAGGTATGTATTACAAATATTTTTTAATTTAATAAAATGCATTAATTATTTATTTAATATTGTTTATTTTATTTTATAAATATTTTTATTATTATAAATTAACTCTTATTTGAACTTAAATAGTAAACTGAATAATGCAAATTAATTATTTTAAATTAATAAAATATATTTATACGTGAATATACATATATACATATAATATATAATATTTAGCATATAATAAAAAACATTAATGTTATCTTATAAATTATAAATATATTCAAGTTCTAATCTCAATTTTAAAAGTAAATGTAGATTTACACTCTAATTCTCATAGATTTAAATAATTTTAATTGACAACTGCATTTAAATTTAGTAACAATTATTATTTAATTAAAGTCGCCTAGTTTATTATATGAATCTTACCCTTTATTTTCATCAATTTTTGATTCTATTATTACACCTTCTGCTGGAGGTTTAGGATCAGTACGTAAATCCAATAATTCAGCTTCAGTTAAAATAGATTCAATTAAATTGTTAAAATTAGTCCCATTTAAAGCAGATATTTGAACTACTTGGACACTACCACCAAATTCTTCGAGATCTAATCCGCCTTCAACTTGCAACATTTTTTTACATCGTTCCTAAAAAATGTACATATAATATATTTTTATATATTATTAAACATTGTTTAATTGAATTAAAATTAATTATTATAATAATAATAATAGTAAAATTAGAAATGTCTAATAATTTTCATACTTTATTTCTCAATTAACTTCATAAAATATCAAATTTAAGATACCCTACATATCAAAAATAAAAAATTGGCATTATATATAACATTTATATTTTACTTTTATCAAAAGTAATTCCAATTATTTATTTTACCATGCAAAGAACTTAACTTTAATTCAAATTTAATTACATATTTTATTTTATAACAAGACACAATCCCCAAATGTAAAGTAAAAAAAAAGTATGTGATACTTAAAATTGTGTTTATATTTAACAAATTTATACTTTGTTATATAAAATATTTATGAAAATTAACAATGTTTCTAATTTTACTTAACCATAATAATTATTCAATTAAATTATAAACAATACATAATATTTAATAAATATATTTTTTTAGTTAAGTAATACATACAACATTTGCAGTAGGTTTATCTATTTTGTTAATTGCTACGATGATTGGAACTAAAATAATATATTAATACATAAAATTATATTAATTAATTATCATTTGTACACATTAAATTACTATAAATAATAGTTATATTATTAATAATACCTTTTGCATGTTTTGCCATTCGAATTGATTCAATAGTTTGATCTTTTACACCATCATCAGCTGCTACTACTAATACTACAATATCTGTTACTTGTGCACCTCTACTTCTGATAGTAGCAAAGGCTGCATGTCCTGGTGTATCTAAAAATGTTATTTTTTTCCCATTTTCCAAAACAACTGTAATCATATATGTATATAGATTTGAATTAAATATTATTTTTAAATTAAATTATCCTTACCTGGAAATGCACCAATATGTTGTGTAATAGCACCAAATTCAGATTTAACAACTGATGTATTTCGTAAAGTGTCTAACAATGTGGTTTTTCCATGATCAACATGACCCATTATTGTTACAACTGGATTTCTTGGAACTGTAGAATCATACTGTGCAGGAGGTCTAAAATAGTTACATAATATTGTAGTAACAAATACAACAAGTATAAATGTAATCCTGTAAACCAGAGGTCCGTATGCGGCCCACAGTCCCATAAAATATGGCCTGCAATGACATTTTACTTTCAACAATTTATTTATATTTTTATACTTGTATAATATACGTTTGACAATAAAATTGCAAAACAATACAAATTGTCAGTTTATTGTCGATACGCCGACAATGGTAGGTGAACTACAAAAGTCTTACAGCGATTTTTAATTATAAATCAGTGAGAACAGAATGTGTTTTGAAACATAAATGAAGCATTGGTAATAAAGAATAATCATATATAGTTGGTTATTAAAGTTTGTAATTCATTTATATTTTGTTATTGTATTGCACCGCATATTGAACTTTAAAGCCCGGGTAGGCATTATAATTGTATTGTTTATTATTAATAAAATGATGAAAATAAAATGTCTTATACAATTATTAAACAATAAAATAAACTAGTTATGTCATAATATAATTGTTAATAAATTGTAAAATTACTACCTTTTAAATGCATCTTTTATTTCATCATTAATTGATTTTTTAATTTGATTAGGATTTGAAATAAAATTAGATTTAAATCCACATTTTTTAACAATTTCACGGAGTATTGGTACATTATCTATAACACTTGTTGGTTCATATATCTGTGCATCCTTTACAAATTCAATTATTTCAAGAACATTATCTAAACATGTTTAAAGATTATAAATATCATCTTTAGTAAATCAATCAATTAAAATTAAATTATTTAATTATAATAATAATAAATAATTATAAATAATAGGTACTATAAACATTTATAGGTACAAATTGTGTCCAAACATTATTTTTTCAATAAATTATTATTTACCTACTGGTATTCTAGTAGCATTTGCCAATTCTAAAACGGTCATATTTTTCCAAACATCAATAGTTTTATTTTTTTTATCTAAGTCAATTACAGGAGCAATAATCATTTTCTGAAAATAAATACATTTATAATATCTACATATTGTTGATTTATAAAAAAATTTTAGCAAATAAACTATATAGCTAATCGTTTTATTATAAAATAAATTAAATGGATACAACGAATCTTATATATATTTTCATCTCTCCAACTATTTTTAAGTTGGTTTAAATTTAATTTACATTAAATGTAACATCAGATTTCCATAACTTTAAATTATAGGTATTTCTATTATTTTAATAGTTTTAATTGTATTTTACTTTTTCTTCTCTAGATTTTCTCTTTTTTCTCAACACAGTAGATGAATATATATTGACTTTAAATAGTTTATAACAGCATTGTCGCAACGGAGAATTATAAACAAAGTTACTTAACCTAAAACAATTAACAATTGTTTTTAACAACAATAAAATAAACTATCGAAAAAATATTACTTTAATAATAACTCACAAATTAATTTTGCCAGCAGTGCTGAACATGTTTTTTTTTTTTTTTTTTAATTTATAAAATTGTTTTAAACAAGTGACAATTAAAATAAATTTTAGGTACCTATATTAAAATGATTTTCCAGTAAAAATTATTAATATAATAATGTATAATAAAACATAACTAGCCAACTAGTTAGGACACCCAACAGATCATATTTATCTAAAATAAAAGGAAACATTTATGAATTTACAATCATAATGTATTTTTAAAAAGAGTTAAATTTTAAATTATATTTTTCATAACTTACTATTTACAATAAGATTTGTTTCTTATCACTAAATCAATTTTGCTGATATTGATATCACAGAACAACTGATTATGAGCATGTTTTCGCGAAGGTACCGAAAGGAAACTGTTTACTAAAATCACAAATTATATGAAATGTTTGCTCTTATCACTAAATACCTTCACCAACAGTTTTGTATTTCTGTTACCTCTTATTATAAAAATGATAATACAAAATACACTCGTGCTGTTGCAGTGTCCTGAAATAAAATAGATATTTTAATAAGTGATTAGGATTTAAATTTGTATTATAAGTTTTCACTCGTTTTGGCGATGCATTAACTTGTTATCTTAACTAATGCGTATCAATAAACAATCTGTAAACATTTTGCTTTCCGTACACAGGTATCTATATTATACTAATAATAATAATTATACGTATAATATAGATATTAGATATCTGTGTCCCCGTTCCTCTCGCGAAAACACGCTTATAGATAATAAAAGTACATTAGTAAATAATTCTATTATCTATGTTTTAATTACTTTAATATCTATTTTTATAACCCACAGTAGTTTTCAATGTTTTCATACCACCGATTGTAAATAATTGCGTTAAACAATAAACATTTTATTTTGTTTCAAATCGAATATTATGTGAAAATGAAACATTTTTACAGGATTATGCATTTGTTCAGTGTCCACCAATAAGGCTCTAACTTAATTATAGTAATTGTGGGTTGGTGGCAAGACTACACTATACAGTTCGCGATATATATCATTATGTACTACTATAATCTATAAAATAAACCATGACCAAACTATTGAGCCAGTTATTATTTTGCAATACCTTAGGTAATAATAAAATAACGCCCCTGTCGTAACTATTAACTTGGTCAGTTAAGAAGATATAACACTAGAATTAGTAATTAAATCTTTCAATAATTGTCCCGTTGTGATGGAGATATTGTCTATATGTTATAAGTTGGTGTAGGACAAGGAGTTGTCGATATATAGTTTAGACTTAGGAGCGTTAGTAACAATATTATAAATTTACAACTGTGTAGTAAAATTAGTAAATATATTACTTAAAAAGTAATTTACCATTTAGTAATATGAAATAGATAAATAAATACCGATAATAATAATTCATAATCATGATTTTTGTTTAAATGTTCACAACAATTTTAAAGGTAAATAGTAAATACTATAAATAGATATTATTTTAAATTATAATAGAAATACTAAATCGACAATCTACAATAATTTATTATTAGACATTAGACTATCTAATAATGTGGAATGTACATTTTTAGACATTAGACTATGTATTTTATAATCTGTGATAATGTGATATTGTGAGCGATGGACCACGTCTGATTGGTCGAGAAGTCAAGGTGCACCGGATACGTAGTTCTTTGCCTAACATTTTATAATATTGACGTTGATAACGTCATCTTAGTCATAATATTACTCATAAAGTCGTAAGTCATAATATTTTTACGCCGTCAATTACAACGTATAGTTTTGAGTTTTGCACTTTCAAAGTTCATAGTGCATAATTAATATTGTCTATCGGTGAGCAACAATAAATCGTTTTCTGAAAGACACGAATCATTCAGATTAGCCTGTTGTTTTTTAGTGCGTTACGCATACGACCTTTTTACGAAGATTAAACATCGCCATCCACCGTAATTTTTTTTTTTTTATGTATACTATAATTTAATCTACTTATATACCCATTGTGTTTAGTTTTTAGTTTTGTTACAATTACAATATTATAATTAAATCTATCTTGTTTACAGTGTTCTAATATATGAAAATCATATTGAAATACATACTCGACTGGACTAGTGTTGAAGCAAGCACAAATATTTAAAGAGCAAACCGTACAAACGAAACGATGAGTCTCCAGTGGACTATTATCGCGACCTTCTTGTACTTCGAGGTGGGCGTACTGTTGTTGTTCCTGGTGCCGTACATGTCGGCTAAACGTTGGAACAGCCTGTTTCGATCCCGGTTTTATCAGGCGCTCAGCTCACAGGCCCAATGGTATTTCACATTCCTGTTATGCATTCTCGTTCTGTTTCTATTGGACTCCATACGTGAGATGCGCAAGTACTCCAATCCAGAGCTCAATGATGCACACCAACATCTGGACCACGAAATGCAATCCAACATGCGCCTGTTCCGTGCTCAGCGCAACTTCTACATCAGTGGCATCGCTCTGTTTCTGAGCTTTGTCATCAAACGTTTTATATCCTTGATGACCTTGCAAGCGTCATTGGTAGCTCAGAGTGAAGCATCTTTGAAACAAGCTACGAGTGCTAGCAATGCAGCCAAGTCAATATTGGCACAAAAAAGCAGCGGGGACAACGAATCTGAAGAATTGGCAAAGCTTAAAAAAGAACTAGAATCGATCAAAACCGACCGTGATGCAATCAAATCACAAGCAGAATCGGTGACCAAGGAATATGACAGACTCTTGGTTGAACATGAAAAACTTCAGAAGAATGTTGGAAACGAATCAAAGAAGGATGATTAAATAAACATAACTAGGTACTACCTAGGCAATGTCTTAGATATTACACATTAATTTTTGAATTTAAACTTACAATTTATTAATTTTGGATTTTCAGTATTTATTTATTTGTTGGGGTTCAATTACTTTTGTAAACAAAATTAGTTATTATATTTTAGACTTGTATATTTCTCATAATAATTTGGTAATATTACCACCTATTGTATAAAATATTTAGGGACTTAAATAAACTAATTACTTTGATGTATTTATACTGTTTATAGTAAAACAATTTTTTTTTTTTAATAAAAATAATTTTATTGTTAATATGTTTCTTTTGAATAAGTATAAGTACCTATGTAATACTCGTACATCTATAAACCTATTTAATTAACTAATCGTAAATGGAGTAACGTGAATGTATTAAAAACTGGAAAGTTATATTATCATAACAACATTAAATGTGCATATGACTGACTAAAACCAGTTATTTTTTTTTATATTTTAATCAGTCAAAATAAAAAAAGTAGTGACATAAAGGTTGGTATTATATCATAAGCAAAAGTATCTTATAAATGTATTTATTTTTACTTAACATATTATTAAATAAAGATATTTGTATAAAAACTGAATAAATCTGATTTATTTGATAATTTAAAATTGTAATGATTTTATATACAGCATGGTTTTTTTATAAAAATTTTACAATTATTAATTTATTTTACTAATATTACTAATACATTTATTGTTTACATATATATTTATCAAAAAGTAATAAGAAACTAAATAAATTTCAAAAACTATTGTTATAATGTTTTTACAAATAATATATAAAATTGTAAAAAAAAAAAAAAAATGTGTTTATAAAAGTAAGAATAATTCAATAAAAATTAACAGTTATAGTCAATATTTTCTAATTTATAAACATTCTATAAGGAAACACTAGTGTCTAACGTCAAATTACCATCCTTGTCTTTTTTTCTAATTCTACCGTCAGGATACTTGGTTTCATGTGATCCATCCGGATAAACAATTTTTATTGTACCATCGGGATATATTCTTTTCTAAAATAATCCAAATGTGTTATTAATAATACTAATAATTAAATAATAATCATTTTAAAATTAAATATAATTAATACTAAATGTAGAATTATGTCCTATGTGTATAATTGGATGTGACGATAATGATATTTTTAGAACAGAAATGAGAATAATAAATCAAGCTCAGGATTTAAATTTGTTTAGTTTTATTTATATTATAAATCAATTATCTCATTATAAGTAATCAATTTTATTGAGAAATATTTATTACTTATAGAAATTATTGAATATTTACATTTTGAGGGAACAGGTAAAAAAATTTGGTATTTGCCAAAACTCTTTCCACACTTAAAAATATAATCACAGAAATATAGTTTTAGCTAAATCCTTATAATCAATTATATACAATTATTGTATAATCATTTATTGAAAAAAAATTTATTAGTCCATCCATATCAGCATTTTAAGTATTCAACTAGTCGGATTCAACAATTTGATTTTTAGTCCACAATGATACTAATTTACCATACTTGATACTGGTACTTATAAACTTGATATATCTTATTATGAGCATTAAATTATTGATTAATTTTAAAGTATATATATTTTGATGAACTTTTAGACATCAACTTATAATTTCAAAATATTATAACATAAAATTTAAGTTATTAATTTTAATAATAAAAATGGCCATACCTTGAATTCATTTGTATGTATTTCTCGATGTCCATTGATTAACACTAATTCACGTTGACCATTTGGATCCACTGTCAAAACAGAACCATCTAAGTAATTCCAAATTTCCTTACGGTCTGGATATACAGTATGCTTTTTACCATCCACATATTCAATTTCTACTTTTCCATCTTTGTAATGTTTTTCAGTTTGTCCACTGCAAAATTTAAGCAAAATAATGATAGATTAAAAATTGTTTTTATTTTCTCAATCAATTATTTAACTTTCAGTATTTATAACATTTTGTTTTAGAAAAATAAATATAATTTTTATGAAATAAAGCAATGCATAATGACAACCTGGATTTATGCTAGTGTATTAATAAAAACAAAATATAGACTTATAATAAACTTACTTAGGAAATTCAATTATCTCTAGACCGGAATGATAAGTTGTGTGATATGTTTTATTTTTGGCAAAGTAATAACGTTCAGAATCTTTTCTGGTTTCTTTTACATCACCATTATAATAAATAACTTTTATATTGATACCATCGGCAGATATTTTTTTTAAATTACCATTAGAATACAATATTTCTTTACGACCATCATCAAAGGTGGTTTCGCGAACTACATCACAGCTACTACGTCTATTACTATTAGATTCATTAGATTCGGTAAGATAATCTTCATTATCATCGGTATGTATAGGATTTTCTGACAACTGATTTTCCTCGGAAGATAAATCTTCAGAAGATTCATAATCAATAGACTTAATTACAGGTCTCCTTAATATAGATGCGGGTGTTTTTTTTTGTTTTGGATCAATCATTGATGATGCATCATCAATAGTAAGTTTACTGAGTTCTGAATTAACATTATGGATGATTTTAGTATTTTTTAAGGCTTGTCTTTCAGATGGCGTTTTAAAAGTTACCTGAAAATATGTCCAAAATTTTATCTTTTTGATTTAACATTTGCTCAAATTTACTACCTTTTTGTTTAATGATGTTTTTCTGAATAATTCAAGTTCATTGTGTAATGCTGTATTACTATTCTCTAACATTTTCATCTGAGTTCTCAGTCGCGCTTGACCAGTGGCCCATCGAGCCTCTTTTTTATTGAATTCTTCTTTCAATTCGTTTAACTATAAATTACAATGGTACTTAAAATCATTAAAATAAAATATGCAAAGTTATTTTAAAAATAATTTTATTGAATGGGTTAAATTTAAATTATACTTTGTTCCACAAGAGACCATGTCAAGTTTGCTTATATAGCTCATTATGAATCGTCATTATGGCATTGACATGTTTAAAGCAAACTGATGGTCTCTTGTAAAACTGAGTATGTATGAATGTTACCAACATTATTTTTTTCTTAATTGTTATTTTGATTTCATACTAGTTATATTATCATAACCACTATTTTTTTTTTATTATTATTATTATTCTTAAACACAACATTTTTTTGAATTTTTGGTATTGATTTCATTTGAAAATTGAAACTTAAAATATTAATACAGATTCTATTATTATTTCAATTTCTTTTTATCAACAATAGTAAATAAAAATAAAAATAAATATTATAATTATGAAATATATTTACCAAAATTATAGAGTAATTCACATTATTATTAAAAAATTACATGCTATAAAATAAATCAAACCTGTTCCTTCAGTTTTTTTATTTCTTCTCTTTCTTGTCTGTTGGGTTTATTTCTTAATTCTCTAGCATTTTTCTCAAATAAGATTTTGTCTTTCATGAATTTTTTTCTTTCTTCTGCCAACTTTTCTTCTTCTTTTGTCTTTACCTCATTCAATTTCTTCATAAAATCTTCTTTACTCTTAAAAAATGTTTGTCTTTCAGTCTCAAACTCACGTTGTAACTTCATTAACTTGGCATTTTCTGCCCGAAAAGTTTCAATCTCACATTCTAACTCTTCAAGTCTTTTACTAAGTATTTCTGTATCAAATGATTGTTCAAAGTTAATGTGTTTCATAATTCCTGATGTTTTAGTATAGTTTTCTAAATATTTTTTTTCATTCTCTGTTAAAATAACTGGATCTTTAGAAAAGTTATTTTCTTTACTGTTTATTTTTTCACTTTTTACATCTTCTGTTAAATCTAATGGATCACATTCTTCACTAAAATCTGAGTGGGAATCATCTGAATTATTTAAGTTATGGCAAGGAGTAGATGTATTTATTCTCTCAAAATTCAGAGAACGGACTAATCCTGATGATTGTACTTCTTTATTGCGATTTGAGCATTGACCTCTTTCCAAAAGTTTACAGACGGTTGGTGACGATGCACTCAAATTTGAATTATTGGCACGTTCTTCTAATATTTCAAACGCATGTAGTTCTTTTTGCTCTTTGTTATTACAACTATCTTCATTTTCTGATAAATCTTTAGGTTCATATCTATTCCATGAATCAGCTATTTTAACTTTTTTTAAATCTAGACGCGAATTTTCAATTGGTTTATTAACTAAAAACAAATAAATAAAGTATAATAAATGTTTTATTTAATCAATTATATATTTAAACCGAAACTTATTTACCAAATTCTATTTTAGGAAACGTTTGAACTTGATTTAAACATTTTCTAGGTACTTTAATTTTTGGTGGAATTGATTTAATTGGTTTATGAAATTTCAATTTTCCTGCTTTCTTTTTTACTTCTTGTAAATTCAATCCATATCTAGCTAAACCTGTACCCTTTTTTAAATATGGTTTTTTAGGTTTACTATTAATACAATCTGTTTCATTTTCTTTTTCACACTGGTTTTCTTTTACAAAATTATTATCACAATTTCTTGATTTCATATTGGAGTTTTTAACAAAATGTTTATTTGGTGACAGTATCTCTAAATTATCTTGCAAATTTGGAACCTGAAAAAAATTATATAAATGTTAATACATATATATTACAATATAAATGTTAATACATATATATTACAAAATTAATAAAAATAACATTGAAAAAAATGTAGTTCCCACCACTTTTATAAGATGAAATGTTGATAACTCTATATTATAAATTATAATAGGGCACGGATTTAAATGTAAAATTATTTTCTGAATATCTTATAACATTACTTTCTAGATACAAAATTAATTTCACATATCAAAGAATTCAAAATTGAAACTTTCATATTGTATTTTTTACTGTTTTATTTTTAGAGAATTTATTGGTGTTTTTGAGTATTAATTAAATAAATTTAAGATATCTTTTATATATTTAATAAGAATTGATAAATATTTTCTAAATTATCCATAATTTTGTTTTTCATTTTATTCTTATAAGTAAACAAATCTCAAAATCAACTAAGTTTAAAAAATAAAAACAAAGATAATTTAATATTCAGTATAGAATAGTCTATTATAAAATCAATGGTATTACTATCAATATTTTTTACAATTATAGTTATTTATGTAAAAAAAAAAATTAGACAAGCATTTTTTAAAAATTTTCTAATATTTTAAGAGCATTAAATTGAAGTTTTTTTAAAAATGTTTTGCTTCTTAGAGCAAATCCATGCCCTAATTATAGTCAATTATGTTTTAATATTATTACTTACTGGTGATGAATTAACAACGTTTTGGTAACCAAATTTCTTCAATAATTCTTCATCTATTTCTGAAAATGAAGACACTCTATCATCGTAATGATTTTCTGAAATAATTTTTTTTAAGTATAAAACATATTAATACAAATATTAAGTAACATATTTAATTTGTAATACCTAATATATATTTATATACTTATAATTTATTATGTAAAATTAATTCAGCCTTAGAACCAAAATAGGACTTTAATTGCTGTAATTTGAAAAAAAAAACATGTAATTTTTCTAAAATTATATTAATTTAAACTATTAAATTATTTATTAATAATAATTTATTGTATTAAATAAATAGGTATATCAAAAAAAAAAAAAAAAAAAAAAAAATGTTACGATTCCTACAACTAAAATTAAACTATGAATCTATGGTACCTTCTACATTATCTGGAATATCAAAAGACTTCAATACATCTTCCATTTCATTTGTCAAAGAATCCATAGTCGGATTTTGGCATAATTTCTTTTGTTCAGACTCTTGCCAAGCTTTTAATTCCTGAACACACTGCATAACAGTGGACATGTTGAATTCTGAGCCATAACCCTTTATACACTCCATAACGTCTACAGTAGTACTCATGTTTCATATATATTTTTTCAAAAAATAATTGAAGTGTACATTAATTTTAAAAAATAACACTTTTCTAATAATTTAATATTGTAAATTAGTTTTTTACATAACAATTAATATTACTATTTTTTAGTCCTTATTACAAATTAAAGAACAGGTTTGTAGTACTGTACCATTGAGTATATAGATAATAGTATTAATGCATTAATATATTAACGAATTAAAGTAATATTTTATTCAATTTTTGTAAAAGAGAACGGTAAACACTAAAGAACGACTAAACAGTAAATTTCAAAGATAAAAACAGAATGTTATCATCAAAACAATTTTGGCGGTAATGATAAGCGATAATATATTACTCTGTGATAGACACCGTAAATACTAAATACTAAATAGTAAATACCATGACAAAATAGATCTATTATTATATCTCGTTGAGAGACAGACTATTACCATTGATTAATTAATTATTACTATAATATAACAGTATATAATATTTCATATTATGAAAATGTCCATATAGTCTGTGGTACAAATTAGGATGCAATCTTAATGTGGTCTGTACTCTTACTTATTTCAACTCTTATTATTTTTATTCGTATATATATATATATATATATATTATTAATAAATATAAATAATAAATAATATAAATAATTACAATTTATAACAATTCTCGGGTGCGCGTAAAAAATGAGATGACAGAGCGTGTCGCAACTTAATTTTAAATAGATACATGAAAAGTGGACAAAAAATGACTTAACTTAAAATTGAACTTGAACACTTGAAATTACACATTTAATATTAGAATATTACATATCTTGAATATATCTTGCTCAATTAGTAGAGATTTTTTTTTTTTTGTTATTGTTTTTAGTGCGAATAACTAATTTTTTGTAACCTGTTTTTACCGCGTACAAATGATTAATTTTCTTTACAAATCACTTCATGTCACACAATATAATTTTACATACAGCTTAAGATTGTAAACATATCCTAGTATTTAATAGTACATTTTAAAATATAAACAAAAAAGTATGGTCACTAAATATTTACACTAAAAAACGTGTCCAAATTATAACATATTACCCCTAGTTTATTGTTTTTGTCAGCGGTAATTAAAGTATTTAAATACATGCCGAGTATTTGTATTTGTTCTTAAATACTTTTTAATGAATGTATTTGTATCTGTATTTAAATACTATTTTAAAAGCATTTTTTACAAGGCTGATTATAATTTATAATAATTAATAACATGTTAAGTGTTAGCACAGATTAAACATTAAAGTAACTAATTGTGTTAGTAATGAAATATTAAATTAATACTTACATATATTATATTACATTGAAAAGTTAATTAACATATAAAATAAAACTCATTAATCTCATCCTCGAATCCAGATACAATTTCATTTATTTCATTTACCGAAAGCTTTGATATTTTATTATTATGACAACTTTTATTTTTTGTTAGCGATATTTGTGGTTTTTTTTATACATCTTCAGCTGGTTAAAGATGTATTCTTTCTCCTTCATTAATAGATAAGTACAATAACTTCTGCCAATTTATTTTTTTTTCTGGTATTTTTACTATATGAATTTGTTTTACTTAGGCCCAAAATAGTTTTATTGAACATGGAGCTTTATGAGTCGAAACATATGTTTATACCAAAAATTTAAAATAGTATAGTTAAAGTTATGCATACAATATAACAATTTTAATTTTTTTTTTTTTTAGAGGTTAATTTTTCAAGCTTACAAGCTTATCAGCAAAATATGCGACTAAGCAAATATAAATGTCTCTCAAAGTTCAAATATGTAATGTTAATAATGCTTAACAATTATAATATATTTTTGTTTACTATTTGATAACAGAATTAATAAAGAAAATTTAAATTATTTAAATTGTTTAACTTTTTAAAAGAGAATATTCTATTTGTATATTATTCTGTGATTATGAAAATAAAATTTTTAATATAAAAAATGAAATTTAAATATTAATAGCTATTATTTTAAGCTTTTAAATACAATAGCATGCATAAAATATACCTTAAATAAATAATACATTATTAATTATCATAAAAGTGAATATATTTTCATTAAACAAATAAAAACATTAACATAGAAATATAAATTTGATTTGTAAACAAAATCAATATAACAAAACAACATATTTGAATTACACCCACCAAAAACTTACAGAAAAACTAATTGAAAGAGCTTCAACACGATGCCACCAACCAGTTGGTATAAACAACATTTCACCTGTAACATATAGGACAACATTTAATTAATTTACACTCATTATGAAATTAATATAATTTCTCAAACATAGGTAAGTATGTACCTAAAACTGAAAGAAGTGTTAATTAGTAAAAAGTAAAGATAAGTGGGGATATCGATTGTGAACGTTCCTCCTTCGTCCCTTCGGTCCTCGAAGAAATTAGTGCTTTATTATACTTAAGATTTGAATGCAATGATATTGCATTAGAAAATACGATTCTGAGCGAAACTAAATATATTACAATATGCTATACTAATAATCTATTCCAAAATTTTACCACGTGTGTAAATTACAAATGTAAATATTTAAAATAAATTTCAATTTCCTCCGATCAAAACTTATTTAGTTATTAAGAAATAAAATAATGAAACCGTAATTTTGCCGATTATCAAAAATTCTTACTTTATTGTATTTATTGTAGGAGTGTTCTAATTGCTAAAAAAGGCGAGGAACGTTGTCCGAACATTAAAGTAGTCATTTCAAATGTTTGTACAGGGTCTTTCAATTCAAAACGATACAAAAGTCTTTAATAAGCACGATGTTCTTCGGTTATTTCAATTTGACGAAACATTTGTTTGATGTCTGCGGTAAAAACAATGGAATGTAATCGAAAGCGTACTATAATTTCTGTAAGATCCTGTTGGAGTTTGGGTCCAGTATACAGGCAATCATTCAGTGATCTACTATTAGAAGTGATAGCAGAAGCATCATACACTACCCGTACCTTTGTGATTAAACTATCTGGTTTAAATATGGCATGATGTGGAGTATAATACGACGGTGAAGCATTGGTTTCATTGGTATTGACTATCCTCATGTGACCCGAATCTAAATAGTCCTACATTGCTTCGTTATACTGCTGCCGAAGTTCATTCGACTTCTCTAAACGAGCTTCAAGTTTTTGTAAGCGTTGCATAGCCATTAGTTTGGACTGTCCCAATTGAGGTGGGTTATGGATAAACGGAAAATTAACGATGTATCTTCCATCTGGTCTTCTTTTAGTCGTAGTTTTATAAATATCCTCACATTTAATTTCTTCTGGTATCTGCATTTGCTTTATCGGTATTTCTTCCACGTCCCAAAAACGACGTAATGTTTTGTCTATGGTCTCTAAAGATGTAGATAATGTTGTCACTGATTCGTTTTCTAATGTTCCGGTGCGACCCATTAATGCCCATCTAAACACAGTGGATAAAGCAATTGGTTGATTAGACTCTCCTTCTATCCTTTTGCCAGATACCACATATGGAAACACATCAGCTCCAAGCAATATGTCAATCGGTAATGGTTCATTAAAGGTGGGTACTTTATAAAGTTATGAAAAAAAATTGTCAGTCAAGATTTTCAAAATATTTTATAAAAACATTTAGTCGTATATGTCTAAACTTTGACAAAATTTTCAAACCAATAAACTAAAAATTGCAGGAAATATTAAACATTTTTATAAAAAAAGCCAAAACTCTATACTTAGTCAGAAAATCAACCATTTGTTTCTAAATTTTTTCTTGTAATGAAGTTCACCCAAGTTAATACTCATAAAAATTTTCAAGACACTATGATTAAAACTCAATTAGTTATCACGAAATTAAAAAATTTTAAATAACAGAAACCGTAATTTTGCCGATTTTCCAACATTTTTTGGTAGTTTTTCTCTTCCCAAGAAAAAGCTTTTGAGAATTTCGAAAAATGAGCTAAATAAAGTACCAACTATACACGATTTGCAACTGAAAGCATAGCCTACTTGTGGTAATCGGACCATTATTTCTACCCGAGAAAGTGTCTTCATACATAAAAAAAAAAATCTTTATAAAACCAATACATTCTTCGCTTCGCTCAGAATCTAAAATAATAAAGCAAAAAAATATCAAAGCAATCATAAAAAGTATAAAAGTTAATAATATAAACCAAAATTGTATATACCATTGGTTTAACAATTTTATTTCAACTATATTTTAATTTTATATATTCCAACTACTTTTATATGAAGGTTAGTAAATATTTTATTTAATGTTTATATTAATTTATTTTAGATACTGAGCATGAAACAAGGAATGTATTAGTTTAACAAGTGTTTTTTTTTTTTTTTATGTCTGAAGACACTTTTTCTGGTAGAGATAATGGTCCGATTGCCACAATTAGGGTATGCTTTTGGTAGTAAATTGCATCTACTTGGTACTTTACTTGGCCCACTTTTAAAATTTCTCAACAGTTTTTTTCTTTAGATAAAAAAATATGATTGATAAACTGCGATTTCGACAAATATGATTTTAAATATTTTATAACTAATGCAATTTTGAATGAAGGGACATGAAAATGTTTTATGCATTCTCATAAATGGTCTTCATAAGTGGTAAAATATTGGAATGTATTATCATTTATCAGTATAATATATTATAATATATATATATATACATATAGGGTGGTCCTTATTTTTGAACATTCAAATTTTAGATTCCGCACTCCCCTATTTTGTTTAATACTATTTAAAAGTAATTTGTCTTAATTTTTTATAATAATTGCTCACCCCCTTCATGTGCTGTAGGGGGTTTAAAAATAGCCAAAGAGGGTAGTTTCATAGTTTTTCGAATTTAATTTAAAAACTATAGCTCTTGACATAAAATGTATAGAACATAAATTTTAGATCATATTATTCTACATAAAAAATATATTAATACAATTTTTTGTACATCTACTATTTTCTAATTTAAATTAAAATATACAAAAAATTTAGTTTTTTCGGAAAAATTAAATTTTTTGTCATTATTTAAATGTATATGATGAACGGTAAATTTTACGGCAAAATGTTCTGTATCGAAATTATACTAAATTTAATTTTAAAAAAGAAAGGTTATTTGGAAAAATTACATAGGAATGTCCATTTCACTGTTAGGATACATTTTTTTGTGATATCGTCAAAGAATTTCCAAATGTTGGTTGCCTATTTGTTGTTATATGGGTTGTTTATGGCTACGATCTATTTTATCTTTCATAAGGCTATTATTAATTATATTATTAATTATACGGTGTTTATAATTGATCTCGATCATAGCCCGGATACCTATGACGGTAATCTTGTACTGTCTGATAACATTACAAAAAAATTGTTATATTAATAATTTGTATTACAAATTATTGAATTATATTTTTAATCATAATATAAATAAGTACTAACTTTTAATAAAAATTATTTTTGCCCTACATTTTTTGTTATTTTGTCGTTGAACTCTTCCATAAGCTTTACTCCACGTTCTGCTATCATTTACTACTCTAAGTGATCTAATTATTTGTTAACCATGAATGTAGTCCATTTAAGTGTTCCATTGAGATGGATCTATTTTTAAGAAGTTTGTTGATAAACCAAATCTTCGAAACAGTTTGATTGATTTACCCGAAAGTAGTATTGTTGGAAGGTCTTTATTCACTAAATTACATACGTCTTCTGATTTAATGTAAAACTTCATATTAACTTCATTTTCTTCTTTTTCATTATCTTCTACCAAAATTCTTTGAATCATAACCCATTTTTTTTATACTAATTCTGTCATCAAATAAGGTAAACGCAGCATATTCTTCATTGAAATACCACAAATAATTTATAGCAATGTCCGCTATAATTTTATCGTCATTTTTAATTCATATTTAAATTTGATACCATCCGGAGGAATATCTCCTAAAAATATGACTATAAGTTGAAGAAATTCTTTATAATCATCACAAGGAAAATCATCTAATATTTTTTTCTTAGTAAATATTAAAATGACTTGTCTTACATCATTAAGAACAATATTGGTTTTCACATTTGTCGACCAGATTGAAAATTGTGACGTATTAATTGTTTTCCACTGATTTTTAAATCTCTTAAATTATGGGATGTCAGGTCCGGACGATGGACTAAATTTTGATCCAACAAATACACTTTAAAGATAATTTCAAATACATCATGTCTACAAGCTAAATATAATATATCACGACCAAGTTTATGTTCTAAGAGAACACAAGCACTATTCAAACGTCCTGTATTAGATGCAGTTGTATCAAATACAAACGCTTGTATATTCGGAAGTAGAGACCAATCTTCAAGAGTACCATATATAGCAGATAAAACTTCATATCCGGTTCTAGAGGTAAGTTCAGGAACTTCAAGGAGTTGTTCTGTATTAGGGGCAGTTGCAATAATGGGAAGTCTATCAACTTTTGTTTTACCGGTGATATCAGGAAGTAGTTTTAAATCCCAATATATGGTTGTAAAATTTAAATTTAAATCGAAAAATTTTAATTTTATGTTAGAAGCAATAGACTTACGAAATTGTTGTCGAGAACGACGAATTGAAGTTTGATTTATAACAAAATCTAATGGATTTAAAGTTGCTTCTACGTAGGCTGTCAATAAATGGACAGCATCTATAGCCATAGACTAACCCGTATAACAACAAATGTACAATCTACATTCAGAAATTGTTCGACGATATCACAAAAAATTGCATCTTAACAGTGAAACGGACATTCCTATGTAATTTTTAAAAATAACCTCTCTTTTATAAAATTAAATTTAGTATAATTTCGATATAGAACATTTTGCCGTAAAATTTACCGTTAATCATGTACATTTAAATAATGGCAAAAAATTTTATTTTTCCGAAAAAACTAAATTTTTTGTATATTTTAATTTATCTTTGAAAATAATAGATGTACAAGAAGTTTTATAAATATATTTTTTGTGTAGAATAATATGATCTAAAATTTAAGTTCTATACATTTATATGTTAAGAACTATAGTTTTTAAATTAAACTCAAAAAACTATAAAACTACCCCCTTTGGCTATTTTTAAACCCCCATGCGGCACGTGAAGGGGGTGAGCAATTATTATAAAAATTTACACAAATCACTTTTAAATAGTATTGAACAAAATGGGGAGGTGCGGAATAAAAAATAATTTAAAAAATTTTCTTCTTCTATAGCTAAGGACCACCCTAATATATATTGTATATCTGAGTTTCACTCATAATCGTATTTTCAAATGCAATATCATTGCATTCAAATCATAATTATAATAAACCACTAATTTCTCCAAGGGACGAAGAAGCGACGTCCATAACCGACTTTCCAGCTTATTTAATTATGTGTAAATGATATAAAACTTTAAACAATAAACATGTATATTTTTTAAATGCATACCTTCATTTAATGTACAGAGTATAGCTTTTGCTTGAGAAAAATTTGGAAATTTACTCAAATCTGGATTTACTGGATCTACTTGAGCAGTGTTCATAAGAAATTTATCTTCATGTGGATACAAACAATCAGACCACTTAGGATCATACAAAATAATATCTTTTGAACCAACCACCTAAACTTTAAAAAAATATTCATTAAATTTACTAAAAACTTAGATTTATAGTACTTTTTAATTTTAAAACAAACTTGAGCTAAAAAATTATTTTTGGGGTCATGATGAGTAGGAGACACTGTTCCTTTAGGACCTAGCCATGCATTAATGTCAAGCTCTATACTATCCATATCTGTTAAATAACAATATTCTGGGATTTTAATGTCATCTTTCAATTCTGGAATCTAAAATAACACTAATAAAATTATATGATATTTAATTAATCTCTTTTATTTACTTGATTAAAGAGTTGATGTTGAGCAAGATATGTTGGTTTTTCATTTTCTTGAATAACACGAGTTTTAATGAATTCTTCAAGAGTTATTAATTTCTGACTCCACTCAGCATCAGCATAAGATGATCCTATTTCAACTGGTACTAATCTATCCCCAGCTAGTTTTATTAAATAATTTAAGTCTTTCCATTTGATTAGAGCAGGCCAATGTTCCATATTACCTGAAATATTATTAGTTAAATATATCCAATATCCAAATGTAATTATTTAAAATAGTAAATAGTAGATATGTGGGATTAAGAACCTTATTATCTAGCATTGTTTTACATACCAGTGATTTTAATAGGCATTTGAGGTTTTAAGAAATCCCTTAAAAATGTTTCTAATGATGGTTGATGTAATGTTTGAATATGATCACCAATTCTATGTGTATTAATCGGTTTGACATTGTTACTTACTAATAAAGGAAACTCTAAACATAGAAGCAGAACAATGTTACTTTCAGCGAGATATATTACCTTTTATACATATCTATTTTTTTAATATTCATCATCATACCAAAATAGTCATGTTTTAGAGCTTTACATAATAATGATGCTGTTTTAGTTAACTCATTTCTGAATTCATTTCCCATTAATAATCCCATATCAATTGCTTGAATAGTTTTTTTTAATGTTAATTCATCACAAGAAATTTTTAACAATAATTTGGTCTAAAATATGAAAAAAAAAATGTATTGCAATTTTTCACATAAATAAGTAAACTATTATAATATTACTAACTTTTAACAAACTCGCATGTGAATAAAGTTTCCGTACACCATATGAAGCATCAGCCCAAGAACCAGTATGAAGTGATTCCCACGCTTTTTCCAAAACAGCATCAATAGTTGATAATGACACAGTTAAGTTATTAGATTGACAATCTTAAACAAAATATTATGTAAATTAAATTTTTTTTTCCATAAATTAAATTACCCATTCACTAACTCCCAATTATTGAGGTATCACTAATTTCTTAAATATTTTAAAACATATTCGTATTTAAAGTTCCAATTTCATAGGTAAGGTACATTTTATATACTAATACAAATAATACCTAAAACCTGCATAATATTATTTAACCATATAATTTAAAATTAAATTCTTACCATCAAATGATTTTCGTAATAAGAAATCCAATGATTTATTAACATCACTATAGTCAAATTCAGTTGATAATGAAGAATCCAAATGTTGCAATACTTCATTAATCAAAATATTCATGTTTTTTTTTTAAATTGAAGAATGATATATATATAAGTAGATAGTTATAATAATTTTAATATACCATTATAAACAAATAAAGGAGAATAATAAATAATATGAATTATGGTCTATGAAGTATAAACAAAATATTCCCAATTTAATAAAAATTAAAAATATAAATCAAAGATTAGTTATATACAATATAAAATACGAAATTAAATATTAAAAATTGCCAATTAGTATTTAGTAAGATTTAAAATACACCTTATATCGCCACATCGGGATATTTAATATTTTGGTATTTTTAGTAATAAAAATTTCAAAATTTTTAATCAATTTATCATACGTTAACAGAGATAACAGATTGATAACTGTTATCAATTATCAGTGTTTAGTTTTCAAAAAACGTTTAAAAAATGTCTGTTAATTCTAACTTCTAACTATGAACTATTAATGTCTAATATGAAAATATGGAACTATATTGTAAAAAGGTTTTGTCATATAATTCATTTGGTTCTAGATCTATAAATAAAAAATATTAACTATAAAATAAAACGAAAATACAAATTTAAATTTTAAAACTATACTTAGTAATTATTTTTATTTATTTTATAAAATTAAATGAAATTATTATATAATGGAAAATACACTTCCAGTAAAAAAATGTGCAAATAAAAAGATTATTTTACACATAATTTCAGGTAAGATATTAATATTATATGGAATGTTATATTAGTAATATGGTTTATTTTCTGGTAAATTATTAATTTGTTTTTATATTCATATGAAAAAATAAAAAATAAAATACAATTTTGTTCATAAACTGAATTAAGTATATAATATATTATACTTAAGATTATAGATATCTTGTAATCCTTGAAACAGATAAAATACAATTATTAAATTATGTAGTTTTAACACAGACTATATGAAACTATATTATTTTTATATTACTTTTTCTAGTTTGTGGTTTTAATCTTTAGTAACATATTTGATGCAGTTAAATTTATACAATTTTTTTTAATGGTGTTAACAATATTATATACATAAGTTTATTTTAAATTATGAATAAATAATATATTTAGTTAGGTAAGTATTCATATTTATTTAATTTACCTTATGTTTAATGTTTAGCCTATGGATTTGGTTTAATCAAAGGACATATTGTTATATGTTCAACATTAATGAAAAAAGAAATACAAACCCCTTCTATACCTGTCAATAAAAATGAGTTGAAAATTGCTTCAGAAATTGTATGGTGTTTGGATAATATTACATTAAAGGAGTAAGAATATAAATATTTGTATAGAATAGTTTTTCCTCTTATACAACTAACCTCAAATTATTATGCTATTTTATGTTCAGATTAAAAATGTCCAATGCATCTATCCGAATTGAATGTTTTCATATACCTACAAAGAAAATATCTAAGTCACCTGAAAGACTTGGTTATATTTTATTAAAAATTAAAGAAGCTCAAACTATTAATTCAACATCTAATGATCGTGTATATAATAATCACTTTAATATACATGTACAATATTTAAATAATTTTATAATTTATTGTTATAATTGTAGATAGACATTAATTCCTACAAATTAATAGGATCAAAAAGTTGTTGTTACAATCTCACTGTGTCACTACGAATTGAAGATTACAATGTTAACGCTACTGAAACAATACCAAAAAAAAAATTAAATAATAATAAGAATATAAATGATAACAATAATCATTTACATAAAGGTATAAAATAAAATATAAAAATAATTCACTATTTATTTTAAATATTTTAAATTTGCGGGTTAAATCATACTGTGGGTGCATGACGCCCCAAAAATAACCGCATCAAATTACAAGTGCCTCTAAATGTGTACAAAAATGTTAATTTATATTTATATTTATATAATATTAGAGGCCCCAAATTTCTAGTTGTGGAACTGTCTTAAATGTTTAGAAAATAAAAATGTTGTTAATATAATGTGTATAATGATCAAGAGTTGATATAATAACATAATAACTACCTTTAATAAAATTAAAAATATAAAAGTTGACAAATTTTTTTTATAAGTTCTTAAAAACATCACAAATTTACAATTCCTATACAAAAATTATTAATTAAAATATTTATTTTAAGATTATAATATGCTATTTATATATAATTCTTAATTAGTTTTTTTTTTTTACAGCAGAAGAAATTACATATTTAGACGAAAACATTGATATAAATTTACCAAAAGTTAATATTTTAGAACATCCAGAAGATATATCGGAAAATGAGCCACTGTAAGCTGTAAAAAAATAATTGTATTTCTCATGTTAAAATACTAAAATTATATTTATTATTAATTAAAAAATCGTATCTTGTACCAGAAATGGATTCTATTTATGTATGCGAAATAAAATAATTGAAGAATTAGAAGATTGGAAAGGCAAACAAATAATTCTATTTAACGAAAAAGTAATAATAGTAATAAACCAATAACCTTTTAAAGATAATTAATATTAAATCATAATTGTTTTTTTATATTTATTTTACATAGATGAAGATAAAAGAAGAAGAACTGTTAAAAGAATTTAACAATAAATGCATTGATGATAGAAAACATATTGATGAAGAACTTACCAATGCAATGTCGAGGTGTAAAGAATTAGTAGAAAATTTAGATAATATGGCTGATATGTTGAAAGAAAGGGAAGCTATTGTTACAGCTAAAGAACTAGAAGTATGTATAATAAAAACTATAATTTTTCAATTTTAACTATTTTTCCATTTAAGTAATATTTACCAAGTTTTTATAGTTGGTATGTCAAAAAAATAGTATGGAAAAAAGTGCACAAATAATTAATGAGCTCAATAATACAATATTTAAATTGGAAACTAAATTGAATAATGCTGAAAAGAAAATATTATTTAATGAACAACTGAAAGATGATATTAACTCCAACAATACTTTACGAATACAAGATTTAGAAAATACAATTGTATGTAGTTATCAAAATAATCTAAATTAGCATTTAAATAATAAATAAATATATTGTTTAGGTGAATTTAAAAAGTAAATATGAAGAAGCCAATAAGTCTTGTATGTTTTACAAAGAAAAATGGATTACATCTGTAAGAAGAATTAATCAAATTTCTAATAAAAATTATAAAAGTAATATCAATGAACAATAGACAAAAGTAAATCACTTACAGAAATAATATACAAAAGTGCATTATATTTGTATTTTTTATCATTATTAAATAAAGTGTTACTGGCTGTATTTATCTAAGCTTATTGATTTATATAAATATTGTTTGGAAGTTGTCATCCAGAGTGGTAAATTCATTATTAGCTTTAAATATTGTGTTATAATGTCTTAATAAAGTCTCCTGACAGACATAAAAACAGTTCAGATTTAAATTTAAAATTTTCAAATTACTCTTACTAGTATCGTTAGTCCTACTCTTACTTTAGACATCCCCATTATAACATTACAACTCTTGGTATAATTGTAGATAGGGCCGCTCTTAGGATATGCGAGGTCCATTTACCTTATCCGATAATCTAACATTAAAACCATATTTTTATTTAGCTTTATGATTTATCACAATAATTGAATCAAACAAATTATTTAATTTAAATAAAATATTTAATTTAAAACATTGTATGATTCAAAATGTATTTAAAAAAATCATAACTACAGCAGACAGACTACTGACGGATAATTAATATGGTTATAGATTAATGATCTGATAAGTAGATACTACAAAATATTTTTAGCTTATCAAGGCGCTGTTTAATATATTATGTATAAAATACCTATATAAATAAAGTCTTTATTATAAAGTGTGTGTATTATATTTACTACAATTAAAATAATGATAATAAAATACATTGTCTTTTTCGTGTTTATGTAACTTGTTATATTTTTTGAGCGCATGGGCTCCCCCCTCCTAAAAGTAGTCCTGATTTCAGATAATACTGGAATATTTTCCTTTGATTCAAATTAATAAATAGCACCTCTTCAACTCCAAAATCACCAAAATCGACTACATAAGTACAAAGTCTGTTTAAAAATAGAAAATAAAAAAGTGGGAAGGTCGATTTAAGACATTCATCCTTTCTCTCTTCAGTCTTTGGAGAAATTAGTGGTTTATTATAATTAATATATTTGAATGCAATGAAATTGCTAAACATAACTCAGTCGGATATTATATAATATATTATACTAATAATCAGTTCCAAAATTTTACCATGCGTGTAAATTACCTATGTGTTTACTCAATAAAATTTTTCAAGTCCGTGCGATCAAAACTGAACTAAATTTTATTTATCATAAAATAAATTAACAGAAATTTTGTGAATTTCGAAAAATGAGTTAAATAAAATACCAAGTAGATACAATTTCCTACCGAAAGCATATCCTATTTGTGGTAATCGGACCATTATTTCTACCTGAAAAAATGATTTCAGGCTTTTAAAAACACGTAATATATCAAAATATTGAATTTTATTAATGATTATAACTTTAGAAGCTTATAAAAATTAATTTTGATTAATTAC
The DNA here is from genome assembly GCA_013282895.1 of Eriosoma lanigerum. Taxonomy (NCBI): domain Eukaryota; kingdom Metazoa; phylum Arthropoda; class Insecta; order Hemiptera; family Aphididae; genus Eriosoma; species Eriosoma lanigerum. The sequence goes on along the minus strand of CM023357.1, from coordinate 61,296,950 downwards.
GATTTTCAAAATATTTTGTAAGTAGGTTAAGTAGTAATATACTTAGGTATTAGTACTTAAGTAGTAAATAAGTAATGTTCAAATAAAACTAGTCGTATGTATATAAAATAACAAATCCTAGTAAAAAAATATACTTTTATTATCTATTCGTCATTTTAAATATAATATGTAAAAACTTTAATTTAATTAGATTAGATTCTTTATTTAAAAGTATCAGAACTTTCTAAATAGATGAATATATTAATATTATTATGAATTTAAGTCTTGTATTCAATTTATCTAGTAGTAGTAGTACTACTACTACCAGTGGCGTATGTACAGTATACTCTTCGCAAATTACAAAATAAATTTTTTTTTATACATATATTAATAATGCTATATTTTTATAAAAAAATTTTCAATTGTACTAATTAAGTATTATAATATATTATATATTGTGTATTATGTATATACATAATATTATGTGGATTTTATTGATATTCATTGAGATTGATTAATCCGTAACACCATTGCTGCACCGCGCTATAGTCCTTATAATATCTAGTGGCCAGTACCTACCATGTTTATTATGTATGCAGTATGCACGTTGTCTATTGCATACAGGTACAGACATTTAGTGACACTCAGTGGCGCCGTAGCTGGGGGGCAGAGGGGGCATTTGACGACCCTCCCCCCCCCCGTTAAATATGTCAGGGAGCAAATTATAATTTTGCCCCCCTGAAAATTTGTCATCATAGTTATACACTTAATACTTAAACATTTTAGAGTTATAGTTTAAATTTAAATTTCATTTTTATTATTTTTAGTATTTATATAATATAATATATAATAAAATGGATTTTGAAAAGTTGTATAACAAATAAAATTAAAAAATGTAAAACATTAAAATTGTTTTTAATTTTATATTGAAAATTAAATTAGGTAAGGACTATTAGTTTAATCAACAAAATAGTAATTAAACCTATTTTACAAAAATCAATAAGTATTTGTATTTTATTTTAATATACTATATATCATGATTTTCCTAAAAATTTTGCCCCCCCCACAAGAAAAATAGTTCCTGCGCCACTGGTGACACTTCTTACATTTCTTATCGATAATAACTAAACACGTTGCGCTCGCGGTCGTATAATCGTCACTCGTGTATGCGGAATCGGTATTGCATACGCTGTCACCGACCGTCGTCCATCTCATTATTCTGGCGGTTATATTAAACAATTATTATAAGTTGTAACGTGCGTATTAACTGTATATTGTGAGTGTGACATATCAATAATGAATACAAATAAAACAACATGTGAATGTAAAATTGTAAAAACAGTATATGGGGGTGTTGGGGGCATAGCCCCCACGATTTCATTAACTTACAATTTCAACGCATACACTAAGCTGAAACCCACTCTACGCCACTGCTTACTCACTGGGTAAAGTAGTAATCAAGTAATATATAATTATGCTTCAATTAAATGTTCAAACCGTTAAACCTAAAATTACAGATAATATTAAGAGGGCTGGAGCAATCTATATTTTTCGTGCATTTGGACTAATAAGCAGGCGAAAATTTACCTAACTTCTAATAGTCCAATTTTAATTTTGAAAAATAGTTTAAATTTATTAACTTATATTCCATGATATGTAGGAAAAATATTTTAATTTTATTATCCTATGACTCGTAGAACTATATGTAAAAAAAAAAAAAAAACCAGTAAATTCATTTTGTATCATGGTTAATTAGCTAAATATAAAATTAAAAATCAATTTCATACATATCATAGAAAACAACATAAGGAATTTTAATAATTTTTTAAAATAATAATTTAACCATCAAAACTAGGTGGATTTTTCTCCCGCTTTTTGTGCTTTTTATTCGATTTATTAATTGTGAAACATTTTTAAGTGTTTATTGGATACATATGCATGCGCGTACGTATGTAATAGTATTTCTAAGAATTACAACGATTATATTAATATTCCATATCTTGCGATAACGATTCGATAATTCGATCGTTAAATTTGATTTATTACAATTTATAATACTAAAATGAAATAACAGGAATTAAATAAAGGCCAGAAACAATAATTATAGGTAAATATAATGAATGAATGTACTATAAGTACATAATAGGCAAGTTATTAGTCAGTCACTCGACAACATTGTCATTGTATTATCATTACATTTTTTTTTTTTGTTAAAAATGAGCAATTAGCGAGTAAGTACCAAAACCCGACAGAAATTATCAGCACCAAGGAAGAAACCAAAACACAATTTCGCAAATTTACATGTTATAAAAAAAAATAGAAGTCCATAGTGTTCAGGTAAATAAGAAAAGTAATAATTATTTATACATTTTATTCAGTATTTTTATTATAATTACATTGGTTTGTAAATAATATCTTATACGTAATTTTACAATTAATCGTTACAGGAAACTTTATCGCCGATAATTAAAAATGAAAATAGTGAAATAAACGAAACTTCTTTTTTATCTAACGATGATGACAGCGACCCATGAAAAAATTTAGAAGGACGCAGAATTGTAAATATTCAACATATTTTTCAATCAATTCTATCAATATCTCATAATGGCTTTGAATGTTCATTCCGTGATTTGGAATTCATAAAAGAAATCAGAAAAGGATTTTTTAGTGTTATCAACTTCAAGTGTTAGATGTGTGGTTTAAATGTAAAAATAGATAGTGAAAAAGAGAATAACGATATAAAAGTGAATATGGCTATAATTTCATCGATAGTTAACATTGGTCAAGGCTATTCACAACTGGAAGAGTTTAGTGCTACGTTAAATATGCCAACTATGTCAAATCGAATGTATCAAGAAATACATACTGATATTTTCATCCATGTCAACGATATAGCTTGGAATGAAATGTTATTAGCAGGAAGGAAGAATCTAAATTAGCAATTAATAATGGAGAAATCGATCAATTAGGTAGACCAAAGATAGCTGTTATTGCGGATGGAGTTTGGATCATATCGTACAAAATATAATGCATTATCGGGTGTTGTAAGTATAATATATTTTTTATTAAAATAAAATAAATAATTATATATTATAATAATTAATACTAACATAATAATTTATTATCATAAAAAAAATTGACGCAGGCGTGTATTATTGGAGCAAGAACAAAAAAAAATGTTGTTTTGTGGAGTCCGCAATAAATATTGTTGTATATGTAAAATGGCAGAGAAAAAAGGAAATTTACCAAATAAACATTTATGTTTTAAAAATTGGAATTCTCCATCAACTACGATGGAAGCCGATATTATTGTAGAGGACTTTAAACAAAGTTTGTCAATGCATAATTAAATTTATTCACAATTAATTGGTAATTAATAAAAACAAATATATTTTTACAAATACATTTTTGGATAAATTTTAAATATTTATATTTAGTCAGAAACTGAACCTATCTGTTTCTAAAATTTATTACGTATGAAGACTACTTATGAGAACAATATTTTTTGGTAGTACCCCACGGGTCACCCCCCCCCCCCCCCCCGAAATAAACACTGGATTCTATGATAGTTTAAAATCCCATATAATTTACAATTAATATTCTAGACTTCTAGAGCAGTTTTGGGTAGTAACGTTAAAGGTTGGATTGACCTATGGTGTAAACGTGCGATCACATGATAGGCCCTAACTGTGTGGACCTAACATTTTTAAACCGATATTTTTAGAATGAAATTACAAATTTAAAGATTATATTGTATAAATAATTTTATCTTTTGATAAGAATTGAAAATTTATAATAAAAAGGGAAAGTTTATTATTGTATCATTTATACAATGTAATCCACACGAATAGTGTACATTTGACAGTAACGTAAGGTGAGAATATATGTAGGTATAACAGTGTGATAATAATTGATATCACGTAAACTAGGGTGTTGTAGATTATTTTATTGTGCATTGAACTATTGAGCATTCAAAAAGTAAAGCATAAGAGACTACAGTTATATATTTGATGGGAGATGGGCCCATAAAATTAATTTACAGTAGACATTTTTATTTTTTAACCAATCTGACACGAAAAATTGAAATTTTTATTTGTTAAATACAATTTTAATTAGAAAAAACTGTGTTTTATGATTCAAAAAATTTAAAATATATTATGATAGTTATGATGGAATACTGGATAATAATATTGATAATTAAAATTTATCAGCTCTATAAAATATTATACTAAAAATATATTTTTACACATATTTTTAATCTATAACATGGTTACTTTTTAGTAAAAAATTTAACGTGACAAATTATTTTTCAAATTTGGTTGGTAACGAAAAAGTAATTTATACACTTTAATTTGTAACTGATAATGTCACTTAGTAGTATTTTAAAAGTGATAGGTACTTACCCAACACTGCTCTAGAAAAGTAACACCTCGATATTATATTGTTATAGGCAATGGCGTCATTTCAGTTTTTACTAGACTAAAGCAGACCCATAAATTTGCCGACTGTTTTTAAGAACAGGAGTTGGAGGGGTCAATTTTTTTTGGTGGGTATTTTATTTTATTGGTAATCAATTAAGGGGTTTTAGTTTTTGAAATCTGCCGACTTAGGATTTTGATAATTATAGACTACGGCAAATGTATGAGTTGCCCCCCCCCCCAAATGACGCCACTGGTTATAGGTAACTATATAAGCCACCAATCACCAATTATATTTTGTCCTCCCAAAGTCCCAAGCATAGGCGGAAATCGGGGGGGAGGGCTTGAGGGGGCTTAGCCCCCTCAAAAATATGTCATATTATAATTAATTATATTAATAATAATAATATAATTAGCCCCCCCAAAAATTTCGGTGGATTTCCGCTTATGGTCCCAAGTCTTATATCTAAGACATACATTTGGTATTTCGCAAACCCCATCCCATTAAAATTTGTTTAAATATTAAATATGCAATTTGTATAAATTTCTGAGACTAAATTCAAAATTCCTGCGAAATCCGTTTAGCAGCAAAATACAAAACTAACTAGGTGGCGATTACACATAATGGTAAGGTTAAATTATATTTTTTTTTATAAATTGTTGGATTTTTATTTTTGTATAATACATTTTAATTTGAACAAAAATCTACAAACTCCATAAACGTATACAAGTGACGTATTTAGCAATTTACAAGGAGGAGGGGGAGTTTAGATTTGTTTTAAAAGCTTTTATGAAGCCAAAACCTCACCGTTTTATAATATAAAAAAATTAATTGCAAAAAAATGAAAATAAACATGTGTATTTGTATAGTAGTATGCATTATGATCCAAAATCTAAAACAGGTGGCAAAATAATATTAATAGCAATTTTGTTTTGTTTTTTTTGGTCATTGGGGGGTTAAACTCGTTCAACACCCCCCCCCCCCCTCCCACCACAACTATAAATACGCCTCTGACGTATACGAATGGTTAATGCTTTCAGGTACATTTACGAAATTATTACGAATGTTTGTGATAAACACTTTAACCAAAATTTCACACGTATATATCTACTTAACGTCGTAATTTGAATGTTAAAAACCTGAAATATCCCTAGATTTAAGGGATGACTGGAAATATTTTTAGATAATGGATATTTTTTTATTCAGACTAGAATTAAATAGTGCAACATTAAAAATAAACTCGATAGATACTGATTTTTAAGAATGTTTTTATTTTGTGCCTTCAATACACAGACCGGGTGTATAAGTGTATATACTACAATATATTAGTATTAATGTTTTTTGATATTTAGATTAACAATAATAAATATTCGAATTCGAAAAAAAAATTCTAAACTCAGTTCAGTGTTATATACTTTATATACTTTAATAATATCATAATCAACTTATTAAACAAGAGTTCAAGATTTTTATGCATTATATAGAATTAAAATAACCTTTGATTAACTTAATAATTTTTTTAAAATTTATATAATATAAAAATAGCAAGAACAGTTGACTATATACAAGTGTCTTTATTTATTTAACAATCATAGTCCACTATCCAAAATTCAGCATCATTAATAGGAATAAGAAACAATCACTACTAGTCACCATAGTATTATACAAAGTTTATTGTTAAATAATAAATATTATAAATTAAACACGAAGTTTTAAATAGATTAAATGAAATTTTTATTTATTTTATTACAATTAATTTACGCATCCTCATACAATTTAACTGAAGATGAAAACACAAAAATGATAGCCAATGGTGTACCATACAATAGAGATGAGTACCCATTTGTAATGCTTCTAATTAATATTTTAGGTGGTTCGCGTATGGTAACTTGTACAGGGTCATTGATAGCAGATTTATTTGTGTTGACTGCTGCACACTGTGAACCTTCTGATACATTAGAATATTTTAAAGTATGTCTCTCATTTAATTTACTTAACTAATTAGTAATTATTACTGTACCTATATTATATGATATACATATACTTACTGTTACATACTTACTGTTATAGATATATCAAGGTAATTTAAAGTTCAATATATTTCGGAAAGCTCAGGAATTTATTGCTCATCCAAATTATAATGGTAGTAATCAATCAGCAGATTTGGCTATGATAAAAGTAAGCATTTGGTTATTGTATATTATTAATTTATAACTATTATAGGTATGTTTTTCATATTTGAAATTTACATCGTACTTTATTTTTAAAATTATGTTATAAATTAACCAAATGTTATTCTTACATATTATACATTTTATTCAAAACTATAGAGGTCTACGAACTAAAATGCAAAACTTAAAATGTAATATATATTTTTTTTAAATTATTTATTTGTTATACTTAATGAAACATGGCTTAATTCTAATTTTCTTTCCAATAAACTTAATAACAATACTAGTCAACAACCCATAACATCGCCATCTGTAACGTTTCGATTTTCTCACACCTACAAAACGCTACATGACACTTTTATCAAGTCGCCAACAGCGGACGAGGTCTAATCACCGGAGTACTGTGAATTTTTAAATAATTTTTTACTTAATGTACCTCTCTATTAAATTAAAAGCCGGGTTATAATTGACACAAAATAAATAACACACCTATGATTATAACAAACTCGATATTTTATTGAATATGAAAAAATTTGTAAGATAAAAAAAAAACTTTTACATATATAAAAAAGTTCAACTATAGTTTATAAGAAAAAAAAACAAAATAACGAAATATAATAGAACAAACAAAAATAATACTAGTAAATAGCAACATGTTTTATTATTAAAAATATATAAATGATAATAATATTTACGTAAAATGATCACACAACTCCTCACTATTTCCTTCATTATTTAATTGACTCCAGTCGCTGCGTGGGAACACTGAGACGGGAGGCTGTTTACTCCATATTTAAATTTAAATGGTATCACAAATTGGCTTAAAAACTATAATATATAAAAAATAACCCGTTTATTCCCTATCTTTTCTATAACAACTACGTCGTTTTATCCGTTACGTGCACGGCGGTTTGCATTTACTATGCGACGTCTATCACACCACTCTCACCGTGCACGCAACAATTTATACAAAAATTTTATACAATATATTTATAATGAAATTTCCTTAAGTTTTGTACGTTACATAACACCTCCCCATCCCATAGAAATGGAAGATCATTGAGATTACATTTCTATGACATAAATTCGAGACATAGGAATTTGTTTTATTATATCGATTAAAGATCTTTTAATTGCGAGAATATATTTTTCACTCCAACGTGACCATAAATAAAAATAATTTTGCCCATCGGGTCCTTCAAATCATAATGAATTCCGTCTGTTCCGCACCAACTCATTCAAAAGTTCGTTCGTTATGATGGCAAAAACAAAATACACTGGTCAGAAGTTTGTGTTTTGACAACCGTGAAAAATAAAAAATATCGGTGGCAACGTATTTTTTTTTTTATCACCGATGCCTGACGAGCACTGTGAACACTGGAGCTTCACTGCGTCAGCCGCGTTTGAACACGTACCGTCTATCACGGTTTATTAATATTTATTTTTTTACTAAAGCTCACTGATGTCACGTCACGTTACGTCACGTCACTGTTATGTGTGAATCTTATAGTATTATAATGTTTATAAAACTATTATATTCTTGAATACAGTTGGAAAAACCATTTGATAATATCAAGCGCTTTTCAATTCTTTATAATGGCGATACTACCGAGTTTAGAAATAATAAACAAATACAATGCATAGCTGTTGGATTTGGCAAGATTCCTCAAGATCAATTCAACAACGATGGACACATAACTACCTTTACTGTCGGTTGGGGAAAATACGCATGTACACCAGGACATTTTTATTTGCAATGGGAAGAATCTTTGTGTTCATTAAATCAAACGAATAAAACATGTAGTGGTGATAGCGGTGGACCGTTGTATTGTAATGGATATCAATATGGCATCGCTAGTACTGCGTACTCGTTTATATCTGAGGATACATTGGATTGTGGTGGTGTTAATGTAAATACGAGACATATATTTGTGCACACTTACAAGAAATGGATATTAAGTTTTTTAAATCCAAAAGCACAAAAGAAAAAGGACCCAAGTAAAAAAAATTCAGCAAATACTATAACATCATTCTATGTGATGTTAATTATGATATCATTGACCGTTTTACATAGGTCTATGACATTTATTTATAATATTTAAATGTTTTAACACTATTAATAAATACCCAATTTGAGTTTTTAGTTTTATGTTAAATTGTTAAGGTATATTAATTTAATTTTAAAATAAAAGTAAATCCTGCTTTACACACGAATTAACGATTTAAAATATTAATCATAATTTAGTTATATCTTTAGTTATATCGTGGTAATCGGACAATTATTTCTACCCGATATCATGCCAGTAGCAACTAGCCACTAGGTATATAAATAATATAATATTATTCTTATCGATGCATAATGTTTTTGGAAGACAACACAACGACTGCGACGATAAAGCTAGTAGTAATTAGTACTGTCAACCACATTATTACGCCCCACCCAAAAAAAACAAAATTATTCACTTTTTTTATTTTTCTTAATACATTTTTAGTTATAATTCTTTATTTCACTTTAATTTTTCAATTTGTCACGTTTTAATTACTATTATTAAAATGTAGGTTTAACAACATATATTATAAATTGCAAAACAAAAAATCTACAAAAATTAATATAATAAGTAACATAAAATGATTATAATTGTTTTTCTCTCAACTCAACAAAACAACTAATGACAATTTATGAATATAAATTAATAATAAATACTTACACAGTTATATAAATGAACTAAAACATGGGTTCTTCACATTAGTTATTAATAACTTCCAAAAAATATAACATTGTGTCATTGTATAATGTATATCATGTTGTCAATGCATAGATAGTCATAGTTAGTTTAATCCCCGATATCTTTAATCGTGGTTTAATTAGAGATTTACAATATCAGACAACATAATGACAGATGATAATAACTATGGTTATGTCATAGTTGACCATCTACAACCATAGTTATGTTAAAATAATATTAATTAATAATTATTTTCTATGCTTCTACTTATCAGTCATCGTTGATTGACAAATGACGCCATACAATCACAGATTATATGAAATATATCTGTGATACAATTATGGCCGTATCATATTATAAATTATTTTCAAAAAAAATATTTATTGATATAATATTACACCTGGTTATAGCGGTGTCCGGCCGCCCCCCTAAATAGATCAATATTTGGCTGCCCGGGGCAAATGTCCCCATTGCCCCCCCCCCCCCCTAAATACGGCCCTGCCTGTAGTCAGTACTGTAATTATAGGTAATACTGTAATAGTATATAAGGTTAAAGAAAAAAACGCATCTTCGTATTATTATTATGTAGGTAATATAAAACAATATTATTCAACATCAATATTATATTGGTTTTAACTTTTAACAAAATTTGACAACAATATAAATTAATAATGTGTAGGTACCTCATCGTACCTACAAATAATTATACGCGCTAAATAAGAGAAATTCAGAAAATTGTATGGGTAGATATCAACATTTCAAACACACGTTTTCAAGTTATCAAAATAATGTTATACCTTATTCATCACGCATAAACACTATTAGAAAAATACAATTTTTCATCTAATATTAGAAACATAAAAAATTAGTATGTCCGCTATATTTTATTATTAATTATTATATTATTATGTCACATTAATGTACTTATATCAAATATATATAATATTAGTTTAGATAGACTATTTAAAAACAATGAATCGATATATTCACGTAAACACAAAACACGGTTCATGAATTCATGATCGTTTGATTAAAACCGGCAATAGTTCTAGAAAACATTTTTTTTACGTATCGGCAAAAGTGGGTTGAAATATAAATTAATAATTACACAACAGTTCTATTGTATTTTTAGACTGAACTCTTCCCTAGTATTTGATTTAAGCCGTTAGGTTTTATTCGTCGTTAATAATTATTGTAATACTGATATTGGTACCTATTAAATTTATCATTTATCAATACATAATAATCACTGTAACTATATGAAAATTAATTAACGTTTAACAATGATTGAATAATGAATATAAAGAAAATAAACTTATATCAAGGTTAGTGGTAGGCACGTATATACCTTATATGTATAATAATTTATTGTTAAATTGGTAGATAATTATGTATTGGTAAGTCGTAACTATATTACATAATATATAGTTATTTTTTGATATTCATTCGATATAAAAGTAGGTAATAAACAATTATAAAACACCAAGAATGCTAAGCATATAATATTAAACATAAGTACAGATTTGTGCAAACTTAAATAAGCCGTATATAGGTAGAGTATATACCGTTAAGTTTAATGTATACAAAGTTTTTTTTTTTTTATATATGAACCGGTAAATCATTAAATAACGTTTGCTTTACAAATATTATAATTATTTAACCGAAATAATTTATACAAATCAGATAATTTTAATATAACTATATAGTTGTATTCCTATTGTATTATTTCATCATATCAAGTAGGTACCTATATATATATATATATATATATATATATGTAGGTAATTACCTAATTATTAAATAAGTTAGTAAAAGTTATTACATGTCTTAGGTTACAGTTACATAATAACACACGGCATGGCACAGCACATTGGTAAGCATACTGGAACCATCGTTGCACCAGAACTTTGTTTCTCCTTTGATTTGCTCTTGCTCTTATACTTGTACATTCCTTTGCCTTTAGCCTTCATTTGTCCATGGCCGTACTGACCTTGCTGTAGAAAAGAACACGGTACATAATATACGGATTTTAGTGCGCATAGGTACGTATTATAATTTAAAATAATATAATACCTGTTGCATTACTTCGTCCTTTTTCACGAACGTCGTCGACCCGGGAGGATAGAACACCGGCGCGCCGGCCGACGACTGCGTGACGGCTTCTTCGGTTTCTTTGATTTCCGTGTGCAATTTCTCGGGGCTCTTGGTCTCGGGAGCGCGGTTTTCGGGCTGTGGCTTTTTAATCGGTACCGTGTACTCGGCGGGCTTGTTGCTCTCGTACCCGTTGTATTTGGTTTGATAGTCGCCGCCGTTCGTGTGATACCGTTCGCTGTTGCTGTGGTACGCGGTCGTGCTGTAGTCCGTCCGGTCGCCGAACGACGCCATCAGGTCGTCCAACCGTTTCGGCGGATTCTGACGGCCGGGCGCGTCGGCGTCGTCCCGCGGGAACGGCGAATACCGCAACGGCACCTGTTCCTCGTGCACGGGTTTCGTCGCGTAACCGTTCGGCTGCGCGCCGTATTTGGTGCTGTTCTCTCGGGTCTCGCTCGAATACTTGTACGAGTAAACCGTCTGGCCGGCCGGCGTGGACGACGTGTTAAACGCGCTGTCCGAACTTTGTCATAGAAAAAAAAAAAAAAAAAACGAGACAATATTAGTTTGGTAATAATATTTTCGACGATATACGCGATGTGTTATTATAATTAGGGCCCGGATTTTTAATGCAAAGGTCGGTTTTTTTTTCTCCGATAATACAATATTTCTAAGTACGTAATATTTGATATTTTAGCATCTCTTATTGGTCATTTTATTAATTTTCAGTGCATATTTTTTTTTTTATACGTGATATAAGATATTAGCGTCAAATTATATGTATTTACAAAATATTATCCAATATGATTGGATTTGGATATTTTTTCTTTTGATTCCAATTGTTAATCGTTCTATTTATAATTTCGATAACGTTTTCGTCTTTATACAACTAGATTAACGAATGTGATGGAACTCAATCAAATAAAAATAAATATTTGGTCAGTTGCTGTTGTATCACAATCATAATAATTATTTCGTATAATCGTACACAATTCGCATCATTGAATATTGTTAATTTAGTAGTTTAGTTTAGAGTTATGCATCATCAAGATATGTGTTCAAAACTAGCACCAAATTTTTTTTATTAAACGTCGTGAAGTTTTTTTTAAAAAAAAATCTGTCATTTTTAAAGGATATTATTAAAATTAAATAAATTTTTTAGGACAATTTTAGTAATTTTTTAGAGCATTCTTTTAATAGATTTTAGGGCATTTAAATCCGGGCCCTAATTAAAATATATATGCAATAATTATATTATATTGTGCCGTTCACGTCACATTCTCCGAACACGATCACGCGAACCTCACGTATAACGATCACATTATATTAACCTCCAAAACGCATTGTTTTTCTACTAACCTCACGGGGAAACGACGGGTTACAGGGGGCGTGGCGCGGCCGACCCAGGTCACCTCTTCGCTGCGACATAGGTATAATACACACTCGCGTTACAATTTAATCTCTCGAAAAAATATTCGTTATTCATTATGCATATTATCGGACACGATGTGTCGATAATGTGCAAAATACTCACTTGATTCTGCTCGGATCGGACGGACTAAATTTCTGCACCGGCTGTGGCGACATTGTTCTGCTCGTATACGCGTGGTTGGTGCTCGAGTAGCTCCGTGGTTCGGGAGGCTGGGCAAAAGTGACGGGCGACGGTGAACGGTGCGGTGACGGTGAACGCGGAGACGAAGATCTGTGCGAACGAGGAGACGGTGGCAAATCTCTCAACGAACGGTTTCTGTTTTCCGTGCGATATTCTTCTGAATAGTTGTAAACTTTGGACTGACTGCCCGGCTCCGTAGTGGGCGAGCCATACTTTTGATACGTCGAATAAGTCGTGGTACCCGGTATTATCTTTTTCGTAGTCTCTTTCGAATAAACCGAGGTCTGATACGTGCCCGGCGCTTGGTTTTGAAGCAGTTTAGTGTAACTGCGTGGCGCGTCAACCAAGTCTGCAGATTGTATTGACGAAAATCGCCATGAATATGTTTTCACAAGTGAGAGTATATTGTGTTATTATATACACAAAATGTGCTTTATACTGACCTAAAGGTTCTCCGCTCGTTGTCGATGTCTCATAAGTGGAAATCACTTCATTGGTTCCTGGTAACTTGGACCTGTTAAGACTACCGTATCTATGTTCTTCGTGTTTGCTGTACTGTTTGTACGGTGTACTGGTCCTCAACGGTTCACTGTGAACATTTAAAATAATTAATTCAATATGTGAGAGGCGCGTCACAATTCATAGGCCTATAAAGAGCCTTATAATATTCTTTATGTTACAACGCAAATTCTAATCATTTCCATTCGATATACCATACAGAGCTGATCATTTAGTAATGAAAAAAAAAACATACATGTTCGACTCAGTAGTTATAATTTCATGCCTATTGACTCCAGAATTTGAAAATCCAACTCTTTGGGCGTGATTCAAATCGTCTAGTAATGAGTCGAGTTCAGAAATACTTTGTCTCATGTTAACGCCGTTCGTTTCTTGTCTAGGCACGACACCTTTACCTGAAACATTTTTCGTTACTAACATGATTTAAACGCGAAAAATCATACAACACAAACACAACGTACTTTCGGACGATTTATTATACTGGTATGAAGATACTGTTTCATAACCTGCATTTTTGCCACCGTTTGTCTGTCGCTGAAATGTTTATGAGTTCATTTATTACTTTATAAGACACTTTCCACATGATATAATATATTACGACAATAATATGATATATAATACTAAATAATACACAAACCAGCAAGTCAACCGATTGAAGATCGGGTAATCGTTCACCGAGCACAGTGGATTTGTTGGCGGGATTCAGGTATTGAATTTCATATTCCTTGTTGGTCTCTGTTTGACCGTTGCCTATAGTCCTTGATGTGCTTTTAGTAACTTCTCTGTACCCTGTAGATGACGTGTTGTTGAGTCCATGATTTTTACGCGGAAGCGTTGACTGCAAATCGTCTAGCAACGATTCTAATCAATAAACAGACAAGTTTAAAATATTAATATTATGCATTGTAATTTGTAATACGATTATAGTTATCTACCTATTAATTATAAATAACAATCAACAATACCCAAGGCGTTAGCACAACATTCTTATTAGTTATTAATGAGAGGCTTTTACTACACAATTGATTTAATTATAGATAATTATATTAATGATATAATGATGCGTCGGCTTTGCTTAGCTTTTTAAAGGTTACATACTATACGTGATATGTCTAAACCAACAACTATATTATATATTATTATATTGAAGTGACTTGTGAAAACAGATTGAGAAAGCCATTCGAATCAGGATAAGGTAAATACATGGGAAGTCGGTAACTACTTTACTGTATGGATTATCCTGAGGGATATAATAAAAATAGTAAATAATTGATTAACCAATATGTTACATATAGGTTAGTGAATTTGTATGTTTTCAGAAAATAAGTATTAACAATTAATTGTTTTATTACGTAGGTAATATAAGTAATGATAATATTGATAATATATATAATGTACTAATATAGTAATGATATTACATATTATTATATATCATAGTTAACTTTATAACTTTAATATTTCATTTGTTTTTATAGGTGGTCGTTTAAATTAGAAAAATAAAATAACAATTGTGAAGGTAAAATATCCTGATGTAAATCTTTAAAATGTTTTTTCAGGTTTCTATTTTTAATAGTATTCGCTACGGTCCAGACAACCGAAATGTGTCAACGCTCAAGCCTCAAACAAACTGTAACGTTATAAAAATAGCTGTTGAAATTTGGAAATGAAACACGATTAATTTTTACTTATTTATTTATATATTCATATATACCTACCTACACCTTAGATCATGACGACGTTTCCTTTTTATATTAAATTACAAATTAAAACAGAAAAACAGAAAAACATAATTTAATAATAATATTATCATATTAAATTATAATTTATAATATTATGTATCTATTTTACTCTATTCTAATAATGCATATAACAAAAATCGACATAGAAAATTCGAATTAAAGAAAATTGTCTTGTTTCATGTAATACGATTATTAGTATGGTTAATAGTAGGTATATACAGTCTACACCAGCGTTTCTCAAAGTGTGGGTCGCGACCCATTGGTGGGTCGTCAATCAATTTTTGGTGGGTCGTGAATATTTTTTTGAATTATATAGATTCCAAGAAATGTATGTTAATTAATATAAAATATATTATTTATTATTATATTATACTTATATTACTATTGAAATGCTTCTCAATCTTTTTAAATAGTCTTTAAACAATCTTTAATATAGTACCAAAAATTACGTGGGTAATAATAATTACTAATAATTCGTTCACAAGGAACGATATATTTACGGTTCATGACAAAATTAAAGGTTTTATGAAAAAACTTACTTTATGGCAAAGCAACATTGAAAAGCAAAATCATGATTTCTTTGAAACATTTCAAACTTTTATAATTGAAAATGATATAAACGTAGCTGATGACATTTAGCCATATCAGTTTGCTTTTGATTTCGTTGAAAGATAATTTTAATTTTTTCTTTCTTGAAGAAATGAAAAAATATGAACAAAATAGCTGGGTTGTGAATCCGTTTCAGAAAGCTATATCCACTGGGATATCGACAAAAGCCGACGAAGAACTCATAGATTTATCAGAAAATTCATCTTTAAAACTTCAATTTAGCCGCAATAATGTGATTCAATTTTGGCTGTCGTCTCAACAAACATTTCCAATTATTTCAACTGAAGCTATAAAAATACTACTCCTATTCTCATCTTCATACATGTGTGAAGTTGGATTTTCGGCAATGGTAGGCATCAAAAACAAACATCGAAACAAGCTGAAGTTATTGAACTCCTTACGTTTAAAATTAACTAAAATTGACGTCGATGTCAATGCTGTTATTAACCATAATAGAAAACAAGCACACATTTCGCATACACCTCATTATTAAAAGTACATTTGTAAAAATATATTAATTACAAACCTATAAAATAGTAAATACCTAATAAAAATGTATACATATTTATATAATACAAATTTTATTTTTTATTATCTATCTACTTTTTGAAAAGTGAAACAATGTGGGTCGTTAAAAATTTTTCGGGGGAAATTTGGGTCGCGGTAATAAAAAGATTGAGAAGCACTGGTCTACACTCAGTACAGTGCACAGATTATCGTTTTCTTTTTTTGATCTTATGTCTATCTATGTGAGTAGGTAACTAGCATTTAACTATTGAACTATTATTATACAAATATTAAATATGTAAAATATTTTTCATAAAAATAAAAACGTGACTAATATAAATCTCTGTGTACTGTGTGTGCACTTACCGAGTCTCGCTTCGCCTTGATTTTGATTTTGTCGGCTATACATCGTTCTGGGCCCTGAAACATTACAAACGCTTTTATTGAAAATCCATGTCCACACGCACGTACGTATGATAAAAAAACAATGATAGGTGCACGTGAGTATGTTTACAATGTTTATTTTTAATAAAAAACATCGTCATACAACGTAGTAGTTGTTATTTTATTATACATATAAGTATACGATATACCTTATACTTATATTCGTTATACTGGATAAATTGACAATATAATAGTATTATAAATTATACATTTAAAAGTTAAATATTCAATGCTAACGCTAAGGTTAGTTCAAGAATAAATAAGATAGAAAATATTTAAGTTTAATTTAAAAATTATATTATATAACATTAATATAATTGACAATTATTATATAATAATATGACCTAACCTTTACTTAAAATAAAGTAAAAATAATATTACAATAGGAATAGGATAGATTATCAATTATTATTTATTAACATTAATATTATTTTTGTTATCATATTATAATTTATAGTGTTTATAATATAATATAATTTAATATAATAATATAATTTGTTAGCTTTCTATTCCCGCAAAAGAATGTTTTCCACTTTGAAAAGAGTAAAGACATATTTCAAAAACACTATGTCTGAGGTAGAAACAGTAAATATATTTTATATTAATTTTCTATTATAAATATTTATTTAACAATTTTATTAATATCTATATATACATTAGAATCGATTTATCAAATAGTTTGATCATTTTGGCAATACACAAAAATATCAAAATTGACCCCAAAGATGTCATTAATGAACTGGCTTATTAGCTTCGAAAAATGGAACTAATGTTGTAAAAAAGTTACTAATAATAGTGTATCATATTCATGTGTGAATAATTACTGTATTTGTAATATACATTTTTGAGTGAATAGAAAATTGGTTTCATGTATATCCCCCCATTCACAAAAAAAATAAACGTATCCTAATTATGATACTAACGATAAAATTGATGAATAAAAAAAAAAATGTAGCTAAGTACATAAATAATTAAATAGAAATGGATTGAAATTCATTATCCACATATTAAAGAAGTTATTATATTATTTTGTAGTATCTACTACTTACTTATAGTCTACTACCTATAAACAATTTTTGTAGTAAGTATAATTATGAAATTATAATATTACTATTTGTAAGTTGTAACTAAAAATTGACTATAAAAAGACGCAAAAACAAATGACATATGATATCTGTATCATTGATTAATTATATGTATAATTAATCAATGCCTGTATTTCATATTTCTTATGTTTTTCATACGTAAACATTTATTAAATAACACAATCTATTTTTATAAGACATTAAAAAATAAGAATATTATAATAGTTTTTTGTGTTCTAATTTTAACCAATTAAACTAAAACAAAATAATAATATAATATATTGTGTACCTAATAAAATAGTAATTAAAATATTTTATTTCAATCTTCTGTTAGGTACTGGGACTTAAGTTCTTTACCCGATAAAAATTTAAAACATAATAAACATAACGCAAAAAATTTAATAATATTTCGTTACTTGTGTTTACAATTTTACATATCCGCAGACTCATATCTATAAATACAATTTGAGGATAGATGTTGTCATATATTTAAACGATTTAGTTTAGTTTCGTCATTTCATTTGACACACGTTTTTTTAATCTTTTTGTCGTAGTGACCCGAAAGATTGAAGATGAATGAAAAACTGGCCTCGAGCCATATTATTTTGCAATATGCATTAAATAGAGAAATATAGATCGACGGCGCATCGACACATCAATGTCAGGGTAAATTGTTCAGTAAACTATGCAACAAATGCAACTATTTTTTATTCACAACTGACATGGATGACGGATACAGTAATGCCTCATGCAGGATGTAGTCATGTGAACGATATTATGTTGTTGACTAATAAATGTTTAATTTTAGTTGATTATTAATGCAATATGACTTATACGCTAATATAAATGTATAATAATAAACAAACACAATAACGTTATATAACATACTCATACACATACAAATATTTTATGACAAATATTTTAATATCTACCTAACGTCTTATTAATGGTGTTAAACCGTTAAACGTTTAAATATAAAAATCGAAGATAAAAAGAATATTAAATTCTGACCATGGTGCGCAAAAAGGAAAATAATCGGGAAAATAGTTAACTTTGTGTTCTTTGTTTTAAACTTTTAAGACATTTTACATTGTAAAATAAATTGTATGAAATCTCTCATAAGTATAGCGTATAAGTATTTGTATTAACGTTGTACTGTTGATTTTATTATAACAAAACTTATGGTTGTACCTATTATAGGCTACAGATACATTAAGTTGTACGTTATGTGTTTAATATATTATACGTATATAACATGTTACCGTTAATGTGATAATAATCAGCTAGTATATTATGTATGATAATAACTATAGTTGTTTTAGTATAAAAACTAAAATGGCTGATTAGTTTAAAAAAACTACACAGATTTTATCACTTTAACTGGTTATTGGTTATTAAACATACCTAATACTATATAAAAAACAAAATTTCAATACGTATTAACTCCATGAACTCATAATTTTATGATATATAAAATATAATAATAATACCTTGTAACTATGTTGTCACTATACCTATATTATAGAAATTATTAAATAATTGGCGTTATATAGAGAACAAGACATTCTAATATAATAAGTTTGACCTTTTTACCTAATATGATCAAAAAAAAACACACGCATACTGCCAATACCTCCACTCCACTATATACATTTATGGTGTTGTGGGTTCAGATATCCTTCATACATTATATTTTGGATGTAGTCCAGTCATGTTTTTATACTTTTTGTTCTATAATTTGTAGCCTGCCTCCGAATGAGCCTAAATCTGTAAGTATATAATATTATTATTTTGTTTCGGTTTTATTTGCATTGTAGTAAAAATGTAAAATATATTTTTTTTTTTACACGGAACAAGTATTATAATTTATAGGTATATAATGGGTTATTTTTTAAATGGTGTACTCTCGTATAGACATTATATTATAGTGGACCATTAGAAGAAAATAACTCTGAGAAGAAAAAATAATAAATTATGTAGTAGTTCCGAATTATGTAAATAGCTATTGTTTAAAAATGACTCGACGAAATTTTGTTAAGAATAAAATACTATTATAAGTATACTATCTCGATTCTAGAGAATAAAATACCAACGACGATGTTGTTGACTTGTACAAACAATATCATAATATATTATTATAGTGCATTTGACATTGATGACGTTTTATTAAATTCCATTATGCCATCGTACAAATGATGATAAATGAAAAAACAAATGCCATTCGATTTTTTCGCGTGTTAAGGTTTTTAAAGGTATAGCTAATGTAAATTTCCAATTTCTTTATAGGACAAAAAACATATTGAATCCAAAACTCAATCAATTTTAATTAAAATTAGTAATACCAAATGATATTTTATGGTCATGTGGATATTCGTCAAGACTATAATTGAAATCAAATGTTCACAGAATAAATGAAATTTCACGTACGACGTACCTATATTATGATTTGTCAACTAAAATAATTAAATTGTATACATTTAAAGAAAAAACAAATACGCAAAAGAATGCATATAATATATAGTGTAGTCAGTAGTGGCAGTCGCAGTATTTCATGGCTTGTTAGTTACTAATAATACACAAATTGCCTATTGCATAAAACATTTACAAAACTAATTTCATCAATTTTATCGGAATTATATAATTAGTGAAAAATGAAATAAGTAATAAAGATTTATTTCTGAATAGTGAATATTTAAATAATATTTGTATATTATGTTGTGTAGTTTTATTTACAGCCTTACGCGTAATATAAAAAAAAACTGGTAGATCGTGTATCCCTATATACAACCGCGCCTATTCCGTATATTTAGGGATACGCCTCTGCAAAGTTATTAGTGCGAGTATAGTGACAAACTACAAAAAAGAATATTAAAAGGGGAATTTCGCTGACAACTGACAAGACAAATATTACATGTACAAACGGTCGTCGAAATAACAATAATAATATGCGGCCATATGGCGTATTACATGGTAAACAGTCGAAACGACTGTAATAGAATAATACTAAACGACGATACGTTTTTACATTTTACAAACTATACACAAAACGGATATACAACCATTAATATAAAACCGATAATGATTGACAGAGTTTTTTCTAAGAAATATAATTATTGGCGTTTGTGTCGGAAAAATATGATAAATTGTCGTGTCCGTTCTACAACACGTTGCATCCTATATATTATAGAGAAGCGATTAATATCTATTATACAGACATTATAATATTTTCGTAAATTATTAATCAATATGTACACAATAAGAAAATAGAAATATCAAAATAAATTAAAAAAAAAAACAAAGAAATTTTAAGAATTATTAAGAATTGTTAGGGTAGAGAATTTGTAGTCCTAAAAAACTACAAAAGATCTAAAATATTGAAATTCATTATTAACAATTTTTGCCTATAATGTTTATACTTTATTGTTTATTTATTATTATTATTTTTTTTTTTTTCGTAATAATAATTATAAAATTACAATATATCAGAAGGTATTAAACCTTTTTAAAATATAATATTCATCTTCTTGTTCTCCGACAACTAAAGACGTACATAGAAAAAAAAATCGGTCATTTATGTGATGGTAAACGCAACAATTTTCCACGGAAATAAATACGTAATAATATTATTGTTATTGTTTTTTATTATAATATTGGGTACGTGTGTGTGAGCGCTACCAAATAAGGAGAAGAGTGGCCGCCGAAGCCGTATACGCGGACAATGACGTAAGACCGAAAACGGTCGTTTCGCGCACAACTCTAAACGGGCTTGTCCCGCCGGGGGAGTGTCGCCGCTACGATTTCGACCTTGAGAACACGACGCGCACTCGCGTGTTTTCGCTACACGACGGTCGGCCGGCGGCGGCGGCGTCGGATCGACCTTGTCCGTGGAACGCCGTTGTCGCCGCCGTCGGAAACACTGTCCGCACCCGTTTTTATTTTTGCGCCTTCGCCGCCTCTTCGTTTTCTACACGTTGCTTCCGATCATATTATTATTATTCGTACACGCTTACCTATCCCAAAAAATAATATACATAGGCCACATGGGTATATTTTATTGTGTTATTATTTTGGCCTGTGACGACGCGTCATTTTTTTTATGTTTTTTTTTTTTTTTTTTTTTTTTAATCCTATACACTAGTGGTAACCAACCTTTTTTTACCGAGGGCCTTATAAAAAAATTTAAAAAAAATTCTTATCGGGCCAAAAATTAAAGAATGAATTCTTTTAAAATTAATTGTTTATTATATGTATTAAATGTTACAAATGAGAAAACAAAATATTAAGTGGGTATAAACACATCTTTTTTTTCATTGTAATATTGACATTGACGATAAGAAATGGGAAATATTAAATTTTACTAACGTTACATTTTTAGTAAATGTGAATTCATTTTTTAAAATTTGAAGTTAATTTTCTTTTCAATTTTGATTTAATACTTTGACCGGCAGGATTTGACTCGTGGTTTGTAGTTGGTCACCCCTGCTATACATTATCATATTGAAACCTTTGAAATGCACAAACTATGGTCGCATATAAAAAAATTCTCAATCTCTCAACAGCGACAATAACAGGTGGTCGACATGCGATATTCATATTATATTGAACATTTAGTTTCTCTTCTAAAAACGCATACGATACACATGCAATATTATACTAATACCGCGTTGTTCGCATTCATGATCGGATTGACCCGACAAGTTAACGTTTTTAAAATCTGTGGGCCGCGTACATTTCGGATCTAATAAGTTATATTTATTCGATTATTATTAGTTGGAATATTTACGCGTGTTAGTTTTAATGGTCGCCAACTGTATTTAGGCCGATGAAAATTCCAAAACTATTGATGGGCTGATACCATCTCTATCCGGCTCTGTCCGCATTATAGTAATAAAATACGCAGATACGCAATGTGTTTTAAAATCAATATTGTAGTAATATTAATTTTTATTACTACTCGCGGTTTCGGCCGGATTAAGCAAGTTTTATTTCAGATAAAAAAAAAAAATACGATAAAATTTCATGCGAAATAATTGAAAAGTATTTTTATATAAATTACAATAAGAAAACAAAAACATAATGAAATAGGTAGGTCGAATAATTTATTGTCATCACAAATTCGTATTAAATTTAAACTCGTATTGGAGAAAAATTAATATTCGCATTAAATTATTTACGACGAGATAATGACAGTATATAAAACGAGGCATAATA
Organism: Eriosoma lanigerum; assembly: GCA_013282895.1. Taxonomy (NCBI): domain Eukaryota; kingdom Metazoa; phylum Arthropoda; class Insecta; order Hemiptera; family Aphididae; genus Eriosoma; species Eriosoma lanigerum. The sequence goes on along the minus strand of CM023357.1, from coordinate 61,273,838 downwards.
AAATCAAGTGAAAATAAATAGTAATTTTGTTGTGTATATATACTTTAAAGTTTAGTGTTTGTAGTTGACCATAGTGGATTGTGGATAGTCTTCTAGGCCAAGATTAAAGTAGCCGGTAGGTACGTTTTATGTAAATTTATAATATCACGGTTGACTTCCATAAATGGTTTTCGCACCAAATCCAAACGAATTAAGCCAAGGTGAATGTTGTCATTGTCATAAAAGCTCCGTGTCTACGCACAAACTAATAAATCATAAACTATATAATAATATTTTGTATGTATAACTAAAACGTATACCGCAATAAAGAAGAATTTACACCACGCAATAATCGGATTAGTCGTTTCAGTCGTTTCGGGGATTATCTATATCCTAATCCCAAACCAAAAAATACCTGACTTATATATGACCGATATCTTTTATGTCTGTATACATATATTATGATATATTGTATACTAGACATCTGTTATACAGAGTGTTTCAAAAAATATGATTAGGTTCGTGTATGTCTTTTATAACGTTACTATATATATAGGAAACGATTTAACACTCTGTATAGTGTATACGCAATACATAATATTGTCCAGAGTGTGTTATAGTAGTGTTATAACTACGTATAATATATATATATTTCGTTGATCGTTTCATCTCGCAATATCTCACGCACATCGCTCCCCCGCAATATGCTACAATACAACTTATATATTAAGATTTAAGAGAAACGATTCCGCCGGCACTCGAGTGAAATCAACATATACCTACTATACCAAATGCGTACCACACATGCAATTAAATATTTTATTTACGGTTTGTTTTCAAAACACAACACACTACTCGGATCTACTCCACGATTTAGTGGCGCACAACCAAGATTTTTTAAGGGGAATTTAAACATAGAAATTATCTTCATATCATATGTAAATTATATATGTGATGATTAGTGATTAGTACATTGCAATTATTTATAAATGTTAAATTAATTGTTAATTTAAACATTTATTCGGTTCAAGTGATGGCCCCGGAATCCATCCCTTTGGTTGTGCCACTGCCGCGATTGTCAGCAGAAAATTTACCCGATATATTTTCTCCGCACGCAATGTGATATTATAATAATCAAATCAACCAGATTTTTCTTTACTTTTTACACGCTTTGGATTTTGTTTTCATTATTATACTGCACGCATTTGTTATTATTATATTAGATAAGTGCACTGATGTTTACTATCGATACACGTTTTTAACGATAGTCCCGTCGTGGCCTTCCGCCTTAATCACACGCGACACGCTGACATGCTGCATCGATTAAACATTTATTTTTTATAGTTTTCGTCCAAACCTTGTATATACAATTATTATTATACTATATTAAACAGACTTGCTGCGCCCTGATCGTCTCCACAGAACCGCGAATGCGTAAAAACAAATCGTGTAAAATATTATACAGTTTATAAATATTATTATTATGTAATAATATATATGAATTGGCGCGTAAAGCCGTAAAGTCTCACGTGTACGACATACGCCGAGCAAAACAAGGTAAAATTAACACGAAACAATACGTTGTTAAAAAACAATAAGTCATATGCGAGGAGTTAATAACTTTGACAGTTTCACGACAGTCACAAACTCACAGTAACCATATTGTAACTGAAATGTGACGTCTCTACAAATATTCTAATCATTTATAACCTAATACCTTTTGTTGACATTTCGAACATTGACAATGCGTACCCACATAATAATTTGCCTTTATAAATTATAAAAAGTAAACTACTTAATACAGGGTGTCCCAGATCTATTTACCAATTGCAATATCTAATTTTTAGCGCTTCATGGGAGATTATAGACTCTATCCTCAGGACTAAAAAAGTTCCGCGATACCTTGTAAAAATTATTCGATCTTTTTTTACGTCGAATAGATCGTTAACATTATTATTCTATGGTATTATTATAAGTGTTATTGTAAGTTCAAAAACAGCGAAACGATTAGTCAGCTACGACTCTATGTGTCTAACACCAACCGTCTGTTTCGGAATCGTCTCAGTGTTATATTACTTATAGATTTCTAATTAATAAACGATGACAAGTGTGAAGAGGGGCGAAGTAATGTAGAGATACAATCCCGCCTCATTTGTTGATTTACACTAAAATAAATTTAATAAAAATATATATCCGCGAAAAATGTAAATGTTTGAATACCGTTTTTTTAAAGTTATCATATTTATTTCCAATGTGCTACAATATTACCTCTGTTATTTTAAATATAGCCAGTTTAAAGAGTTTATTATTATGAAAATATTTTGATGTGTCGATCTCCTAATTTATTCAAGATTTTTAGTAATTATTTAATCAATTTTATTGTGAAATACAAAATTAGTATCAAATTATTATTATTATTAGCAGTTATTTCTATTATAAAAATTATTATTGATATTATGGCTACAACTATTTATGTATCATTTGCTCAATATAATATTGAATATTGATAATATGAATTTACATTATACGATATAATAGATAAAATAATTTCAAAAAATAACGTCAAATAAATATGATTGTTCCAATAAATGAAAAAAAATTTTAAGAATCGACATCTTTATTAAATTACGAAGTCGAAAAATCAACATTTTCATAAAAATATACTCTTTAAACTGGCTATCTCCAAATGTCACATAAATTTAAAAATAATTTTTTTTTATTTATTTACTAAATATTTAAAACTGAAAAAAATTACAGTATAATATTATAACCAATTACCTATAAATAATAATTTTAAAAATACTGCTTTCAACATTTTTAATTTTTCACGGAGATATTATAATTAATAAAGAGATATGGAACACCCTATATAAATTATATGATATACATCTACATGATGATTTGATGCGTATTGCTTGCCATATGGATATGAGTCCATCACACGCCAGTTGTTATGAATACTGCAAGTAACTAACGGGATAATATATTTTTTTATATTTTACGTTAAGGTCATTTCATTATTTTATTGCCTTTTGAGGTTAATAATTGTCATTTAAAAATTACATGCACATTTCCAATAGCATTTTTAATTATAACATAATTTATGCAATTTATAACCATATATAGGTATATATAACATTGATTCTAAATACTATAATATTTATAATCATATGTATTATACAAATTATATAGTATTAAAATGTATATCTATGTAGGTATAATGTGTAAATTGCACAATGACAAAATTATCGTTTATAATTTCCGTTATAATGCATATGTACACATATAATGCGATATATATGAAGAAAAATATTATATACAATATTTAAATATACATTTACGAAATTAAATGCAAATCATTGAAATACTTATTTGCGAAGGTAGGTCACATTAATAAGGAAAATATTATATTATTATCTACTCAGCGTCACAACCTATACGGTATTATCCTTCAGTACCCGAATAAATGACCTTTATTATAACGCCTAAACACATCAGAATATTATGTCACAAAGAAATTAAAAAGCAAATATATTATTGCACCGCCTACGTGAATTATCTGCTAGACGATTAGAGTAAACACTCAGCTATACAATTTTGCAAAACAGAAACACTGAATCTAAGTATACATATAAGTTATCTTAAATTTTGTACACGAGCTGTAGTTTTTCACAATATATATGTATGTATAATGTATATGTATATATATGTATACATTTATATACATATATTTATATACAAGGCGTATATTATCTCACACAATTAGGAAACATATTATGCGCCGAGAACAAAATAGGCAATAACTATTGAAAGTTACAACAAAGTGTAAATTGCTAATTATGATAAGGTGGTTTTTTCATATTATTATTTTATGTATTCACGAGATAATTTCTAGATTCTATTAATAAAATTGTATTACGCACAGATTACGAACACCGATCGTCATTAAAGATCGTGCTGATTCTCATTGTTTAAATGTTTAAGATTTAATCAAGATAGGTTTTTAAATAAATTATCACGAAGCAGAACTTAATATAATACACTATGGTTATAAAATAACTTGCAAAATGGCCAATGATTTATCATTGGGAAATATTTTAAATTTCTTTGTTTTATATATTAATTATTTATACATTTCCATAAATCCGACGGCCACAAGGCACATGCCCAAAGCTAAATATAAGTCTTCCAAATAGGAATCTAGTGTATACGCAACAAAACCGCAAATATTTCTAATTGTTATCCTGAACACGAACAATAAATTTAATATGCACACGTTAACATAGGCGTATATCAAAATACCAGACATTTCGAATTATGCGCATTAATTAATCAATTGTGATTCTATTATTATTATCACATATGTATCTATATATAGTAGGTACGAGATCAAATTTTTGCCAGTTCCACCAAGTAAATACAAATAGTTGATTAACATTATTTTTAAGTAGACATAGATGAATATGTAGAAAAAAACTTTTACGTATATTATAATGAACATTGAATTAGAAATATGTATTATATTATTGTTTGACGAAGAATTAATAATCATATAGCTATACGTTTAAAAACAGTATAAACTATATAAATTATAAAGTATAATTTACTAACGTTAAATTATCTATTATTCAACATTTTAACTTTATAGGTACCTATATGATCTATTCAAGTGTTTTGAATATTAAACGATATGATATATTATACCCTGTATACCTGTAACGATGATTATTAATCGTAAGACTCGTGTCCAACAGTAAAATTCTGAAAGGTAATTTAAATAATCAAAAATTCTTTTACTACTACTAGGTAGTTCATTACTCAATTTATACAGTTTTATGTAGGTAATAATTAATATTTTACGTGGGTAGAAGTTTTGAGATTTTTTCTAAATAACTAGCTAGCTACTTCATAGTAAACTTTTTTAATTTTGATAAATAACTCATTAAATATGTAAAATATGTTCATAAATATTATGTATAAATATATAATTTTAATCAATTATCGTATAAATAAGCCATATGTTTAATTTATTTTAATACTATATTGACTTATAAACAAAATAATAAAAACGACATAGGTATGCTGCAGTGTTGTATATAATATACGACTTACTATAAATTATACAGGTATATTGTAAGTCATATACTGATACTTTTATTATAATAATATGATATGATATACTTTAAATGTGTAAAACGTGATTAATTCTTGTGTAATTTAAAAATCCTGAGTTTATGACATAACCATTTTATATGAGAATATATTGGCAACTGCAAATGGCAAAACGTTAGTATATTTCGACTTTCGCGACTCGCGGCGGAAGTGATTACGCATTTAGATATTTACTTCAGTTTGGTGCAGAGGAGCCTGTAGGAGGTAGATTTTATGACCGAGAAACACCCACATTCGATGACGCTTGGCATAGTTTCTATGTCCAATTGGGTTTATCGTCGAAAAACTAGGAGCGTGCCGAGTATTATTATTATTTTTTTTTTTAATGTTTCCTACGAGTTCATTGAAGGAAGCGATATAAAAAATATATATATCAAATGCTATTCCTAGTGTTGGCACAGATCCACGGACGACTGAGTCAGCAGTGGTTAAATTTGGATTCGAAAAAGTGGAAGACGGTAAGACGAAAAAACGGCACACAGAAAGGCCGAATGCTTATCATACGTCTTTATTATTAAATGCGGTATGGCAAGCGTCTTCGTTTTTATATAGGTATATTATATAATTGTAAATAGTGTTTTATGAAACGCGTGGTGCCCGTTTAGAAAACGTTGGTAAATTATTCATTTCAAAACCCGATTTAAAACTTCAAAATCTTATCGAAATCAATACTGTTTTTTAGTTGTTTTATTAAAATGATTTATTTTACTTTTTATGTATTCGTCATAACACTCATAACTCATAATCATTAATTATCCCGGATGGTTTATCGTATACAGATATTGACATTTTTGTATATTATTATAAAGTTTTAATCGTAAATATATAAAAAATAATAATTAAAAGTTAACAAATTTAAAAATTATTATAATAATAATAGTAATAGATTTTTACCTACCTATGTAGGTAAGTACGAGGTAACTATAATATTATTATAAAATATGTCAAATAAAATATTATTATAACGTGGTTTGTTATTATCTTAATTTCAAATTGTACAAATTTCGTACTAAATCTCTGTAACATAATACATATGTTGGACAACTATACAGTTTTAATGGTAAATATATAGGAAAATATTGTGTTGAAAATTGTGTAATATGTCTGTGATGGTAATTAATACGTACCTACGTTCGATGCGCTGTGAACATGTGCATGTTAGCTGCAAAACTATTATATTATATATTATTCAAAATATCATGAATCGTGGAACCATGGTTTACATACTTATAATATATATATATATCATGTTAAAATAAATAATTACATTAATAACCATTAAAATAATATGAACGTTAACGTAAATTTCCGGTAATTAAAATAAAAATCGTATTATGTATATATATACAAATTATATAAAATAAAATAATAAGGATATTCACTGCGAGTTAACATTATTTTTAATTTTTCATATTATTAACTTTAACATGTATATTATCTATAATATTTACTTAGCTGTTTTTTAATTGTTTTATTATAAATATAGTACTCATAACCTTATAATAGTCTATATGGATTGACTGTATTTTTAAACGATGCATTTTGCAGCTATAATAGTATGTTTTTTATATGAATTGTTTTAACAATAAAAACTACACACAGGGATATTAGTCAATTAGTAACATTTGTTTAACGAGTAAAATGTAATGAAGTAATTTATAATGTCAAAATAAAAAACGCAACTCGCAATAAAAATTTAAACAATGGTTAAATGTATGAATTTTCCCGATAACAGTTATTATCACGATTCGCGTTGCGAATTCATTATGATTCATTACGATTCATTTAAGTATATTGTTTTAAAATTTCTCGAAGTATTAACGTATAATATATTATGTATAAATACTGTATATTATATTAATTATTATTACATACCTATTTTGAGTGCCAATTTCGTTCATATCAATATTATTAATTATTATTATATAATGAATTGCAATGCGAATATTATTAATAGGATAATAAGCAGTGTCCTAGTCAGGTTAGTCACATTTAGACATTTAGTTAATTATTTCGTTATCTAAAGATCATTAACATTTCAACCTTTACAACTTTTTTCAATTTAATCTATATTATGCACGTTACGCGACGTTATTGCAAGTATTATGTCAAATCATATTTATTTATGAACATAATAATTAAATTATTATTGTACAATTTGTACATAATAGTTTAATTATTATTATATACATTTAATAATCGTTGTTTCAATGTTTCTGATAATATGCTAATTTAATATTCTCAAATTGTAACTTGAGACCTTAGTTTTGTCATATAATCAGTATTGGTGTAGATAGTGATATATGAATGTAACGATCAATTATCTTTAAACTATCTTTGAATTTCTAAATAAAAAATAATCATATTATTTGTTAACTTGCAGTGGCTAGTGAAATAAATCAAATTAAAAAAAAAAAAAAAATTATAGAATTGTCAACTCGCGTATCTGAGAACTGTTTCTCTCCGCTAGCCTTAAGTATATCAACTGAAAACTCCATTTTGGGAATATTGATAGTCTGCTGTTAAATTTTACACTACAGGTTTACTCAAACAGGCCGATTAGAAAGTCGAATAATTATTGAACCATTTGTATTTGTACATTATATTATAGTCGTATGTTTGCAAACAAACAACTTTTCCGGGAAGCTCGAAGGACGTGAAATCTGTATAATAAATATAACCTATAATATTAATTATTAAGGACACGTTATATTATTAGGTTAACGTAATCATGGGGCACAGTCCTTTATTAATAAGAACATAATAAGGTTCGTTTAAACATCGCGGCAATTTAAACTAGAACGTTAAGAAATCTATCAAAATTTCTCGAAAATATCCTTTGAGTACTTTATACGGGATGAAATCAGTTCGAGATCATATTTTACGTGGCAGCGCATCACCATAGTGTTTTCATTTCTGTAATACCTATAATATTTAGCAGGGCCGGCTCAAAAACTCAAGGATATGGGTATAGGCGCCCCTTATACTCGGTTAATTTTTTTTTTGTTATTATTGTATAAACATGTACACGAAAATTAAAATCGTACAATTTTTATAATATATAATTAATATTAGACAAAAATAACTATCTTTCCGTTCTTTTACAGAAGCAAAATCATTTATTACAAATTTTTATTGATACATAATAAAAAATTTAAAAAATCAGTACCGAAATTCCGCCCTAGGCCCTACCTCGCCCGCCTTTTAAGCCGGTCCTGTTGGCTATTTAGGTTCATATTATGGAAATATTATCACGACGGAAAAGACAAAACCGATAATGGATACCTACGTACGCGTCGATAATATTATGCGAAATCAAATTTGTATTTGAGAAAGAAAGAAAAAAACGTACCTCGTCTGAAACGGTGTCATGTAATACGCGCGATGTGGTAAGCTAATAATGCTTTCTGACTCTTGACGCTCTGCTATCACTCTTCGACAGTGTATTTATGGTTTCTTCGGCGATGCACGTCGCGGTTATTGTTTTAAAAAAAAAAAAAAAAAACGTTCGATCGTTTCTCGTGCGATAATAGAATATTTTTTAAATTTTTTACGCGCGACGGCGGGCGGCGAGTGAATCGCGCGCGACCAGAGCGTTTCGAGAATTGCCGAGACGACGGCGGCGACTATATATAACGCGTACGGTTTAGTCTGCGCGGCCGCGTGATAATATTGTGTACGAGGGACGACAGCCAACTGCGTTAGCGGCGCGCAACCTAGACAAACGGTCGGGCAACTTTTACTGAACGCGCGGGCGCGCTGCGACGGTTACGGCAGCCGGTGGTTGTTTCTGCGGTCGCGAGCTTGGCGGGTTCGGTTCGGATGAGCGTAGGCAAAACGCGTGTGGGCGTGGTGGAACCTCCGTTTTGTACGGTTCCGTCGCGCGGTGGCGTAGACACTGGTGGGAGAAATGGCGGCGACGAGTTGTTGTTTCGCGCAATGTCTTACAGTTACGATAATAATAATAATAAAAAACACAAAACATTTTTATTATTATTTTGTTTGAACTTTATTTCCGGGCACATTCCTCTGTAACCTCACTCCAAGTCATATATAAGCTAGAGGTCGGATCTATATTCTCTATAAAAGATTTCTTTAAAATAATGTTGTAATACGTTTTATATCCTTAAAAATGCAAAACATTCGTTTTATAATCTACAAAAAACAAAATGTTACCTATTTGAAAATCCATCATATATTATGTACAAATTTTAGTGATGTGACGAATCCTAATATTTAAGTTCGAACCGAAAAAAATTTAAATTTCCCGAACCCGAACCCAAACCGAAGTATTAAAAATGAAAAACTATGAACAATTCACAATTCGAAATAAATTATCAGGATGAAGAAAATATGTAATAATAAGTTTGATTTCGGTTAAGTGTTCGAATTTCTAGGTTTGTTACATCACCAACAAATTTTTTTCTTTATACATACTACCTTATTTATAATAGACACCGAATATGTATAGTACTTAATGGAATGATATTCTGATAAATAATAATACCAAAATTATAAACAATAAATCTTTTATTAGAAGTAAAATTGTATTTCTAGGTAGAACTGAAAAATTATCACTATTGTATTTATTTTATGATCGATTTTATTTGCGGTGAAATAATAACTGAGGTAAATAATTATAGCAATAATAATAATAACAATAAAATAATTTCAAAAATGTTAATATTTTGTTATAATCTCAAATAATCTCCTATTATGTATAGAATTTTCTTTAAATCCACAAGTATGACTTTTTTCTTTTAATTCTATGTTTCGTGTACCGTAAAGATATCTTACTAATATTTTACTGCATCGACTAACACCAAATATGTAAAATCATAAAAAAAAAAAAACGATCTCTATAGTCGTAACCAAACAATCGCCGCGCTTTGTTCCACAAATATATTATATTATAATCCGACCGCCGCCGCCGCGTAGTGGATTCATAATATGGAAATGGAATTCCACAATCATAACACTTCTACATCACGTGCGCGGTATACCGTAGTCACCGGCGTATACTTTATCGCGGGTCGTTTTTTACGACAGTTTGTTTTTGTCCAAAACATCGACCGTGTGCGTATTATTAATTTATAAATTATATTAAGTATATCAAATAACATATTATATTATCATCGTCCATTTATCATTCCTCGTCACCGATACGCATTTACGAGGCACATTCTTATATTACATACTTACCGTATTTCTCAATTTCTATTGGTCAATCCAAAGCTGTTCATTTGAAAAAAATTCGTAAGACACGTGGACAATTTGTTTAAATATTTACAAATACTAATGTACAGGCGTATATGTCTATCTTTTTTCATTAAATTTATCCCCCTTTTTTCCAAAACTTTTACAAATTTACAATAATATGTATTATATGAGTACCGTAAAAAATAATATTTTATACGATTATGTTATACGTAATTAGTAACATAAAAAACTCATAAGTCATAAACTGATTTGCTTTATAATAATAGTAAAATATACTATATAGTATATTAAATATATAATAATAAGAAACATTGACGTAGACATCGACATATTGTTAATAATTATAACCTATTATTATATTCACAAAACCCGAAAAGTTAAGTTTATTATATATTCATACACATTGAAAATTGGTTTTGTCATACAAATCAATCGTTTGAACGTGATTTGAAATGCATTTCCACGTATGAATGTATAATTATTATTATTATTGCCAAAATATACAAAATATTGTTTTTGAATCGAAATTCACGCGTGTTTCTGTGGCTTATGACTTGTGGCCTGATCAAATTCGAACTCATATAGCTTAACATTATGCATAATACAGTTTCTATATACACGAAATGTATACGGTTATCACATTCCCATATGATAAAGGTACGGTACCACAATTTATAATATATTTATCGATTTATATATTTATAATATAATACTACCGTCAACAGAACTGGGTCAATTTCTTTTCACTTATATATTATAAAATATTTTACGTAAACTGTTGAAATTCCATGCGTGACAAGACACTGACACATGGTAGTTATAGTAATATAGCCCGATAGTCTGAACTACGAACGCGTATTATATAAACAATTGAATTTTACGAAACGAACCAGTTTCTATCGTTTCCCACATTGGTTATACGCGGCAACTGCTAACTATAAATTATAATATTATCATTGCAATTTTAAGAAAATAATAATTTTTTTTTCTTTTCTACAGGCTACATTCCTTCATAATCTAAATATATCACATTATAACACATCATAATATATCATTATTTATATCATATCATTTATATAATTTTAGATAGCGTCCAGAATTTGTATGAAATGAGTTCGATAAAGTAGAATAATAATATTCATGAATGAATAAATTCGGATATAATGTATATTATTTAAAATTAATTGATTATACAATTACGAATTATACTACGAAATTTAAATTTAACGCCTTCAGTATAGGCATATTATAGTACAATTACGTTTATTTTATTGCATTATAACATTTATAATAATAATAATAATACTCAAATAATGATATTTTATATTTAATTGATTGTAAGATTTCGCACTGCAGTACAAAAAAAATTATTCACAATACTTCGGACTTCATCACCGTTTACCACAACATATATTTCGTATATACCGTTATGTATAATAACATAATAATTATTAATTATTATAATATATTATTTTATTTTATTTTACCGAAAATTGCGATTATTGTAAAATTAATTTAGATTTCGGGTTTATTATTAGCTTTTCTATACTGATGTTATTAATTATTATAATTTAAAATATTGTTTAATATTACGGTTAAGTGCGAACAGACATTAAATTTATGAAGGCGGTTGCGTTTCAAACTATTTATTTATATCAATAATAATAATTAATAATAATAGTAAATTTATGAGCAATTAATCCGATAAAAAAAGTAAGGTTGATGCGATACTAGAAAATATCAATAAATATTTTATATATTTAATCAAAAAATTATTATTTTTATTATTAGTCATTTCAAATTTAATTTGATAGCTGTTAAAATATTATAATTATTGTATTATTTGTTGTTCTAAATAAAACATGAAACATATTTACCAAATAACCGCGAGGTTTCCCAGAAGAATATTGAACCTGATGATTATAGTTCGTTTTAAGATTTTACACATAAACCAGAACGCAAGTATAGATGGGCATCAAGAGTTGCTGAAGGATAAGCCATCGAGGTTATTTAAATTAATGTGTTAACTATTTTCCCAAATGGAACGGTTGAGGACATAATTCAAATTAGCGTTTTCAAAATGCGTACATTGCAAATTATAAAAAAATTAATAGAAACACACCAGAAATAATCCACGAAGCTGGAAATCAAAATGTTATCCGATTTAGAAACAAATAGTTATGAACTATTAATTCCTATTGATTAATTATCCACACACTTTAACTTATCAATCACGAAATTTCAATTTTTGGTAACACAATTATTAATAAATAAAAAATTTTCTGTACAAAAGAAAATTTAGCACGTTGGAAACTCTCAATATATTACATTATTACAACACATTTAAATTTAAAAACTGTCTTATATTTTCTGGAAAAATATTGCATTCAATACGTTAAATAAAGAACAAAGAATAGTATTAGATGTCATATTACAATATTGTAATCCACCGGTTACTGACCTCTGCTATATCCCAAAATTTTCAGCTGACACTACATTATCACCGAAATGTGTGGAATTAATATTTAAAAATAAACCTTTGGCAGAAATCAATCAATATTGTTACTTCCAATGTATAAAACAACAAAAATACGAATAAATAATTATAAAGCAAATAGGAATAATACATTTGCAATAACAAACGTAAAATCCACATTAAAGATATGGAAAATTAAACATAATACTACAAGCATTAAATTACAAATAAAATAACAGTTCAGGCCATTTAAAAATATCATTCTCGTGCGATTATTTTTTATATTACATCTTTACAAATGAAACAATCATAATTTCAAAAATGTATCCATGTGAATTAAACAATTTAAATACATTTACAATATAAATATTTTTACTTATATCATAATTCATAGACCAAATCATCACTTTCTTATCACAAATAAAACAAAAAAAAAATATTTTTTTACTAATATAACCGAAACTTTAAACCAAAAACGGACAGATGAAACTCCAAAATTTTAAATTCACCAAACAAATTAAGGAACCAGAACAATTTTTTAAAAATAGGTATAACCTTAAAAAAACACTATATTTGACATTCACGATTTACTCATAGATGATTTTCTAGGAGATCTATGTATTTAATGTGGCTAACATTTTTAACGATAATAGTATGAATTGCTACAAAATAAATTCATTTTTATTACAGTTCAGTTACTAATAAGAATAACACAACAACAATTACACTAACTACCACCGCCAATTTCACCTAAAAACTTGTAAAAATAATGTTAAAAAAGCAAAATTTTGTAACTTTAAGTCATAGTTATACAATGATTATTATTATTTTCACATCATATTTAAACGATGCATGTACATTGTTCATATACTATCCTTAGATACAGATAGCAAAAGCTAAAAGCGTTTTTGTAAAATTAAAATTAAAATAAATTTTTTTAAGTTTTTTAAATTATTATAAATTTTAAATTTTAAAATTAAATTAGGTTTGAATTTTATAATATAATGTATGTAATATAAATAATAATTAAAAATGCTTTAATAATATCATTGATTTTATAACATACGTATGTTATAAAATCAATGATAATATTAATTATTTTATAATGAGATCATATTGACTGTGATAGGTATTTAATAAGAGGTTAATATTATAATAAGGTAAAATAATGGAAGTTAATTTTAGATTCTGAGCGAAGCGAGGAATGTATTGTTTTTACAAAAATAATTGTTTTTATTATTTATTTATTTTTATTTAATTTTGTATGAATGAAAACATCTTTTTGGGTAAAAATAATGGTCCAATTATCACAAACAAGGTATGTTTTCGGTAGAAAGTTGCATCTAGTTGGTACTTTATATAGCTCATTTTTCAACTTTCTTAAAAGAAATTCCTTAAGAAAAGAAAACCTACCAAAAAATTTCAGATAAACGTCAAAATTTACACAAATCGTAAATTTGACGAAATTGATTTTTCATGATTTTGAACGTAGGTACTTGAAAATTTTTGAGTATTCTCATAGATAGTTTACATACATGGTAAACTTTTGGAACAACTTATCAGTATAATATATTTTATTATATTAAATCTCGCTCAGAATCGTATTTTTTAATGCAATATCATTGCATTCAAATCTTAATTATAATAAACCACTATAATTGTGGTGTGCAACGGAGAGATGAAGGAGGATCGCTCGGAATCGATCTTTTCAATTTTTTTTTAATACTGTTTTATTAAGCACTTATTTAATATTTTTTTCATATTATTATTATTATTAATAATAATTATGCATACATTAGTATAAAGCTAACGTAATATAAACTCCAAACAAACAACAATCAGAGTGGAATGTGATTTTAATGAGCGAGAAGAAAATATCGTTTTTTTTTTATTTTTATTATTTATATATGTTTAAAATTTTGTATATTTTATAGACTATATTATTAAATTATTTAAATTACAATTAATATGATAGGTATTTATATGTATTTATTTGTTTGTGTTTTAATTAAAATACAATACCGTCAATATACCTATACCTAATTTGTGTTTTTAACACTTAAAACCTTTTACAACAGAGTAGGTATACAATAACATTTAATATAAAGTATATGTCTCAGTAACATAACAAAAAGATAATACTAAACTTCAACGGTTGATAAAAAATTGTAGATAGGTACTAAGTTATAATAAGTATTAGCAATGATTTTTAAAACATATAAATATGTAATATATTATATAACATGACACATTGTCCCATTGATACGCGCATCAGTCGTTTCACAATATTGGAATTAAAATACTTTTACTCATTATAGTCTATAATACGTCCAATATGTTATCTATATACCTGTAAAATGAATATTGTAACAATTTTTTGAGTTCGAATTACATTTTAGAAAAATAAACTACATATTACTTAATGTTTGACTGTGCAGCACGAAGGAAGTAGAGGACATACGATAATTTAATTTTATAAATAAACAATGTAGTATATTTTGTAATTTTTATTAAAGAATAAAAACTACTTAATTATCAAGTTTACGAGTCCGCTCGACATACTATTTTTTTTAAACATGTAGGTATACTAAGATAATGACTAGTATGGTACCTATACCTACCCACATATGACATACCTTAACTCGTTCGAAGTCTTTGCGATGTTGCCGAATGTCGACTGCGTCTAAAATAAAAATAAGGTTTTTTTGTACGTTCCAAATCCTGCGGCCACACGCCTACATTTATATATGTATATGTATATTTATACATTTATATATGTATATTTATATAAGTACTTTCCATCCATTCATCATATTCATTGCGGATTTGCTATGTACCTATAAAGAAAAAAAAATGTATCAAAGGCGTCCGCAGACATTTTTCAAGTGGGGGCAAGATATTTTCATTTTTCAATTTTAAGTTTCACTATCCGAGCTAAATTATGGTTTGTGAAATGTATTCTTCTTTAGATATAGCTAATTCAGTAACCTAAAAATGAATAAAAATATTTATTTTGTGACTTTTTGTATTACATATAATGATTATGATAATTGACCCCAAAAAACAAGGGGGGAATTCCCCTATTTCCCCCCTTCGAACGTTCTTGGTATATACCGTAGACATATGGTGTGAAATATTTATGATTCTATTAAAAATTTCACTGTGTCATTAAGATTTTAATTTAATAGCCGATCGCGAAGTGCGTAAAACAAACACTATTAACTTCAAGTCTCCAAGTGTGTATATTCTCCATAATATATTTTACTGTTACTATATATAAAATATAAATTATGGTAAATACAATATTACGTCATTAAAAATTGTCCATTTCATTATTTTACATTTTTAGGTAATGTGTGATTAGATGACAAACTACCAACCAAGGCATTTAGACATTATTAAATATGACTCATCTAATAGGTACGTGAGCTAAGACATATTATGTCTGTAGTCGATCATGAATTAAATAAAGCAATAAATGAAAATCCATATGATGATTACATAAAACAAAATGACGTAAAATCATTACCTACTAATTCAAAAATCTTAAAATACCTATGCACCTTAATGTGGTTTTAAAAATAAATAAATAAATAAATATGAATATTTATTTTTTATCATCATTTAATAAGAAAAAAAAGGTATTTTTTAAAGTTACAACTCTGCTTTTTCTTATATCTAGTAGATTTATCGAAAAATTTTTTTTAGATAATTGTTAAATATCTATTATAAAAATAAGTTTATCTTAAAAAATGGAAATTTTATTGAATTATTATGCAGCCAATAAATGTATACAGGAGCGGATCTAGAAATGAAAAAAGGGGGGGATAATCCAAAAAAATTACTTTAAATACATGTAAATAGTAGGCACTGAAAATCAAAACAAAAATATTTATTTAGAAGAAGGTACTTAAGGGGGGGCTTTAGCCCCAAAGCCCCCCCTTGTATCCGCCTCTGAATGTATACACTATGTCTAGAAATAGATAACTTTTAAACCTTTAAAAGGAAAACTACGATCTCATATATTTTTGTAAAATAAATTAAATCAAACGTCAAGCAAAGTCGCAAAGACAGACAAAAATAAATACCCCTAATTATTAATGCCTAATATATAGTTAAAAAAAAAAAAAAACACACACTATTGACGAGTCATATATTTCCGAGTACAGTTAGGTTAGGTTAGGTTAGAGTCATTATTACAAATAAAAGGATAACGAACCCGTCTGAATATTTGAAAGTATATATTTGTATATGAATAATTTAGACAAAATAAAAAAATTAGGAGGAGTGAAGAAACAATGACGATATAACAAAGCATAATATTTTTCATATCTTGCAGAATAATGTAAAGTTGTTTGTATTTCGTCTGAAGTAAAATAATATTGGGCGTGATTGTTTTTGTGTCTTCAAGAATACAAATAAATAAAAACTTATTATATTTAATTGTTTTTATGTGTATTAATGAAATAAAAAGATATTGAGTAATAAAACAGGTTAGTACTATGATCATTATGGACAAAATGTGTGTGCTTGTTTACATATTTTTACTCCCCATTGATTTGAGAATATGATTAAAGAAAGGAAAAAATAATGATTGTCACCTAATCCTTTTTTTTTTAAATTAATTTTACATTCAAGTCGCATAGAGATGTATCACAATAATGTTGCATTTTGTACGGTTAAAAATTAATATAATATTTGGATATTTATCAAGTGTTATTGATGGCAAGTCGCACAGACCAGTAGCCCAGACAAATAGCACAGACCTGTTTACTTTTTTTATTGTAAAAAATGAATAATGTATTTTATATTTTTATCAAGTTTTATAAGAGACACGTCGCGTAGACAAAAAAAAACAAAGCACATGATGTTTTGGACTTATTTGGCTGGGAAGATTGGTGTCTCGGTATAAATCAGTAAAATTTTAGTACAATACGAAAACGATAACACATAAGTTATTAATTTAAAATTATCATGGTTTCCCTAGATATAAAATAAACAAACTGCTAGCTATTGTGATGACTGAGGGTGAAGCTAACTACACTTATACCTTCTCGGCGTTAATTACTATATTTTACTCTGCCTTACCTTGCAGTGTTACAGCTCATGTACTCTCTCTCTCTCTCTCTCTCTCTCTCTCTCGTATTGTTATCCTCCAAATTTAAGTTTCTTAAGATCCAACTTGCATACATCACATAATTCTCGTAATAAATATTATATTCCCGTCATCGTATGTATAATTGAAAAATTAATAATTATTACATTATTTTTTTACAAAAGTTTTGTGCATAAAAATAATTAGTTAAATTACAAAATATGTGAATTTCTATTTGTTATATAAATGGTATTTAAATTAGCACTATTGTTTTGAAACTAAATTCATTTCTACCCTCACGCGGCGACACAAAATATTTTCGTAATTTGAAATTGTATTTTTCATAATATTTTATATCCAACATAAATAAAACCATTGAAATGTAACATAATATTATTGAAATAGCATAACAAATATTTTCTTAGTTTCACTCAGAACCTAAAATGTATATGATACACAAACATATTTTGAAACATGATTCTGATTCTGATCACTGTGTATACTAACTTGCTACATATTAATAAATAGTTTTAATATTGCACCAAACAATAGTACCTAGAAGTATTATTAACATTAAGATAATATCAGCGGTCATTTGCCGATATTCCAAAACGTAGAATTTTCATTTTTAACTTTATTCACTAGGGATTTATGTATTTTTTGTAATGAACGATTGAACTAACTATCGTAGAAATATGACAATTATTGATTTACACCAAAAAATAAATAATATTTCGATATTTTGTTCTGTTGGCTGTTAGTTATTTTTAAGTTTAATTGCCTAATTTTAACATTTAATTTATTTAAAACCACCATTTTCATCTAGTAGGTACGTGATAATTTTTAGAATTAGTGCATTTTCGTATTTTAGTTCAGTGTATCGTGCGAATTGGGAGCAAATTATCTAAAAGAAAGCTCGTAATATGGTTTTTAGCATGGGGTCGCACCATTCAACGGTTAATAATAATATTGTATATTTGTACCTAATCAAATTTGCTTATTAAATCGCGTACTAAGTACATAATAATAAATTTTTAATTATTGTAATTATCTGACTTAATTAATAATCATAAGAGTGCTATTAATTGTTTTAATGCGCCTTTACATTTTGTAAATGTCCATGTTCGTAGGTTAATGGAGAAAAAAATAAATATATATAAAACTTATGTCGATCTTACCTAAGACTTGATGGTGGCCAAAGTTATATACCAATTATCAAGCGGTATATTGATATATGCGATATTTGACAAGGTGTTTGACTTTGTGTTCGCCGTATAGACTTTCATATCATCGACAATTAATGGATCCTTACTGTCGTTTAATAACATAATTATATTGCAATAGGTCAGTAGATAATATATATAACAAGTTTTATCAAATATTAATTATTATATTACAAATTATTAGGTATTAATTATGTAAACATAATATATTTACAAAGAAAATATCACTCTAAATTATTTTACGCAAACAAAAAAATATTAAACATTAAACACATAATATTTTAGCAAGCAAACAAAATTACATTCAGTGTATACTTTTTCAGACTGCATTATTATATTATATTAACTATATAACTGTAGAAATTATTTTTTTTATTCAATGATTTAAACAAATATAAATTACACATTATAAAGCATATTTTATTTTTATATGGCGAGTCGGAGATCCAGCATATTAAAGTTATTTCAAGATTAAATTTTATGAATAGACTAAATAGACTTTATGACTAGGTACTTACTCTATTAAAAATATTTTTAGTTTAAGTTTTGTTTGTTGGTTTTTTTAGTTTCTACATTTTGAAAATTTAATATGAGCATAATTACTAAACCAAACTTTAAACAATTTAGTAATATCATAATAACAATTTTTTTAAATAAATATTTGAAGTTAGAATTTTGGGTGAAATCGAAGAAATATGATATTTTTATACGTTTTATGATATAAATATTTTGATTTGAAACACATAGTCAAAAAACTGAAATTTCGATGTTTTCAAGTTTAACATATTACTCAATATGGATATAAAAGTTTTAAAAATCGTTAGTCATAATTTTTTTTTACATGCTTTTAAATTATAAGATTTTACATTGATCCTTGATTTTTCTGTTTTTAAGTGTCTGAAGACACTTTTTCGAGTAGAAATAATGGTCCAATTACATACCACAGTGTGAGTATTGATATTATTATTGTATATAATTTCTTAATCTACATGTACAACTTTTTTAACCCATATTCAAGTGCTTACATTTATGAACGTGTTTTAATTTCAAAACAATTTTATTTTAAATGTATCATATAAATGACTAAATAGAGTAATTGATTATAATATATTATCATATATAGAAGGAGACCCAGACCGGAGAGTTCCCACTTCCCCATTCACCGTGTTATAGTACCATATCTTTTTATAAAAATAAAAATATATAATTATTTTATTGATTGGGATTTAGATTTAGCATTAACCATTGTAGCATTACATAGTAGTTAAATACTTTGGTTAGGTTATCTAACCTAGGTTCCAAACCTTTTCCGATCAGAGGATAGCGATTGTTACAATTTACAACATAATAATATTATAGATTATTGAAAATACAATATAATATTATATATTTTAATTAAAATTAACTGGTTAATATCGTGTAATCACTAATATTATAAAGACAAATTATATAGGTGCATTAGTAATTTGTGTGTTAAATTAGCAACTTACATTCAGAATTATGGACAACTAAAAATTAAAACAGGTAAAGTTCAAAATAATTTCTACACATTTTTAAAAAAAAAAAAAAACTTTCAAATACTGAAGGTATGTAAAATATAAAATATTACAAAACAATAAACATTATTATTTATATTTACATTGCAAATAGTTGTGAATACTATGCAATGTACGTTACCATTATCGAGTCAACTTCAATGTCCTAAATTTGAAGTTCAAATAATAATTAATTCATATTAATAACATATTAATTACATTTAATGTACTAAAATGCATATTTCCTATTGAGTATTTTTAAATACACCCCAGTATATAATACTAAATATTTGTATATATAGTCTGTTCCATCTAAGAGCGCACTGGGCGGCGGACAATAATGCGTCCAAACTCGTCCATGTTTCCCTCTACAAATAGGGTAAAATTCATTAAATTTTCTGTACACAGTGATGGCGACCGCGATAGACTGTTGTCATCAGTTGCGATTGTGGCCAACTAACAACGACCAAATACAATGCAATTAAACTGAGACGTGGGATCCGAACATCGCTCCATGAATCATTTGGATGCGCCAAGACGTTGCACTCTTAGATGGAACGGACTATAACTATCTAATCAAAAGTAATACAAATAACTATTAATTATGACCAGGGTTCGGGATTTATAGCCTTTGCATACTTTTTTTATTTATTGTAAAATGTAGCAGAGTGCGAAATAAATTCATTTCTCAATGCCGTAATACCAAATCTAAAATTTGAATGTGCATATTTTTCATATTTAGGAAAAATATTCAAAATTTCAACTTTACAAATTTCAACCAACCTAAAAAAGAAAATAGTAATGCGATCTTAAATACCTATTTGCTACATACATCTCACAACTCCTTATAACTTTTGTGATTAGAAAATATGATGGCCATATCACTACATAATATTATATATTTAATTAAATATATAATATTATTATATAATATTCAAGGTATTCAAGTAAATAAGTCAATTTCCTGAAGATTATTCATGCAACGACTTTGTGTACTTTAAATATGTGCTGACCACTTCAGTGCGCTGACAATCTGAAGAGCATTTACATTTGAAAACTTGCGGAAACATTAATAAAGGTAAGAAACATAAAATTAAAATTTATTGATTTAAATGAAAAATTAATTTTTAATTTTTCTTATTATAGTTGACGAATAAAATTAAAAAACTCATAAATTCAAGAAACAAATTAACAATCAGTTGATTTTTTTTTACACTAATTGACAATTGTAATTATTAATAAAATAATAAATTAATAAATATATTAAATGTATATTTTAATTTTTTTTTAGATATTCTAGGATTTTTAAGTGCATATTTTAGCGCTTATTATTGTGTTTTTAAGTGCTATAATTCCCAAACTCTGATTATGACAAACATTTAAACATATAATAGTATCATATGTTTACTAATTTGAACTATGTTAATTAAAGGTTCATAAAAATAACATTAATACAAATAAATTATTGAATGTTAGCTATAACCATGAGTAATCAAAATTAATAGTCATTAAGACTGTCAATTATTAAATTTATGTTGTTCATTGTAATTGTACATTGATGAAACACCATTCAATCAAGAAACCCTTATATAGTACCAACAAATTTGCATAAAGACTTAGATATAGACTTGGAGTCTTTTTGATTTAGCTATATAATATAATATGTATAGACTTAACTAAACATTTAGAGGTTAAATTTAATTTATTAGTTAAGTTTACAACTAATTTTCATCTTAATAATAGGTATACAATTTAAGCAAAGTATGTACTAAGCACACACTTAGTACGAATAAAATTGTATCAAATAACAGGAGTCAAAATTTATATAATTATAATTATAAAATTAAATTAAAAACTTGTATCTGTAGTTGAAATTAACCCCTATCTCTAAATGGTTTACTTATAAATAATATAATATATAATAATTAAATTAAATAATAAAAAAATGTTATGGTCACAATTATTTTATCAATATTATATAGTTAAAAATATTATAAAAAGAAATAAAATAATTATGGAATACTAAAAATATAGGAAATTTATGTACGACTTGCAAGATATTTTAAAACAAACAAAACTATTATTTTCTTGTTAAATTATTTATATAATTTGTCAGAAGTAAGTCCATATATCTGATCGCATGCTAAATGTTTAGTCTTAGCAAAAAATTCTTCAACTTCATTTTTAAATATTTCTTGGAATGTTTGTCCATCAGGCACAATGAACAATGATATAAATTTATTAAATAAAATGTCAGCTTTATTTCGAATTAAGGTTGCCTTTTCAGCATGCTCAAGAGCAGCCTCATCACTTAGATTCCATTCACTTGCATTACCAACATATTTAGTTACTTTTTTAATGGTGTCAACGATCTCTTGATGTTTTTTTAACATTAAAGCATTTATTTGTAAATCATTCATCTCTTCCAAAACTTTTAATGCTATTTCATAATCAACATGATCAGTACGTAAAGCTAAACGCAATTTATGTATATAATCCAACAAATTAACTTCTGTATGTAATATTTCAACACTGGTTGTTTTACTTGGAATTATTTTTTTCCACTCAGTTTCCATACCTGATATAGCACCAGTCATCAGACCTTTTAATGCAACTGGTAGTTCTTTGTCCTCATTTATTTTATTGCTTATTAAATTCATTTCTTTAGATGGGTCATTGATATGTGGTACTGAAGCTGCTGCTGCTGCTGCTGCTGTTGCTGCTTGAAGCTTCATAAATTTTTTCATTTCTGAATTTGAACTTGTATCTGAAAAAATAATTATGTACTTATTATTTATTTCAAGTAGCTATTAAAAAACATATTTGATAAAAATTGTCTTGGAAAGAAACAAAATAACTATACTTTATAAATACATACAATAATAAAAACAATAAATAGATATTGACATTTATGAAAAATAAAATGTGTAGTACAATCTTTAAATAAATAGAAATATTGATACTTAATTAAATAACCATATTATAAATGTTTTTTTAACATTATTTAACCCTTAAAAAATAAAAATTATTGTATTCATGACTCAATTTTCTCATTTATATCATTCTATAAATATTAAGCTAGTAATAATATTCATGAAAGGTTAGTATTAATCATTTTATAAGTAATAAATAACAATCACCTTTTGATTTTTGTTCTGATAAATTATTAGTTTCACTACTGCTAGAAATATGTTTTTCTGAAATTTTAGCATTTTCTTTGCTTGGCCTTGAACGTTTTGGCACTTCAGCATCATTTTCATAATCAGAATATTTTTTTGGCTTAATCTTTCGACCAGAGCGTGATACATGGCCTACATTTGAACTGTTGCTGGAAGATATTTCACTATTTGATGTAGGACTACTATCTTTTACTTTTGATACAGATTTTGTTATTTTACTATTGTTCAGTGGGACATTATCAGGTTCAATAATTGATTCAGATTCATCTTGGATTTCTGATTGATTAATATTTGGTTCCGTAATTTTAGTTGGCTCAGTAATTTTAATTGGCTCAGTAATTTTACTTGGCTCAAGAATTTTAGTTGGTTCGGGAATTAGTTCATCCGTGTTATCATTTTTATTAGCAGCTTCAGAAGTCTGTAAATAATAATAATTATATTGTATTGATGTTAATCACAGGTTGGAACATTTGAATTGGTAATACTATTACTTATAGAATAAAATTATACTTTATAATCAATAGTAATATATTAGTATTGGTAGTTAATAGGTCGTTTGATTAAAAATTTATCCATATCAATGTTTTAAAATACAAAATACAAATAATTACAAACTATACAAAATTAAATCATAAATAAGATTAACTCAACGGCATACACGAATATTAAACTATTTTATAATAACTGTGAGATTAAATAGAATTACTGATTCAATTTAAAAATAACCCATATACTGCGTGATTCTATAAAACTTGTTATCGCAACATTAAGATAAGACATAATATTACGATTGACACAGCCATCGACGGTACAAAATAATTTTACTTTGTATAAAACGATAAAATAATATACATAGTATATTACTTTTTCATTTGGTGTAAAATTATTAGCGACCCTCAGGTTGCGCACCACTGATATAGGTAAATGTTATTATTTTATATATAATGAAGTTAATTGGAGGATTGATGGGTAAAAGTCTCCAAATAACTTAACATTTGTAAATACATTTTGTTAGTAAGAAAATTTTTGTTTTGGGAGACTATAATTTAAAACTCCTCTAATAATTATTTTATTAACTATTCCACTGTATAATTAAAATTTTATATTACAAAAATGGTGGCAATTACATATATGTATATTTGCAATATTATCCCCATTATCTTTCTAACACAAGAGAATTTCTGATAGCTCTGTATATTTTTTACGTATATGACATAAATGTATTTTAATTCATAGTAAAATATCTATCAAAATACCTAATTAATATAATTAATAATTTTAATTAAATTAAAATGAAATAATAATGGTTAGCAATACAAATCAGCATAACTATTTTAAAAATATTATAGAAAAATTAGAATGTAATAGTTGCATTTTCAATATCTTAGATATTGTGAGTAAACTCAAACTTCAAATATAGAACAAGCTAAAGATAAGTCAATTCCCAGCTAGACTTGAAAGTTTTCTTAAAAATACAATAATATAGATACTTATCTTAAATTATAAGTATTGGTTAAAATAATTAATATATTTAAAAATTTTAGTTAATTTTTATTCTATGTATTTTATTTTTTATAATTTGTAATATAATGTGGCCCTTGCTTGAAATATTTTATGATTTAAGTGCCCATTAATTTAATTACTCATTAATATAGAATTTTATTGTTGTAGCCTTACACCATTGCCTTTAATAAAATTATTATTAAAAAATTAATTTATTACTTAAACATGTTTAATATAAAACTGTACATATATTTCATTGAATAATTAAGTTGTATATCTAAATTTTTTTTTACATTATAGTATATTACATATAAGGTTACTAACCTGTTGCACATTATTTACTTTTTCTAAATAACTTTCATTCAATGCTTCAACAACTACTACAGGTACCTGTCTAGAGTTAAACATATGTTTTGATTTTGAACTTTCGGAAAGTCTTGGCTTGCTTGACATTGACTTTTTTGAAGGTGAATCAGATTTTCCATCAGATATTTTTCTTTTTGTACCTTTAGGAATAGGAATACCCAAACTTTTTTTTGCTGAACCAACTTTTTTCCCCTTGGATGATGAACTTGTGTTATCAATTGTTAATGTATCTTCACTTTCTGTATTAGGTTCAGAGATTTTTTCAATTTCACTAACATTTCCAGATTTTTCTTTGGGCAGTGGTTTTTGTTCTATATTACGCGATGTTACTTGATCATTTGATACCGGTAGATTCAAAGGCTCGATATTATTTTCAATCTGAAACAGTGCTTCAGCAAAATATTTACGCTTATTGGGTTTTCCTAGTTTAGACTTGTATTCTTCGTATGGAAAGAGTTCATCTGGTTTACATTCAGCACGTTCACCAGTTCCATAAAAATACACCAAGTATTTTATACGCGATGGAACATCAGGTTTAACTCCAGATACTACAGCAGGCCAAGCTGGATAGCCTCGTATTTTTGCAAAGACCTTGTCTTCAACTTTAAATACTCTTTTTGCAGACATCGCAAAGAACCTAGGAGAAGACAAAAATAAGTTTCAATGTTTTTAAGAAAATAAAAAAGTATTATCATAAGGACTAATTATTAGGTAAGTTATAAAATAAGTATCCACTGTATGATAGAACAAAATAGGTACCTAAACCTAAACATAAACTTAACCTTAATATAAATAAAAAGTAACTATTAAACTTACTAAGTAACTAACTAAGTATACATCCCAAGCTAAAAT
This sequence comes from Eriosoma lanigerum, assembly GCA_013282895.1. Taxonomy (NCBI): domain Eukaryota; kingdom Metazoa; phylum Arthropoda; class Insecta; order Hemiptera; family Aphididae; genus Eriosoma; species Eriosoma lanigerum. The sequence continues at coordinate 61,247,238 of CM023357.1, read as the reverse complement.
ATAAAAAATACAATTTGAGTGTATACAAATATTTAACTGTTTATTAAAAGATATATTAGGTACAGCAAATACTTGAAAATAATTAAGTAATACCTACAATGAATCATGAGTGATTAATATTTATAAACTTAAAATCACAGATAAATTCACATTTTCTATTTATTTCAAAAAAAATTTCAGTGTTATTCTTAGTAGTGTTTTTATTTATGTAAATTGTGCAGACTAGAAAACTAAATAGCGGCAATTTTTTGCGATAATGTATGCAACATGATAGCAAACAAATGTATGAACAAATTTTAAGTATATTAAAAACGTCTTACTTGTTAAACAAACGCAACGATATGTGTAGCAATTAGGTAGTAGTTTAAAATACCGTTTCAATTATGACGTAAAAGACTAAAAGGTAAAACTCAAAAAACACAAATTGCAAGAGAAAAAACTTTGAAACTTGAAACAGCAGAAACAAATGAATGATGAAAATAAGAAAACCAAATGTGACATACCTACAAATTACAATATACAAACATATACTTCAATCATGATGTTGGTAACGATATTCAGAAGTTGTTTACAATTGGTTTCCAGAATAACGTAATATGTCGGTATTCAACACGATATATCTATTAACCGTGGGTATTCAATATGAACGTTTGATTATAGCGTCTTTTATTAAAAAAAACTAACCTAACCATAGAAAATAAAATACAGCTAGAGTGCTTGACAGAGGTCGTGCAGCATCTGCTTAGGGATGGCAACGATATATCGATATATCGAGAAATTGTATATCGATATAACCTTATCGAGTCTTACGATATTTTTATACGATTAATCGTCAGAAAACTAATAGATATTATATATATTAGTAATAAATACTATTTTAAATTATTTGTGATCATTATAATTTTGCCCCCCTGAAAATTTGTCATCATAGTTACATACTTAATACTTAAACATTTTAGAGTTATGGTTTATATTTATATTACATTTTTATTATTTTTATTATTTTTAATATATATATATAATAATAATATAATATGTAATAAAATGAATTTTGAAAAGTTGTATAAGAAATAAAATTTAAAAATGTAAAACATTAAAATTGTTTTTAATTTTATATTCAAAATTAAATTAGGTAAATATGACTATTAGTTTAATCTACAAAATAGTAGTTAAACCTATTTTACAAAAATCAATAAGTATTTCTATTTTATTTTAAAATACTATATAATATCATGATTTTCCTTAAATTTTTGCCCCCCACTAGAAAAATAGTTCCTGCGCCTCTGTTTATGATGTAATATATTAATAATAGCTATATGCGATGTGCCTATGTTTACTGTTTACACATTGTACCACACTCCTCTTTGATTACGTCGAAAGTTGATATAGCCATATAGGTATAAAAAAGAAACATTATAACAGAATTAAAAAAACGGTTTGGTAAAATTGAGTTTTTTAATGTTTCTTATAGCTAAAATTTTAAACCCTAGGTTAAAAAATTTACACTTTAGGAATCCTGTAGTCTGTCAAGAGGCATAGTAGAGGTAAAAAAGTTAACCAGAAACAATACACGAAACAAGCTCAACTGAATAAAGTATGGACGATTATCGATGGTCAACGATTTTTTGCCATTCCTACATCTGCTGCAGCCAATAAGGTTATTAGGCTGCACTCAGGAGTAACTGCAGCGCTATCGACCTATCGTAGACAGTGACAGATTACCCATTAGGCGTCCGCCTAGGGGCTCCACTTAGTTCGGAGGCCCCGTGACAACAGACATTTTTCAATCATGAATATAACATATTTTATTTTATGTTACAAAAAATATTATTTTTAACAATTTTAGATTCTGAGCGGAGTAAAGAATGTATTGTTTTACAATGATGAAATTTTTTTTTCGGATAGAAATAATTGTCCGATTATCACAAGCGAGGTATGCTTTCGGTAGAAAATCGTATCCTCTTGGTACTTTATAGCTCATTTTTCGAATTTCTCCAAAGTTTTTCCCTAGGAGAAGAAAAACTACTAAAAAGTGGCAAAATTATGATTTTCGTCATTTTTTATTTTTTATTTTGTGATAACTAATTGAGTTTTGATCGTAGGGCCTTGAAAATTTTTTGAGTATTAATATAGGTAATATTTACGTTTAGTAAAAATTTTGAAAAGGATTGGTTTGTTTTTTGGCTAAATATAGAGCTTTGAATTATTTCCAAAAATATTTAATATTACCTGCAATTTTTGATTTAACGGTATGAATTTTTTATAGAAGCCTACTTTATACTATTTAATCTATTTACAATATATTTTGAAAATCATGACTGACAATTTTTATCATGAAATGATAACTCCTTGAATATTATTCGTAGGGATTTGAAATTTATTTTGCATATTTACATAAGTAATTTACATTCGTGGTAAATTTTGCAATGGATTAGCAGTATAATATATTGCAATATATTGAGATTCGCTCAGAATCGTATTTTCTAATGCAATATCATTGCATTCAAATCTTAATAATTACAATAAACCACTAATTTATCCGAGGACCGAAGGGACGAAGGAGAAATATCTACAATCGGCCTTCCCACTTTTTACATTTTAAATTCTTATAGTGGAGCGAGGAATGTATTGCTTTACAAGGATTTTTTTTATGTATGAAAAAATTTTTTCGGGTAAAAATAATGTTCCGATTATCTCAAGTAGGGTATGTTTTCTATAGAAATTTGCATCTAGTTTGTACTATATACAACTCATTTTTTGAATTTCTTAAAAGTTTTTCCTTGAGAGAAGAAAAACTACCAAAAAATGGCAAATAATCGATAAAATTACGATTTCCGTTATGTTAAATTTCATTATTTCTTGATAACTAGAGTTCGGATATATAAATATAATATAAAAATTAATTCTGATCTGGAAATAATTACCTACAATTAATTTTCAATTTTCTGTCGATGTAATGTTAGGAATAAATTAAAAATATATACTTATTTCATAAAATTAGAAAAAGATACAATAGAACATATTGTAATAGATTAAATAAAATCCTTTTTTTTTTTCAATAAAATTGCATTATATGATAATATTAGAACAAAAATGTAGTAAAAAGGTATTATCTATATAGGTACTGTGATTTTCATTTTTTTAATTATATACCAAATTATGTATCAATATATTACAATATATTAAATTATATATATATATAAAATATTTTTTATATTAGACGGTGCACAAAAAAATTATCGCGAGAGTGCCAAAATTCTGGTTAAACTGTACATACAAGATACAACGTACAAGTGTTCACACGGGTGTCATGGGAACAATGCTTAGGATTAACCATGATAATATAGCAAATTAGCAACTCGTTGTCAAGTCGTAATTTGTATAACTTTTTGAGTAGTTCATACTTCTTTCATCTTTTAAGTAGTTTATTGTATGAATATTATTATTATTACCATACATATTAATATAGTAATCGGTGTAATACTAAATAAATATAAACTCTAATACTAACTATAAAGCTAAATAACATTTTTCAATAGACATCAAGTACCTATTATTTCAATTTATTTGATAATCCATCGATATTCCATACTGTGATTTAATATTTACTTTTGTAATGTGTTATCGCGTTTCTGGGACATAACAACCTGTTGAACTGTATAAAGTATAAACTATTTTAATTCAGCGCATGGTCATCCGGCGTGACAATTCCGGTATATATTATGTTTGTAACCTTGAAACCTGTGTTTTTAAAAATTCAAAAAATATTTTTATTTAAAGCCACGAATTAAGATAGTAAAACAGATAAAATATTATCTTGCATATCGTGAGCATAGCAATCATGGACCGCGGTGTTAAATTATCTTATCACAATGATCATTAAATACACTAAATGTATTTTGTCATGCTTATCGCGAAAGGTATGCATTTAAAATTAAATAATAATTGTACTTGTATTTAAATATAAGTTATGAGTATAATATATCAATACATTATATTACATAATTTGACCAATTAAAATTTAGATTAAAGTATCGAACGTTGTTATTTTAAAACGTTTATCTTTTTTGATAAGTAATTTTTAGATTAAATCAATTACATTGTTAGTTAGTTTTTTGGTTAGTTGTTCATTTTTAACTATTTCAGCGTTTCAACGTTGAATGAAAATCAAAACTTTTCATTTTTTTTAAAACTATTTATTTTATTATTATTAAATATTATTCGTTTAGTGGTATCCGAAAAGTAGACAGAAAATGGGTGATAATGAATCTTTGAAGTGAGTTACTAAAAATTATTAAGACTTGTAATGAAATAAAAATCACAATTATTTATTTTAGACCTGGAACAATTGTGGGTTTTTGCAACCCATTGTTGGATATGACTGTTGTTGGTGACCAAGATTTATTAAACAAGTATGATCTTAAAAGTAATAATGCCATTTTGGCCGAGGAGAAACACATGCCACTCTATGAAGAATTGATGAATAATAAAAATATTGAATACACTGCTGGTGGATCTGGTCAAAATTCCTTAAGAGTCGCTCAGGTATTTCCATTAATAAGTTTAAATAATGCAAATTATGTTTTAAATATATTGTTATAAATAATATGTTTAGTGGGTTATAAAAAAACCTAATGTAGCAGTATTTTTTGGTGCTGTCGGTCAAGATAAATTTAGTGAAATTTTAAAACTTAAGGCTAATGAAGAAGGAGTAGAAGTCAAATACCAATATTCGTCTGAAAAACCCACTGGTAAAAATTAAATTGTTGTTTAATGTTTTTACCTATTAAAAATAATCAAAATAAATTAAAATACTGTTTTAGGAACTTGTGCTGTTATTGTAACTAATAATGGTAAAGATAGATCTTTATGTGCTAATTTATCAGCTGCACAGACTTTTACAGAAGACCATTTAGATATCCCTGAAAACAAGACTATAATTGAAAATGCAAAGTTTTATTTAGTAACTGTAAGTTTTATAAATTATACACTAATAAAAATTATTTTAAATAATCAAGTATAACTAATACATTGGTGTTTAGAAATTATACATATCTTATTAAGAATAATGTATTTTAAAGATAATTACAAATTGTTATTATGCCATTTAAGGTTAGTTATTTTTAGTTCTAAATTTAGCTATTACATATTTAAAAATTGTTTATATCAATTAAATATTTTACATTCAAATTAATTTGTTAGGTATACTTAATTTTCTAACCTAATTACTTCTGGTACATTAAAAATATAGCTCATATAATTTATTGGTGTTTCAATTTCATTTATAATATTACATTAAAATATGATTGTTTTTTTTATAATAAAGGCAGCCAATTATTTTTGTTTTAGGGCTTTTTCTTACAAGTTAATGCAAAAGCTGTTCAAAAATTGTCAAAGATTGCTTTCAAGAGAAAGTGTACGTTTATGTTAAATATGAGTGCTCCATTTATTTTCCAATTCTATATGGATTCTGTTATGTCTATTTTCCGTTATGTTAATATTATAACTGGAAATGACGAAGTTAGTGACATTCAAATTTTAATCTAATTTAATTTTAATAAATAATATGTTAATATTGTTTTAGGAAGCTAAAGCTTTTTCAGATGCACATAATTGGAATTTAGACAAAATTGAAGATATTGCTAGTAAAATTAGCACTTTTGAAATTCAAGATATTGGACAACGTTTAGTTATTGTAACTCAAGGAGAAAAACCAGTTATTGTAGCTAAAAGTAAATATTTGAATTAGACATTAGTCGAAAAACATTTATTTCAAGTGCTTACTCTAGTATATAAAAGGGAATAATAGGATCAAGAACTGCTATACATACCAAAAAATAGTTTTTACTTAACTCTTATTTTAATAAAGTACCTTTTAAGTGATTAAAATATTATATATAAATTATAAGGTGATATTTGATTGTGGTAAATATTTATTATATATTAAAAAAACTAAAATAAAATTGGAATATTTTTAATATTTATAACATTATGCGTATTAAAGAATCACATTCGATTTATTTAAATTATTTATCTATTTGTAAGTACCATTAAAGCTCTTTTTATTGTTTTAAGGCGGAATTGTATCACATTATCCAGTGACCAAAATTCCAACAAATAAAATTATAGATACAAATGGTGCTGGTGATGCATTTATTGGTGGTAAGATAACTTTCAATATGAAAAATATATATATATTTTTTGTACATGTTTCAAAAAAAATTTTTTTTCTAGGATTCATCAGTAAATACGTTTTAGGATGTTCTATTGAATTATGTGTGAAAGCTGGAATAAACGCAGGATCTTATATTATACAGCAACCTGGAATGTCTAAAGGAGATTCATTTAATATTTAACAATACATTTTTTCAAACCATAATTATTATTATATGTGACCATTATAAATTAATTTCCTGATTAAATATATTATAATTATTAAATAATAATTGATAATAGTTTTTTTTATTCAATAAAATAAAAACAAATCATTAGTATGACATCACAATTACTTATTTACAAAACCTTACAATACATTTCATAAATTAGGATAGAACTGTTAAGGGTTATTTAACAATATTATTATTTTTTTAAAGCTATGCAATTGAGTTTCGTCTAATCCAATATCATTGGCGTACATAGAAAAATTTAATGCTAACATCACAGCACAAGTTTTTACATGAATTTTAAAATATTCAATATGTATTGTTTCTTTGCTGTCAAAATACGTATTTTGGAATTCTAATTTATTTTTCAAATCCATAATGGTGCTAACAATTTGTCCTAATTGTTCTCTAACTACACCATACTCATCCTCTTTTAATGATACTACTGCTATATTTGATAGAATATAACAACACCAAACTGTTGTTTCAAGTTCTTCTAATGGTTTTACTTTGTCCAAGGGTCCAAAAAGGAAGTTGTACACAGAAAATATTTCAAAAAACTTTATTAATTTGCTTTGTTTATCAATATTGTCTTTGTTTAATTTATTATTGATGCTATCATTTAATTGTATTAATCTTGCATTTGGTATTTTTCGTCGATTAATTAATTTGGGTGATACATGTTTTACTAAATTTGTCATATCTTCCATGGAAGATTTGATGTTATTTACACAATGACTAAATATAATTTTCCAACTTTCAGAAACGTTTCCTGCAAAACTTAAACTAAATATTTCTTTTCGTCTATCTGAATCTTTTATTGTTGCTTGATAAAGATCATACAAAGCTAATGATCTTATAATTTTATTATCAGAACTCAAAGCAGTTAGTAAACAATCTGAGTCTTGTTTTACAGTCAAAATTGGAAATATAACTCGTTCTGTCATAGTCAAGTAGACAATATGCTCATATGAGTAAAACAAGTATAAAATTAATGATATTGAAAACCATAAATTAACAAAAAAGTAAACATCGGTACATGTTTTCGATTCAATGAAAACAAATAATGGAATAAATATGAAGAAAGCATAAATAAATGATTTTCTTATTGATTTGAATATGATTTCTGAAAGTTTGGACATAAACATCAAGTATTTCATTGTCTGTATGATTGGGAAATGAAAGTCCTGTTCATTATAAATATTTTCATAATGGAATACTACACCAGCTAAAGCACATCCGACGTTGAGTAAATGCCAATTTTTTTCGTCCTGATAGAATGGATTTAGATTGACCAGGAAACATGCACTAACTGAACACAAAGCAGCGAGTGATAACGTTTGAACTGACAATCCTTTGACGATTTTGGAGAAACGATTCGTACTGGGGACATTCGTAGCGATGTATTTGCGCGTCGTGACTATGATGAAGAAAGTTACAGCTACCAAAACTAATGGCGCGTACAAAATGAAAGAAGAGCTAAGAGATAAGCTAAGAATCTTCCGTAAGGAGAATACAAATCCTGTAATATACGTGAGTATTAATGAACTGAGCACCGAAGTCAATATTCTTGTGAAAAATATTTTTGAATTAGACATAATTGTTTCCGGTAGATTATTTCAATGAAACATTTTAGTTTAAAAAAAATACTTTAATTTACGTAGGTATATAAACTATAAATGTATAACGTAACTATTCATTGATTCATAGACGTAAACTAATTAATTAAAACAAATGAATAAAATACCTAATAAGTAATATTAATAACTATAATATCCGTTACATGTTATTTACAAATTGATATGTAAAATATAATACTTCGAAACCAACCGGGATTTTAATTTTTAAGGTTATACCGCGGAATATCATATCTAAACGATAATCAACAAATTCAAAGATGTTATATAAAACAGAATTTTGAAATATGTTTGAAAATGAAACTTGCCTACAAAGTACAAGGTTTTCACGATATATTTATCCGGACATTGGTAAAGTTAAAACTATAGAGCCTATCATAATTCATAATATCGTTCAATTCACTTCAAATACGTGCCAATGTTTTGGAAAATTAATTGTAATTTTGTTTTTAGATATCGCAAATTTGTAATAAAGCCGAATAGTTAATAATTAATAAACAAATACACGTGGCCCCACTACTTTGCTCAATTTAAATCGGACTAATACCATTATTTAATAAATTAAATGCAAATAATTCGTTTTTACATGAATTCACCAACAGAAATAGAAAGAATGATAAGCATGAGTTTACGTTCAAAAAATGACATGTTACATTGTTACTTATAAACGGGAACATGAAAACACCGATTAAAATCAATAAAACTCGTTATTTAGTTACCAGCACCTGAACATTTAGTCGGGTTTACACTATATTACTATAGGGTAGTATTCGGTCGAGTTACTAAAGCAGGTTTAATTATTTAGTAGCGAGTAATGCGCAAGTGTCCTTACAAGGAGTATCATGAGTTAGTGAATTAGTAGTGAACTGTAAGTGAGTTGTTTATTATATTATAGTATATTATATATATATAATAACTGTCGTTGCTTGTGCCGATTAGCAACCCATATAACTTTATCTAACTTAAATATTATCAAAATAGATTATTAATAATGGTATACATCAATAGTATTTAATTTTAAATTTCGTATTTTGAAAATAAAAATATTTGTCGAATGCCGACTAATGTTTAATAATACCGAATGGGGGGGGTATCACATAAACATAAACATGTTACATGTGTAAGAACGCGATTTATAAAACATAAATCACGAAAACCGCACAAAAACGTGAACTCAAACGAGCATGAAAAATTACCTAATAAAAAAAAAAAGATTATTAATACAATGATAATAATAACATATCCCTTTCGTATATGAGTAATAAACATTTTGTAGTTTCGTCACAAAAACAGACTATAGCGAAAACTGAGCTCTTGTATTGTTAAACTACAGAGCAACAATGTGATTACGATCAGAAATACATAGACCAAACAATCGGTCGCCTTCATTCCCATTATATGTTCGACAATAATTTGTCCCTCCTGGTAAATCTGTTGCGGTCGCGTCACCGTTGCCGATATTTTCGTCGATGTAATTTCCGTGTCTAAGTAGACGAGTTTCTTTTTACTGATAACGGGATCCTTGATATGTTTCCTTTTATTATTTTTGTTCTTAATTTCCAATCCCTTCGTTTGCGTTTTGTTCCCGCAGACTCGGTTTTTACGTGACCTTCGTGGAGTCGTCAGCGGCTGCAACGATGACGATTGTGTCGAAGAGTTCACTGTGGCCGTTGCTGACAATCCGGTAACTGGTACTACTAGAGCTGTCCATTCGGCCGGCCGAAGTGACCAATAATATACCGGCAGCGGCGCCGAAGACGCGATCGGCATCAATATCGTCAACCAGACGAAGGCGATTGTAGACAATATTAGCCGAAGACAAGATGTTGGGTCCGACGATCGTGTTCTCTTTTTATTCGTAGATTCCATTGTAAATGGTTATAAATGTATATGATATGATATTGGATGAAGTACTTTTCACAATAGAAATTATTAAGTATACCAACTATATATTATTTATAGCGTTCTTGAATCGCGATACGATTTAGGTAGGTAGTAAAATGGTACGTGGTTAATGAAAAATGCAAAAAAAAAAATATTATGATTATAATATAATTATTTAACTTTGTATAAATATGATATTGTTTTAAGAAGTACGATTTTATATATTATTGCAATAAACTATATAACTCATTATTATTATTATTTTAAATATTATTCGTATGTATTGCTAAATGCTAGGCGACAAAGGTATTTGTATTTTATTAGGTCAGGATATGCACAGTGTACGCGTCAAGAAACTCTTTCGACTACAATTTTATTACCTACTAAGGAATAATAATAGCTTAAAACAATTAATATTATTATTACAATATTACGTCCAATTACAAAGTAAATATGAAAGTATTTTTTTCCAACATATATATTTATATATAAAAGCAAATACTAATTATATTTAACAATATTAATTAATTTGTAGAAAAAAAGGAAAACAATAATTACAGAAATTTTACAATATAAATGTATCATGATTACCTAATATTATTGTCGGTGCCTAGTTAGCAAAATATTAATTATGGACGTTGACATATATTTTTGTGAATACCTTAATATAAAATAAAACAGTGTCATGAATATTCCTTATATTTTGTAACTACCATAAATTTTATCTAAATTAATAAAAATAAATCATCAGTATTGTTATTTAATATTTTTTTAGAAAGAAGTAATAACAATCAATTTTTTCTACCCTGAAGATATTTTAAATTCAGAAAGTAAAGAATATGTCGGATGATGTATGTGAAAATGGGTTTAAGTCCAGTAAAAAAATAATTTTTTATAGTTTATATAGATTTGTATATATGTGACACTTATTTTCTGAAAATTTACATGCGATTTGTGCCTTTGTGCACCAAAATTTCACTGTAATTTCTAATAAAATAATTATTAGAATGGTATATAGTTATTGTTAATGAACAAAAAAAAAAATAAATTTATTCTTTTTTTAAATATTTGCTATAATAATACTTTTTTTATAAGTAATATAATACTCAACAAAATGTTTAAACTGTTTTTTTAATTTGTAATATAAAAAAGTGTGAAGATTGATTGTGGACGTTCCTCGGAGAAATTAGTGGTTTATTATAATTATTAAGATTTGAATGCAATGATATTGAATTAGAAAATACGATTCTGAGCGAATCTCAATATATTGCAATATATTATACTGATGATCCATTGCAAAATTTACCACGAATGTAAATTACATATGTAAATATGCAAAATAAATTTCAAATCTCTACGAACAATGTTCAAGAAGTTATCATTTCATGATAAAAATTGTCAGTCATGATTTTCGAAATAAATTGTAAATAGATTAAATAGTATAAAGTAGGCTTCTACAAAAAATTCATACCGTTAAATCAAAAATTGCAGGTAATATTAAATATTTTTGGAAATAATTCAAAGCTCTATATTTAGCCAAAAAACAAAACAATCTTTTTCAAAAATTTACTAAACGTAAATATTACCTATATTAATACTCAAAAAATTTTCAAGGCCCTACGATCAAAACTCAATTAGTTATCACAAAATAAAAAAAATAAAAATAACGGAAACCATAATTTTACTAATTTTCTGCTTCTCAAGGAAAAACTTTTGAGAAATTCAAAAAATGAGCTAAATAAAGTACCAACTAGATGAAATTTGGTACAGAAAAGGTACCCTATTTGTGGTAATCGGACCATTATTTCTACCCGAAAAATGTTTTCATAAATAAGAAAAAAAAAAATAAAAAGCCTATAAAAAAAATTGTCAGTCACGATTTTCAAAATATTTTGTAAAATGATTAAGTAGTATATTATTAGGCTTCTGTAAAATTTTCAAATCAACAAACCCAAAATTGTAGGTAATATTAATTTTTTTTTGTCAAAAATCTCATAGCTCTATATTTTGCCAAATAATCAACTAATTTGTTCCAAAATTTTACTACACTTGTATATTATTCAAAAAAATGTTCAAGGCCCTACGATCAAAACTCAATTAGTTATCACAAAATAAAAAATAAAAAATGACGAAAATCGTAATTTTGCCAATTTTTTGGTAGTTTTTCTTCTTCTAGAGAAAAACTTTGGAGAAATTCGAAAAATGAGCTTAATAAAGTACCAAGAGGACACGATTTGCTACCGAAAGTATACCCCACTTGTGATAATCGGACAATTATTTCTATCCGAAAAAATGTTTTCATACATAAAAAAAAAACATCATTATAGAAACAATACATTCCTCGCTCCGCTCAAAATCTAAAACACAAAAATTACTTTATACTATATAATATACCTACTCTCTTTAAAATTTTAAAATATTTAAATAATAAATAACATATTTGGTATTTAATGTAATATATATATATACTTACCTATATTATATATAAAAATACCCTTAATAAATAGTAAACAATGGTATAAAGTATAATAGAAATAAAAATTAATCATTCTGACTTTAAATCTGTTCATCATCACTTGATATTGAAAAATAAATAATGCCTCTTTTTAATTTTAAATTGTTGTAAAAATCATAATAAACCTACATTTGGTATAAGATTTAAAAGTGAATTAATATCCTTTTTTATCAGATATTAACACATATTTTGATAAGCTTTTGGTAGTGAGCAGTTTATACATTTTCTTCTCATCATATTCATTTCCTGAAATTATTCTCCTCTGTTTAAGTTTTTTATTATATACTCGTAGACTATAATTGTAAAAATATGGTTTTTTATTTTGAAAAATTAAATAGATTCTTATTTATTAATATTTAATGTTGTTAATTAAAGGGGTCAATGGATAAAGGTGTTAACTTCCATTTTTTTCAAAATACATTTTATTGAATAAATAAACGTATTATAATATAATAAAAAAGTTATAGTATATTATAGAGTATTCCTAGACCAATATTTTACTTCTTATAAGTTATATATTGAATATCAAAAAAATTCCATAATTATTTAGTATTTAGATACAAAAGCGTAACATTCCTGAACAATTTCAGAGAAGTCAGTAACTGAAATAAAGGTGTTAAGTGTTAACACCTTTATCATCTGACCCCTTCAATTATAATGCATCAGTTTTAAAAATATAAATATTTAAATATTTTTGAAGTAAATCAAAATCTGATTGCGACTTTACGGATTTACATATTTTAGCCTCGTCTGCTAGTAATAATATATTAGAATATTTAATAGAAAAAACTATATAATTTATAAATAAATTATATAATATAGATGATAAATGATCATCTTTAGAAACGCCAGAAATTACTTTAATTGATTTAGAAATATAGCTATTAATAATTACATGTTAGGTTCTTTGAGTGAGAATTTAGTGGAACTAAGATAATAGTTGGTCATCATAGCCAATCTTCACAAGTTAAAACTGGAATTGCCAAAAATTGAAAAATGGTTAGAAACTTCCCGAAGGGAAGATCGTCTGTAAATTTTGCTTAATAGAATATTATTCTTCTGGATAAAGGTACTGTAGTAATACGAATCGCTTTGGGCAATTCCGACGTCCGACAAGATAGAGTATTATGATTATTATCGTAGTTATTACTGTTATTAAATTTAGTGTGGTGCACGCCATCGAGCGATACGTGTGCTCGTGTCGTGTTTTGTGAATGCCCTAACACATGAATAGGTAATATTTTTGTTGTGTGTGTCGACGTTATGTAGTGCTGGACACTAGCGACGACCTTTAATATAAATTGAATAATAACTGCTAATAATTAAATAGAAATAGTTTTTTTTTTTTTAAATAATTGATCGAGTGTTATTGTTTTATAAATATATATTGAGTTTTTGATTTTCTTGACATCTCCTACAGTACTGTAATTTTATCTAATTATATACATGGTATATTAGAACAAAACCTACATAAGACTTGCAATAGTTACATTTGAATGTACATATTGACATATTGCATACCTTTATATATATTACATTTTAAAATAATTTACCTTAATCAAATGTCACAAATACTTTTTGTTATTGCTGATAAAATTGCAGATCATGGACGAATGGGAAGGAAGTGCTTAGCTCTATCTAAATCATTTTTAGCCCTCCCTAAAATAATTTGCTGTTTTTAGTTTTTATATGTGTGATTATTGAAAATTATATCTATAATTTATATATGTAGGTACATTAGGCTTAAGCCCTTCTTACTAAAAAACTATAGTTACGTCTATAACGTCTATTTATATATGCTGGTATGATGCAGATATTTTTGGATTAGAAAAATTATTATCTGTAGGGATTCAATTTTTAAATAAGCACTCAAATCCACTAAGAATTAACGAAGACTTTTTAGGATTTACATCATTAAACAAATTAAATACTCAATCCGTAGCCACAAAAATGTTATCTATAGTATGTATTTTTAACTAATTGTGGTCTTGATTAAAATATAAATCTTGTTTGTCTCTTATTTTGTTTCATATAATCTGTGATTTAAATAAACTTTACAGTTAAAGACATGATTGTAGTGCTACAATGGCTGGAAAATATCCAAAGCATTTTTTCATTGTGCAATAAATAATATTATAAAATATTATATTAAGACAATTTATTATAAAAATATTAATATTTACTATTATTTTCATTTAAAATAATTAAAAATACTTAAAAAAAAAGACTATATGTAATTTAGTAGATCATAGTTTTATTAAATCTATGGTTACTGGTTTTGCATCTTAATTATTGATTAATATTTTATTCATGTTATTAAATCATTATAATTATACCTATAAATTATTAGAATATTATTATTATTTAATAATAATATATTTATATGCTAAAAATATGCTTAATTATTTATTTAAAATTTTTCCTATTGCTATTGATAGCATCATATATTAAAGAAACACCTAAAGTATTCACCATATCTTTTTAACACACTTGCCTGGTCTTATGTATTATTTTTTGGCTAATTGATTTGATGATTCTATTTTGAAGGGTGTGGTTAGATCAAATACTATGGGGCAGAGGAGATAATATGTTTAGTGATAGATTAGAAGATATGATTATTAATTTAAATATTGAAATGTAATAAATTACAATTCATTTAAAATTATTAACCTGATACAATAATTATACAGTCGCATCATGGATTTTGTCGAGATAGTTGCAGTGTGTGCTCTTAAAGTCTTAAGTTAAGAAGACTAAAGAAAATAATAAAATAATACTATCGGTACACCCAATTATGTTACAACGATTAATGAAAGGATAGTTTTATAAACTTTATCAATGAATTACGGTCTTACCTGGGGGGACATAATAGAATTCCTTAAAGATAAAAATCTTAAAAGATTCAATATTTTTTTTGATTATAGTAACATTTTTTATTTTTTGGGAGGTAGATGCAACCAACTTTTGAATTTTTGCACTTTAAACTTCTGTATAAGTGAAACTACATGCTCGGAAAGTGTAAGATCTAAAAATGTGTTATTAATTAAATATATATTGAATTAATTGTAAAGTTCTAGTAAAATTGTTTAAGGCCAAATGTTTGAATGTGCTTTTTGCAGTGTTTCGTCCATCGTAATTATAAAATTGTGCACGTTCATCAGTAATTAATGTTTGCATAATATTTGTTGTAGCATCGTGAACACTTGTTGATTACAATTTATAACATTAACAAATGTTAGTTTTCTATAAAATAATAAACTAATTAATTGTTGATTAAAAATTTAAAAGTTACATAAATTTCACAATAAAATCACTAAATACCATTCGAGTAAATATCAACTGTAAATTTCTGAAAAATATATTGTCACTTTGTCAGTGTTTATTGAGTAATTAAATTATGTGTTCGTCATGTTCAAAATTTATATTAAAAAATAAAATACCCATATTACATATATTTTAATTTTGAACTTTAACTATTGATAATATAACTGTTAAAAAATAGGAATACCGAAGACGTTGGAAGACGCATGAAGTTGGGAACAAGTTGACGAAGGATCTAAATAATATTTTGTTTTTGGGCGTATCCACAGTAGTATTTTATCTATTATGCATATGGCATATCAAACATATTCAACTTCAAGGATCAACAAATGTCCACTTTGGTCCCCAAACAAACATAACTATATACAAATTACAAACTTCAAAGCAATCAGGGCTCGGCAGTTACCTTACCTTATATCTATCGTAACGCATATGTAAAAAAAATGTATAATATGTTGATATGTGTATTTATTCAGACGTTTTAAGTTAAATTATATTGTTTTATATTTTTAAATATGCAGATCTTTATAAAATTATTTTTAACAGGAATTTTCTTAGCTTCTTGTAAGTATTCTTTATTATATTATATTTTTATTGGTACCTACTTCTGTGAATAGACATTTTATATTATAATTAATAGGTGTGTCTAAAACCGTCGGACATATTAATAAAGATAATAAATATGGATGTTAGTTAAAATGTAATTAATTGGTTATTAAAACTTTTATTAATATACAAATTATTGCGTAATAATATATTTTATTTAAAATTGCTAACAATATTTTAATACTGTAATTAATTTACTGCTTAAAAGATTTAGAGACTGTACAGAATCAAAATTGGGTACATTTTGATTAGTGTTTTTGGTGTAAATACATTTTAAAGTATTCTATTAAGATGTTGAAAAAAAAATATGTAATTAAATTTTAAAATATGTTGGTATTTATTGTTATAGTATGTGGAAGTTATGAAGTTAATAAGAAAGATTCAAAATGCAACATTCCATTGGTAATTCGTGGGCAATGGTATTCTTGGGAAAATGGTCACAGCACGACAACTGAAATTGATGCAACAAGTATGTCTAATCGAGGGTCTTGTATTAGATCAATGGAAGAAAATCAAGTCAATTTCACATTTATCTTCCATAAAACTGCTGGTGACTGTTACACTTGTGTTAAGTTTTTGGTACGCACTGTTAATGTATTGGATAAAATGGAAAGTAAGTTAATTAAAATAACGAATATGGAACATATTTAAAGTTTGAAAATATTCAAGGTGTTTGTATGACATTAAATCCTAATGACAAAGAATCTGCTGATAAAATATGTCAATTTCAAGACACACAATTGATCACATTGTTTTCAGAGAATTATATACCTGTAAACTGTCGATCCAGTCTTGAAGGTGTATGGCAATTTGCATACCAGGTAATATTATTTAAAGGCTTAAATTGTTTTTCTTCGACTCATATTTTTAAATTTTTGTTCTATATCATTTAAATAAAACCTGATTGTGATATTTAATTTAAATTATATAGAATCGTTTTCGTTTTACTGGTGAATGTAATAATCCTGAAGCACAAATTAAATCTTGCCAGACTGCAGGAACACAATTTTTAATAACTAATCAAAAATTTAATATAACTTATAAAAAATGTCCGGGTATGACAGGCACTTTTGACGGAGGTATATTACTTTTAATTTTTAAATTATAACGATTAAGTATTATTATTTTGTTATAATAATATTTTTTTCATTTTGTTAGTTGTTGAATATAGTTGTTTAGGAGACTGGTTCGTAGATAAAAATCATTTCTTTGCTGTAGCAAATACTAAGGAATCTCGAAAAGATGAAAAATATAGATGTTTCTTAAAAAATCGGGATGATGATTTGTATATTGGTGTCTCAATAACAGCAGAGTGCAATACACTTCAAACAGTAGAAAAGAGTCCAGAAAGATTACACATTAATCCTGGTAATTGAACATTCCATAAAAATATTTAAATACTTCATATTTTATCTATAAATAATTAATAATATTATTTTTCTTAATATACAGTGAAAGCTGAAGTTGTGGAGCCAGGTTGTCGACTTCCTCAAAATTATAGTGGTGACTGGGTAAATACAGCTAACATGGATGCTGATGTATTTATTAATGAAACTCATATAATTGAAACATGGTATCCAGATGAAGCACGATTTAGACGAACAATATATGTATGTCGTGAACAGAGAGGATCTCGTTTTATGATGGCGCGACTCACTGTTGATGGATGGTTTGAAATATTTATACTTTTTATATTATAGTGAAACATTTAAATTTATTATTTTAAATATAGTCAAAAGGATTATGTGTGTTTCGATTTTGTACCACGACATCATAATATTATTCGTTATAGAAGAGGTATAGCATTTATTAAAGATAATTTCCATACAGCATGCTCTTGGGTACAATTTCCAAATAAAGATAATTGGAAATATGATATTTTTGTTTGTAAGTATTTTTATATTTTTAACCTAACCTAACCTTTTCAAGTATTTTGGAAAATATTAAGTTTTATAACATATTGTGTTTTTTAGCCAAAACTCCTGTTCCTGTAAGATGTCCAGTTGCAGGTAAATTTAATTTTACTCAAAAGGGTGACTTTTTGTTTGAAACCCGTATTCTTGGTGGTGTTACATTATCACCTCGCCCACAAATTTCATGTAAGGATAGAATATCAGATTTTGCTTCCTGTGATGGTGACCAAAAAGAAATAACAATTGACGAAACATTCTGTCTTGATGTGGATCATCGTGGACAACCTATAGATATTTATAGTGATCCAGACTACCGATTACAGTGCATTGGTTATTGGAAAGAAAATTTAAAGTCTTATTTAATTACATACGATCCTTTGGATGCAGCTAGCATGTATAGATGTTGGGTATACCAAAGAGCTGATCTTAATCGTGTACTTATGTCACAAGCTATTGGATCATTCTGTGATCTTAAACAAGATGCATTCAGCATGAATTATACACAAGGAGCCACAGTTGCTATAGAAATGACAGAATATGAGCGTGAACGTATGTAATTTAGTATAAACTAAATAACAACATTAACAATACTACAAATTCCATTTATATTTTTGTAGGAGATCAATGTCCAATGAATTTTGATGATGGAACAAATCCATGGGTTCATTCAGACAATTATATACAAGTATTTAAATATGGCCGTTCATCGACATTAGTTATTTCATCTAGTATACTCTCAGCTGCTATGCTATTTACTATTTTGATTTAAATAATAATTTACTAATTTTGTATATAAAATAATGGAGGTTTAAATAAAATCTTCCATTTTAATGTATTAATGAAAAAAATATTAAGACACATGTATATTGCTGTTCTACTAAAAAAGAATTAGTTTTAGTATCCACTTTTATTTCTCATTTCAAATTGAATTACGCAAATTAAATTAATGGTTATTATTTTAACTTTTAAGTAGTAGAACATATAAAATGAACAAAAAAATGTGATTCTTAATCTATATTTTAGGGTTAACATAATTTTTTTTTCAAATATTTCAATGAACCAATATTTCTTACCACTTATAATTTATAAAATATTCATATTTTCATATGGATTTAATACAATTTTGAATATTTACAATATATTACATTTTAATTAATATAGAAAGATTAGTGAAGCATTGCGTTAGTGGTAACAATGTTCTGATAGTATTGTGTACGAAGATCAGAGGTCTGTGCTAATGCAACCAATTTTTTGGTATACTGTTATTTTTTTCCAATTTTATATTTTTTTTATTAATTTGGTAATAACAATTTATTCTAAATTTACATATCTTTCAAAATAATGATAGTCTATTATAAATATATTTATTTTATGTATAGATATAATTTATTTTATATTTTTATAAATATTATAGTTATTAAATAATTTATTTATATATCAAATAAAATTGTGATTATTTAATGTGAAACAATCCGTCCATACGATTTATATCTTGTAAAATATTATAATTATTATGTGTTATACATTTGATATTTTTTGTATTCATTAAAATATAAATCAATTTTTAATGTGTTCTATTTTTTATTGTTTTTATTGTTTTACTTTTATGTGTAACAATAATAATTGTAGTTCCTCGATTAATTGTCATTTTGTTAATATTTATATGGTAATTTATATTTTTGTAGTATTTTAATTTTGAATTTAACATGCCAATGCTGGAAATGTAAAGAATATTTGATAGAGATCATAGTATCATTTAAGGAAGTTTTTCCTTGACCTTGATCAGAATTTTAAATAGAGTAATAGTTCTTATGGCTTTGTATACATTAGATGCCACCACAAATGGATTGTTTCTTTCCAGGAAAGTACCGATTATTTATCTTACTGAGGAAGTGATTTTTACGACATTTTTCTGTTACTGTACAGCATACACGATTCAGGACAATTATCTATTACCTAACACATGCACATGTATTCTGATTTCCGATATCAACTTGCGCTATACTACAAAGGTATAAGCTATAAGACAAAACTAGTAAATACATTAATAAATCATTTTACTGATTGTATATTTATTATTTACACGTTTGTTTTAAAATTTGAAGAGGTAACTAATTTCTTAAACATTTTTTTTTTTATAAACAAATTATAATCAACATAAAATAAAAGTATAAAAATTGTAAATGCATACATAGGTAATGTAACAAAATCAATTTAGTAATGTGATGACATTAGTATTTAATTTTTTATATTACCCTATTATAAGTGAATTAAATTAAAATCGCAACATTTTTAATACATTTTCATATTTTGTTTGTTTAAAATTGATTTTTATGTGGCTAGGTAGTTAGACGTATTATTCTTTAAACATCAATAATAGGAAGTTAATTCATTAAATTATTAATTACTTTAATAATTAAAAGTTTTACACGTTAAATTATATATAATATACTTAATAATTATTGAAAATAGAAAAATATAATGGCAACTAAGTTTCTGAGAGACTAAAATATATATATTTTTCTTTAAAATAAAAAACTTATCTAATTAAGTTTTACCTGTATGTGTCATTTATATTATATACAACGGGTATAATATATTATAATATTACCTTATTTTAGAAACAGTTATAACTAGGGGCGAATCTTGCAAGGAGGAATATTGTTTCCCAATAAATGTATACGCTTGATACTCAGTTTGACATTTAAGAAAAGTCGACTAATATAGATAATTGATTTTTATCCGAGTAGGTATATACTTGTACTCACTATTTTTTGGAATTATTATTGTGTAGACAATTCTATAATATATTAAATGAAATTTCAATTTGTTGTTACAAGAATAATATAAAGAAAATTGTATAGATATTTATTAAGTAAATATAAGATCAATTAACTAAACAATGGAGAACAAAAATAATGAGTTATCTTGTAATTGGCTGTTAAAAATTAAGTTTTATTATACAATAAATATTATAATAAATATGAGTGCTTTGTTTTATAAAAAATAATTTTCTTGTAAATTTTCAAATTATTAATTATAAAATTAATTTAAGCTTAATTTTTTATAGTTGGCCAAATCACTGACTTTGACTCTCCAATAAAATTGTTTTCGGTTCGCCCCTAGATGAAAACCATTGTTTAATACCATATTATGTGAAATAATTAATAAATGATAATTATTTAACTAAATAATATAATAATATTTTTATAATATCTATCGATTAGCTCATATTATTATGGACATTTATAATTTTCCAGAATAATGGGAACCCATGTTGGACGGTGGACCTCTCATATGCGGTTGATGTTTGGCGGTGCCTGAATACCGACTACCAGGTCGCGAGTGTACTATCGCATAGTGATCACTGTTGGTCGACATGGACCTAGTGGAATTCATTGTAGAACCACCTGACGCGTATCCCGGCTTTCCGTTCAGAGAATACCTAAAATCAAAAATATAAAACAAATTGGTTTAGTAAATTAATATAATTATTGTTGTTATTATTCTATTATAGTTATTCACTGCTCATAAAATGATTATAACATATAATAATATTTTTAGTAATATACATACATAAAATATTACAATAAATTATTTATACAATTTAAAGAACAAAACAAATAGTTATAAAAAAAAACCAATATGTTTGATAATGTGAAAGTTGGAAAGCAAGAATAATTCATTTAATAAAACAAATAAAAAACATTAATTTTTATTTTAATCGTTATTATAATTGCTTAAAATATTTGTACTTATTAAAAATAATACTTTATTACAGGTATCTTTAACTTCAATGTAGAATAAATTTTATTGTTTTGGAAAGACATTTTATTAATTTATTAAAATATTAAAGTAGGTATATATCTCTTTTATTGATTGTTAAACTAATCATTATAGCGTATAGCTATGATATTCGGCTGATAAAGGTGACATCAATATCCCTCATGACTTTTATATTTTTCTACCGGTTAGGAAAATTTGAAAAAATAGTAGATATTGACCTTTTAATTATAGAAAAAAAAAAAACTTTATTTTACTAAACATCTATATATTTACTAACATCTTATCATTTTCCATGGACTATGACAAAAGAATTATTATTTTTTATTAGGTATAATTTACCTGGATTTTTAGTAAGGAAATTGGTAAGTGATGACTAACCTTGACTAAGGTTGAAATAAAATATAGGTATTTATAAAGAGTGTCACCGTTAAAGAAGTTCCATAACTGTGAGAGAGGCTTAATGCATTATTTTTTAACACTTAAGTTTACAAAATTTCATGTTACAAAAATGGTCTGAATTACAATCTAAATTCTGATCATTTTGTGAAAAAGATATACTCAACATAACTAATTAGCTTTACATATATGGATAAGTATAATATATGTTAATTAAGTAGTATAAATATAATATATATTAATATATTATAATATTATATAGATGTTAGGTATTATGTAACATCTCCATATATAAAACACAACGTACAGGTAAGTCATTGAAATTAATTAAATTATATCAAAAATCATGTGTATGCTAATTATTGCTGTCTCATGAATCATATTATTGTAAATTAGTTCACATAATTACCAGATTATCAATAAAGTGAAACCTTTATAACTACGAAACGAAAAAGGTTATTATGGAAATGAAATTTGGTGTCCTGGTAGTTATAAATTTACAATAATATGTTCGTGATAACTATTAAGTCATAAAAGATAAAAGTTTTCATGTTCGAAATCTTTAGAAATCTCAGAAAAATATCTAAAATAGGTACCTAAGCGTAAAATTATACAAACGTAAAACACCTTTGTGACTTTATGTGATTTTTTAGATTCTGAGTGAAGCGAAGAATGTATTGGTCTAACAATGATGTGTACTTTTTTATATTGACACTTTAGAGCAGAAATAATGGACCGATTACCACGAACAATAGGGTATGATTTCGGAATAGGGAATTTTGACAGAAAACGGTAAAATTCGAGGAATCTACATTTTTGATTAACTTTAATTTAATTATTTTATTTGATGACTAATTTTTATGTTGCATTTTATTTAATAAATAAAAAATGTTTTATACAAATAAATATCACCACTATTTTTTTATAGGTATCCGACTGATTTTCACTCAGAATCGATTTTTCGAATGCAATATAATTACATTAAAATCTTAATTATAATATAACACAATAACATATTCCATCATTAATTTCTCCGAGGATCGAAAGGACGAAGAAGGAACGCCCAGAGACGACTGCCCGGGTTTATAAAATTATTTTTTCTTATGGTCGTCCCTAATGGCCAAATATTATACCACCACTGCGTAGTCTCGTTAACAAAAATAATGTTACATCCCAGAAGTCTGACTCTTACAAATCTTACAAGTTACAGTTCTATCATTTATACCTACCAGTAGGTACTCGGTCCGTATCATTGTTATTGGACACTATTTGGGTGATAAATTAATGTTAATATGTATTATTTTCATACCTGGATCCGTACTGCGAACCGTGCCAGCTGCGATACGGGTCGTAGTCCTCGATGATGCTGGGCTCCTTTTCGATGATGTCTGTGCGAGCGCACGAGCACGTCATCGCCGAGCACAAGAACACGTTGATGACGAGCATGATGAGGAACATGAGCCCGAACGCTATGCACAGGTAGAGTAACCACGGTGGCCGGATGCCCCCGTCCGCTGGGTCGTCGCACAGCGTTAAGCTGCGAGCGGTCTCGCCGGGTTCCAGCACAAAGACGGTCGTGCTGGCGATCAACGTGCCGTTTTCCGTTTGAGAGTCCACCGCGAACGCGTCCCTAGACTGCTGTTGCAGCCGCAGTGACGACAAACTGTCACAATCGATTTCCGCGCATGCGCCTCGGCACACCTCGATGTCACACTGGAAATACAGTTCCGGGCTGTCCGGAAACCGGAACATCGACGAAAGCGCGGCGTCCGCAAAACCTGACTTTGGATCGTACTTGAACGGCGTGATTACCTTTGAGTTTGAGGGACAACTATACAAACATTTATTTTATACCAATTTAACGTGCTGTATAATATAAATATAATGCATAATATACTTGAAACTAGATATAGATATAGGATATTATATCTAGGTACCTAACCTAGTAGATATATTTTATCTTTAAATCTGTATAATCATAGACGGAAATCTGGTTCAATTTGTTGAGGGTGCTGCTTTGAGCAATAAAATAGTTTTGTATAAAGTTTATATTCAATTTTCAATATATTTTTGGGACTTGAAGAATTTTAAGGGGCTAAAAATTGCCAATTTCCGTCTATGTATGTATATAATTATACTTAGCTTTATCCCAGAGTAAAAGAATATACATGCAATATAACGATGGTGATCGTTGGTTTTCATTAAGCGCTAATACTCGTAAAAGTGAATAAAAGCGCCAGATTTCATAAAACCTTTATATTCTTAAGCGCCAACGCCTATGGACAAAAGCGCTAATTCGTAAATTTTGTTTGTTTCTTTTTACTTGTGAATTTATTTATCCGAAGTGATTTTGTACAACAAATCGGAGTTAATTATCGATTTTCGAAGCGGCGCAACAAGTGCCAAACACGTGCCTACCCAAAACATTTTTGCATATATGCATTGATTATTGATAGTATTTATAATCAATGATGTATGGTTTTTTATCGAAAATACTACCTTATTACTACAACAGGGTGTATTAACTATATGACGTTTATGTGCTGGTTACCTACTGGCGCTTATGGTATAAAATGTGAAAGTCATTAAAGAGGATTGGCGCTTTTCTATTACGGCCTAATATAGAAATATATGAATAACAGTTGTACGTACATAATAAATAAATTGATAAATTAGAAATAACGAGTTAATGCGAAAAACAATCATTTTTACCTTTGTCCTACACATTGATAATTTAATTTTATACGCAATGGTTAAGTATTTAAGTGTGCACTATGGCTAAGAAAACTGGAAAGAGTTATTAAATATATAATTGTAAATAATTACTAATTATTTTAATCAACACCGTGCGACCACGGTATTAGAGAGAAATAAAAAATAACAAATAAAATGGATTAGACTAGAAAATATTTCTGATTTTTCTAAAACTATTATTAACATAAAATATTATTATTATCTATATTGTTGTCTGTACAACGAGTTGTCCATCTCGAGAAGATCTATCGTTTTAGATCATTGCGGTCGACAAAACGAAATGACAGCTTAAGATATTCCCATCGATCTATTTGTTTCTTAGAAACGATCGAGCAGATGTAAGTAACTTAAAAAGACGTACGGTTTAATAAGTAGTTAATTTCTGAATCTTTGGAAATTGTAACTAGAAAAACCACATAATTGTACAGCGCGGTCTATATGTACCGCGGGAGATCTATTGTCGTATTACGTCAGGGTTCACTTACCCGAGTTCGTTGATTAGGTTGACGCTGTTGTTCCTTTTGTTGAACGCAAAACAGTTCTTAACGCGTATTCCATAAGCACCTAAGTTATTCAAAACATTTGTTTTAAGTTAATTTATATTTTAATGTTATTCTTCTTTATACATTTTAGAACATCCAGTTTTAATTATTACCAAATACTAATAGGAAATAGGCAATTTAATATACATTTTCATTTTTTGATATATTATATTGAGCGACACTGCTAAATATTACTTATTAATATATTCAAATTAAAGATTCGTAGAGTATCGATTCGTGTATTTTTAACGGGATGAGAAAATATAGAAGGTATAAAGTCAAAAGACAAGAACAGCTGGACTAAAATGAAATTATTTCAAAATTATATTTTTTTATGTATATTTGAAAAAAATCAAAGTATGTTTAAAAATTAAGATATTGTTTAAAAATTTTAATATTATATTATTATTATAATATTATAATATATATTTTAAGTTATTATATTTTGTTAATTAATTTTACCATCATGTCTTGATATCTCAGCTCTTAGTGTGTATGGATGACTGTACACGACTTCCTGAATTCTTTTGCCGTTCTCGAGGAATTTTAACGATACCAATGACGTTTCGTTTCTGAAAAATAATATAATGTATTAATCTTGTTGATACTTTTTTTTTAAATATTTGTAGAATTTTATCGTTAAGTTCAAGTCTAGACATTATTTACTTGGAATTCTTGAATCCTGCTTTACCACATGTGATGACATAGTACTTATCATCTGCAAGTTCTAGAGTCCTGTGTATTCTTATAGCAATCGGTACAGATCTTTCTTCAGTTTTCTATGGAAAAAATATATGTATACATATGTTATAATAAGTCTCTTAAGTCTCTGGCTTAAGGCAGTTGAGATAAGTGATAAAATAAATTCTTAATTTTTTTTAAAAGATATTTATAATAAAAATATATTATCTTTAGTGAAAATTGAAAGTTTCAATTTGGAATATATGAAAATGTGTTCGATATAGTTTATAAGGTTATAAATATTATTTTAAGAAAATATTTTAAACACTAAAATATATAACTATACTAATTTATTACGTTTGTGGATTAATATTATAGATGAGTAGATGACTAGGAACCTATATTAGAATTTGGTATAGACTTTGAAAAATAATAAATTTATACTTTTTTCTTTAGTTTTTAATTTTACTATAGAGTTTTATACTATCTAAAATTCTAAAACTATTATTAAAATTAATATTAATGTTTAAGTTTAATTGTTTACGACAATAAAATATTAGGAATTTAACTATAAATTATACATAAATATATTATAAAATACAACTTTCCCACTGGTTTTATTACTTATAGAATTATATAGACAGATTATACACAATTGGAAAAATGAATACATATTATAATATAATAAATTGTGATTACCAAGTTATTCGTTTTTGTTTAGGTAGAATCTCTAGATAATCTATTTCAAAAAGATAAACATTTCATATGTACAATAGGTAAATGTGAATTAGTAATTTGTGTACAAATATAAAAAAAGTAATTACTTTTACATTTTATCATCTTCTTAAATTATTTTTATATTTATACTTCCTGGGGATTATATATCAAAGATTTAAAACATTGTAATCCTGCTTCTTACTAAGATTATCGTGACATTTTTTTGTAGGTACGAGGTATCTAATAACTTGTTTTATGGATATATTATTATTTATGGAATCCGTTACACGGATCAAATCGATATAATTACGTAACTGTCCACGAGAAATAAAAGAAAATAATTTGGTCATTCAAATAATAATAATACCTAATAAAAAAAAATGTTATGTACCGATAATGTTTCGAATGTTTATTAGACATGCTCGCGTAATAAATAATTTTTTCGTCACCTCCACGGATCATCTGTCCCTATATACCGTTGCACTTTCCCCGTTTACTTATTGGTGGCTTCGGTAAGCGATTCCATCGCGGTAAAACTAACTACTCGACCATAACCAACAATCAATTTTATTTACACAATTTTCACCAAACAATCACACTTACATGCATTATATTATGATATTTTGTATACAAATATATTAATTAAATAAAAAATAGTTATATAATTGTATTGTTAGATTTATAAAATTTAATTTTTTTTTTTAATTAAAACGAATAATTAGATTCAGTTTATCTAGAACTTGAAAACTTGAAGTAAACTTTAAAAATATATTTTAATATCAAGTTTATTTTTATCGTTAATGTAATCGATTCAAAAATTTGTAGATACACGGTTTTTTCATATATATAGACAAGAAAATAGTAAAGGTATTCAAATATTTTAATAGATAATTAAATAAAATTAAAGAAATTAAGTAATTTTAATTTCCAGCAAATGTTATGTCATTTATTTATTTTGAATTTTTACCGATATTTAATAAATAACATAATAATATTGGGTACTTTTAAATTTTTAATAATTATAAATACTTATGTATATAAGAATTAATATTTGTCGTTTCCTAGTATTTAAATGAGCGTACATAAACAAATTTGTTTTAAATACATATGAATATAATAGTATACGAGTACTTTCTATATAAATCATTAAATGTAGATTTTATATTAGAAAGAAATGATACAAGTTTTAAATTACATAATAACTGTAATAAAAAAAAAAAATCACTAGACATATTTCGTTGATTTTAAATGATACATAAATGATAAGTCATAGTTCATCATCTAATCGATTTATTTCTATACAATAAGTATATAAAATAATTAGACAAGTGTATTGCTGTATTTAAATAATTCGTATATAGGGTAAATATTACATTTATGATTAATCCTTTTATAATTTAAATTTATTAATATCACGTTACAAAATTAAATGTACCTAGACGTAATTTGTGGTTAGGTTAGGCTTGAGGGGACATATACCCGCTAAATCTTCTGTATAGTCTTTCAAAAAATATAACGTATATATGGAAATATATATATGCTTCCCACGGTTCTATTGAAAATAACATTTTAGACCCTTGCAAATAAAAAACTTAAATTATGCCTATGCATGTATACCTGTATGGCTGTATTAATATTCAATTCTGAATAGCTAAAATATTTAAATACAGAAAATTAGTACATGCATTATGTATATTATTATACGAGTACCTATAAACCGTTTTACCAGAGTAAATAATGTATTTTTAAACGTTAAAATTAGTGTTCTTTTAGAAAAACTAGGTTAATACATAATATGTACAAATATACATACATGTTCATTATACATTTATATGTAGCTAATAACTATAGTAATTGGTCGTGTCTATAAAATTAACATGAATAATGTCGATTGAAATGACTTCACCAAATATTATTTTTACAATCAGAGAATCAAAATATTGTTAAATTACGTATTATAGGTAGACATAATTATACTAAGTATATTGTTTATCAGCAAACAATGACAAATAAGCAAAAAATGACGTGATTCATATTTGTAGTTAAAATAAAATAATTAGTAGATATTAGTAATATTACCATAACATCCACATTAAAAAAAAAAAAAAAAAAATTAACCCTTTGAAAAGGTTCGCTGTACAGGACAGCTTCATCAAAGAATCTGGTACGGAAATTTGTATAGTTGGAAGATGTCAGAAAATCACACCAGCAATTAAAAGACGATCAATGCGTATACATCATGTGTATTGTAATTTATATAATATTACATACAGGCACGTCTGTAAATTGTGATGTGGATGGATACAAATAAAATTGACTAGAGAGCCGTATAAACACAATATATAAGTATACAGGCACATTGTGTTCCATAGGCATAATAATACACGACGATGTTATAAACGATGATTGTCCGTTCTAAGAAAAACGTATTCATATGACACATGCCATATCAAAATTATATATCACGTCGCAAGTCGTTACCATCTCAATTTTAATTCATTTATACCTACTTGTATATCTCATCATATTCGAGATATGTACCGTGAAATTGACTGAAATAATTTTTCCCATGTTCCTATCAATTCATCAGTCTATATGTCTACGCGTATAGTCGTATAGAATAGGTGATAAAACACAATACTATACGCAGAACATGCAATATAAGATGTCATAAATAACAGGGACGGTCATCTGCCTCCGCGGAAAATATGATATCAATAACAATAAAGAATAATGATCATAATATATTATAAAGACTGTTCGGACAAACGGTACAAAATTACAAAACTAAAAAAAATAAAAAAATACGTACATGATCATAAATGTCACGGTATTTATCGCAGTGCTTGAATTGGAAATATACATACAAATACCTACCTATATAATACATTTAATAAGAATTTTTGTTCCTAAAATCTTGAAGCCCCTACAATATATTATAATTTATATGTGGTATCTGCTGTCAAATATTTTTAATAAAAATGGGTATATTCTATGTCTTTTGCGAACACTTTCCCTCATCTCTCTCGAGCCAAGTACTGATATTAATGTATAGCCATTATATAATGTATTTATATGTTTACAGCTGTTGTAAATTAATAATAATAATGTTTTATACGTACATTGTTGATGAATATACCACAATAATCTGACGATCCTTGGGTGGCCAGTAAGTTGATGCTGAGCGTCGTGAGCTTGGTGCCGTTACCGTAATTCAGACAACTAGGCGAACGAAAGTCTCTGGCATGTACGGCCCCTGTGGGAATAACGTCAAGATAGTATATGTTTCAGTGTATTCTGTTATAATATATTCATATTAATCATTACAAATTACAATTGCATGCGCATTGTTCTTTATACTCGACATGATATCAGCGTGAGTGTGCGCGCGGCAAGTTGCTAGAGGTTTTTAACATCCACAACCTAGACCTAGGACATATAAGGCACAGGCACGACTAGGAGGTGACTTGGGAAAGCATAGCCCCCTACATTTTTCAGTAGCTCCAA
Organism: Eriosoma lanigerum; assembly: GCA_013282895.1. Taxonomy (NCBI): domain Eukaryota; kingdom Metazoa; phylum Arthropoda; class Insecta; order Hemiptera; family Aphididae; genus Eriosoma; species Eriosoma lanigerum. The sequence continues at coordinate 61,216,596 of CM023357.1, read as the reverse complement.
GTTTTTAGATTAAATTAACTTGGATTAGTTGGAGTATTTAATTGTCGTAAGTTAATTATTATTGATAGAATAATAGCTAACTCTATTAATAAAGCAGAAATTATTGATTATTATGTCAAAAAATATAGGCTAATTTTATGATACAATAAAATTATATATAATTAATAATCTGTTTTTAAATGAAATTGTCTATGTACCTGATTCACTCTATAACTTAAAGATGTGAGAAGTACCTATAAATCTTATAAGTATTATATTATTTTATTTATGATATACGTATGTTTGGGTATGAAAAAAAAATGGCCCTTACAGATTTTTTTATCTCGCTGCGCCTATGGACTTAGATTAATTTTAAAACCCATTAAGAATAACGAAAATATTTGTTTTAATATATGCATTATGCGTATAAATGTATGTATAATATTAATATAACATATGATATAGAATATTAACGATTGTTACTTATTAAGTAAGATTAAGATGATTAATTAAGTAAGTAATTTAAATTTCAGTTTATCTATAAGGTAAGATTGTTTAGTCATATTATTAGGTAAGATTATGTAAACGATAAACTTTTACATTATTAATGTATATTGCATACTATACAACCATACAGGTACCTATAGTAATAATTAAGACTTTATTTATCTTTTAATAAATGTAATAATTATTACATAAACTACAAACCTACTACAATTATTATTATAGAAAGTTAAATTTAATGACATAGGATGCCAATTGGTAATGATATTTAAATTTTAAATACCTATAGTGTGTGCGCATTTTGTACTTAAGTTTTATAGCAGGGGTCGGCAACTGGTGGACCACGGAAGGCAAATCTCTGGACCCCTTTAACACATTGTACTTGACTATTTTATTTACTGTAATAGTATATAGTGTAAATTATTATACTATTTTATTATTAATAGAAAATGTATATTTCATTTCATTTATCAAAATCTTTAGGACTCCAATAGAAATTACTTGCTGACCCCCGTTTTATAGTATGAAATTATTTGAAACATAGGTAAATTAAAGTACTAAAATATATCTATTCGTAACAGGAAAAGTATAAAATACAAGTAGTTGATTCATTAAAATAAATTATGTACTTAACAAGAATGTAAAATATATACACGATTTAATATATTAGAAAATAAAATTAAGGGACTGGAGGTTCTTTTTTGAATTAATTTTTTGGTATAATAACTTTACAAAACATAAGTACGATATCTAATTTAGATTTTGTAGTTTTTTAATAGAAACAATGTATACGACTGCGGAACTAAAATAAAATAAATAAATCCCACGAAAAAGGTGTGGGAAAGGCTATGGTGAAATTTGATGTTGAGCAGCTATTCTAGAATTATTGACGTCGAGAACAATGAAAATATTGATTATTGGTTTAAACTCTTTTTGGTTAAATAATACATAACTATTAAGTTATAATGTTATAAGTTATGTATATAATTGAATGAGGTAATAATCAAGTGAATCTCGAGATATTTCGACGAGTAACACAATATTTTAATGATTTAATATTTTTGCGACAAAAAAAAAAGAACAATATATAGTTGAGATACAATAATGTGTTATGTGAACACTTCAAAGGATAAAATATATATTTATTATATTTATAATATATATAATATTAATTATAATTAATAGCTGATTTTTATGTAATTGAAATTTAAGAATAGGTTAGGTTTTTTAGAAATAATATTATATGAATATTAATTTAAAAATTATTTAAAAAATAAAATTTAAATATTTTCTACTATCATTATATAAAAGATCTCTTATTTGAAATACATAAATTATATCAAAGCGTTTAAAATTCAAATTTTAAATGTGTATTTTCTACCTAGTAAAATTATTTCATTGATACAATTTTTCATTGTTCTATATTTATTTTATGTATGTAGAGCATTATATTTTATTATTTTATAATACGATATTTTTATATTTTTAAATTCATATTTTAGTTTTTTAAGGTCGTAAGAAAAATAGAACAATAATGTGGCCTCGGCAGGGATTTAAAAATAAATTATATTTAAAAGACAACACCATTGTAGTATTGTTAGGTTTACTGTTCGATTCATTGTTAAATATACAGAAGGTGTTTGCAAGGGGCAAGGGCTTTTGGTCAAAATATACTAAATAATTTTTGTTTGTATACTATATTATATTTAACCGAACGACCAGCCAGTTAGTTTCGTAATTTAATATCTAATTTTTGTTTGTAAATGAACTATAGGTGTGCACTGCATTCCAAACTATGTTTAAAAATATTTTATGACCAGTTGTTTATAATAAAGGACGTGGGTTTCGAAGGTAGCAAAGCGGTCAAGAAAAAAAAACATTCTTAATAATAGGTATATCGTATAACACATGGTTATGTTACCATAATATATAGATACAGTAATACTGTTTTAAAATGTGTCTGAACTGAATTATAGAATTATGTACTATGTAGTTTTATAAATTTTATCAAATAAATGAATATTTTATCGTAATTTTTAAAAAATATAGTTATTTTATTATTTATTTATCTATACATAATAGTATAATATGTTTAAATATTTTATATTAGTTGTATTGGTAACCTGCAGTTATAGTAGCAGTACAATATACATTATTATATTATATATTTATACTAATATATTGATTTTATGTGCATTTTTTTTTATTTGAATGATGTATAGAAAACGTGCATAGATAAAATATTCTAAAACGTAAAACGTAATACGTATAATTATACATATACTCAGGTATATAATAATATAATATAATATGTTAAATTAATATGGAATAATTTACATTACAATAGAGTACAGTAATTTCTGTCCTTAATTATCGTGTATAATTAGCTTATTAAAACGGTTATAGCATGCGACACAGTAATTATAATTGAATAAAAATTCAACAGTAACTAACCAACAAAAGGCTGGTTCGTGGTGACTTTAATCGTCATGTATCCAGTTTTGCATGTCGCAGTAACGGATGGTATGAACTCCTCTTCAACGAGATTTTGTCCCAAATTGACATGCTGCAAAAAAAATGTATATATTCAAATTATATTTTAGATAAAATATGTATATTGTATGTGTATTTAATGAAGTAATTGCAGTTTTAATTTTGTATTAAAATATTGAACGTTTTTGTCAAGTTATAATCGTGAATAATTTGTAAAATAATGTACTTATATACTATAGGAAAAGCTGTTCAAGGAAAAAAAAATTTCGGGAGGTTTTTGATTATTTATTTTGACTAAAATAAATAAAACATAAAAAGCTAAACAAAAAGTGTTTGATATTATAATTACATTTACAACAAAATTTAAATGAACTACCAACACACAATTGCATACGTACATATTATATACATTTGATCGTAGTAACTTACTTACATAATAATAATAATACATAACAAATTATATTTTTAAAAATAATTTCGTGAGGGAGGGTTGAACTCTGAACCCCCCCTGGCTACAGTCTTGACTATAGGTATAGAAATATATAATATATATATTATAGATTTATATAAGACCTAACATATAGTAACATACAATAAATAATACATTATTTGAGATTTGATGTAAAAGATATAGGTAAGTCATTGATAAACTGTTAAGAAATTCAATAGCTGTATAGGTTATCTACATATATAATAATATTTTAGGATAGCTATACCTAGTGCTATTAAACTACTCTCGGTATATCATCATATAGTCCTGATCCTGTATGACCCATTCACCTATGTATAATGTGTATTGTATATACGAGTATATTCAATATGTGGGCGTATTTATAGTAATTGTTATATTGAACTGATGAGCCAGTTGTATTTTTTGAATATTTAATAATAATAGATGAAACGCTTTGAGGCCAAGGACCTTAAAGATATCGATTAAGCACGATTAAACACAAATAAACAATATAAAATAATACGTGATTTTCACGTTTTTCAATCGTAGACGAAATCGTGGTAGTTATTAATGTACATTTATAATTTTATACGATTATTGTGTAGCTTCTCGGATGACGGATTGCTCAATATTCGCGTAATTTTTTACATTAATAGAATAGAATTTTGAAAAAAAAACTAATCAGGACGGTACTTCAGTGGATGTGCGTAAATATTTTTATTGATATTTGATAATAACAATAAATAATAATATGTTTTTCCAATCGGTGAGGCCAGAAATAAGATATTCCGTTCGCGACGCGCGCGTCGTGTCGTGATCGCGCGCGGCCTTGGTACACACCTGCAGCATCTATATTTTACGTTGTACATGTACGAAACGCGCAAACTTACACACACAAACGATTGACCACCATTTAAGGTTTGTCCGCGATCAGTGCGGCGAACTTGTGTAGGCGCGCAGACTCGTTTCAATATTACACAGATTATAATATTATGTAGCGACGCGGGCGCGTTACAGCCGTCTCTTTGTGTATTTGTACCTTACATGTGGTTGCGCGGTATACCTACACACAAGTGATAGTGCACGCCGCCGCAGCCGCACGCCGTGAGCTTGTAAAAAGATCTATAAAGTACTTTATAAATCTTGAGCTTGTACGTCGTCATTGGCTCGAGCGTTTATATAACAATAATAATAATAAAAATATAACATCGCGCATGCGCGACAGAATCACTTTTTTTGTTTATACAATTTTATAATATAATATTGTATGATTAATTATTTATATTCTATGTTACAATATAATATTATTAAGTACGTAATTATTATTATTACAACCATCATTTCGATTTATTTATTATACAAGTACTTGCATTTTCTCGGGATGTAGTCCTATTTTTAAAAAACTAAATTGAACGTTTCTCGTTATTATTAATTTTAGTTTTTAATGTAAATATGACATAATATAGAAATATATAATATCCTAACCTTATGTGTTAGGTCCATTATTTTGTTACGACTTGTAAATACAAACTTACACTGCTATACTAAATTCACACGTATACTCGTAAGTCGTAATTGCGACTACTAACAAATTTCGTGACATTGAAATTATAATTAAAATATTATTCACAATTTATAACTTGTGAAACTGTGGATGGACAAAAAAGAGAGAAGATATTTATCTATCTATCTCTATATATATAATATAGGTAATTTATATTGCATAAAATAACTGATTAAATTTATCGAAAGGAAGACATCTTCTAATATATCTAATATAAACGTACACATTTTATATCAGATACATACGTATATCGTATCATATATTTGTACCGGAGTCGGAATATATCTACATAATATTATAGTCTATAAACAGTATAGACACTTCTAAATTAGGTTCCTATCTATAAGATTATATGACTCTACTGCGTTTTTCACAAAAGGTTAACTGGTTAACTTATACCCATTATAATATAATATAGTAAACGACTATTTATTAAAATAATAAAAATATACGTATAAATTTAAAAAAAATTGCATATTAATATGGTCGTCAATCAGAAATCGGGTTAATTTTGGAGATCACTTATAACCATAAAAATAATACCTTTTTAAGGTTTTCTGTTGCAGTACAAAGTTATATAAAATAGTAAAATATGCAGCAGGTATGATATGCTGTATTATAATTTATAAATGCCATACCGATTAAATAACATTGCCGTTCGTACGGTTTTTTTGTTGTTTTGTTTTTGTTAAAATATAATAAATCGGGCTAATTACGAAACTTACTGTATATTACATTTATATTATATGCGCACGGCGTGTACCTATACTTGTAATACATATATAGTTATAATACAGGCTCCCCATTGTGGCTGTTAATTAAAAACGTCTTATAGATGCGAGCTTAATTAGACGTGTATTATAAATTATTATTATGCTGCATTGTTACGTATTTATAAGTAGGTATATAAAATAGGAGCCGTTTGCATCGACCGATTGGTTCGTACGATATATTAAGCGATGTCGTGAATCTCAAAATCCTTACATGCGCATAATTAATGTACATAATATATAGGAGTCTGTGTATAGGATGACTACAGAACTTAGGATGAAGTATATATATAAAAGTCTATATTATAACATAGTCGCAAGTGTACTTTAGATATAGAGAAAATTAGGTATCGAACCGACTTGGTACCCACCGTACATTAAAAATAAATTATATCTATTATGTACGCGTTCCATATCTAATAGAACGGCAATCAGTAACCGATAGGCGGTCCAGAATTTTTTTAATGAACATCAATCACTTGTATACATCGAGCTCATTATCGAAAATCTCGCGACTTGTCAATTATTACCGTGCGTATGTATAGTATAATATTACATATATATAACGCAGTCGTGGTCTTTGCATTCCATCAATAATATCACTAATAAGGCACACAATATAAAACATAATACAATACGATGCATGTGTCTATTGTAAAACCACCAGAAAGTCGGGATGGGCATATTATATTGTACATATTGTTATAGACTTATAGACGATACCAGAAAAGTAATGGTCAACGTTGATGGGATTCCCAAAGTCATGAATCATGATACTTAATAGACATAAATTATTTCATATAATAAGTCGTCTGTAGAGACTAATAATATATTAATATTATCCTTTGTTATTTTATATAGTGTTTTAAAAATATTCATAATGTCATAGATACACCGGAAATCGATAAATGATTTTCATGTACTTCAATCTATGATAAAACCGTTATACTTATATTGTGCTGGTGCGTTAAAGTCTCCCGATAAAATTGAATATTTATTGATAGAAATCTTTACATAATAATCTCATTATGTATCTATAAAATTATTAATTGTTGTAACTATAATATGCTGTACATAATGATTGTTAAAATGTTAGGTATTCAAATTTTACAAAAATATTATCATAAATAAAAGAAATAATATTTAATAATTTATCACTGTGCTAGCTGTAGTGTTGTAAGCCGGATTTCAAATTCCAGTTACAATATATTTTTATGTGATGAGTTGAATTCAGAATTCAAACACAATTAAAGAATAAATAGTATTTTACTTAAAACAATATCGTATGTAAGTTTGAAAAATGGGCAGAGTAACTAGGTCTAACACCAAACCTCAACAGACTATTGAAATTATAAGTTAACATATAACTTGGCATTTAATATAATAATAAATATAAAATAATAATATAATAATAATCTATAGAAACAACATTGATGTAATGATATGAGAATGATGTGGTGAAATAATTTTTAAGGAGCAGCTGCTCTTTCAAAAGTTTAGGTACTAGATAGTAGATGGTATGAATAAAATATAGATTTGATCAAATAAATAGTAGTAATATAAATCCAAACAAAAACGTTTTATTGGCAAAGTTGTAAGTCTAATAATTTGTTTATGAACATACACTATATATTATTATGTATATATATATATTATAAACTTTTGTTGCTAGCGAATTATGTATGTGTTGATGGTTAATAGTTGGGGTGGTTGGTTAAAAATAAATATTTCCTCCATGTACTAAGTAGATCGCCACGTCGTCTTTGAAATAATAGATACAATTACAATAATTATTAACTAATGAATGTCATGCGATAAACAAATAGTCAAAGGTTCAAAACAGTATATACTATATAGTATGTATTTTATATATTTTGTCTAAGCTAAAATTATTGTATAAAACGTGATATAGTAGTAAATATAGTGATGAGATTTAAGTATTTAACATATTTAACTATTATAATAATCATACAGACATACAAGCAATACAGTTAAGTATATATACTTTAGTTCTGCATATATTATGTTATGTATACAAACAAAAGCATCAAAAATAATAAATAACTAACTTTTAAAAATGATGCGAAAGCTTGATCATTTCCATTGAATTTTAATAATTAATATTTTATGTGCTGAATATATATTATAAATACTATATATTATAGGTATTGTAATAACCTTTACAGTCTAACAGTCATTAATTTTCAATGCACTTGTATTTAATGGATATTTTGTGTAGAGTAGAAATTTATTATGATATAGTAATGCTATTATATATTATTTAATATGTATAATAAATAAAGATAGATTATATTAGTATTAGGTATAATGAATTTATACACAGTATCTATAGTGTTCGACAATTTACTTATTTATCATGTTATAAAACAATAATATTATAACCTCTATATAAATATTAAATAAAACACACATGATGATATCTATAAATAATGCTTTAATTTTTAGATAAATTTTAATTTACAGATCACCGTAGTGTGATCAGAATTTCATGTTACAAAAATGGTGTAAATTACATACGTTCTTAATGTTATTTTCCTACATATATTGTTTTTGTAACACAATATATTTTGAATGCCCTGTATATAATTATTGCAAACTTATTTACAATTTGACGTTTGTCAGTGATATAAATCAATGATGCAATTCATTATATTGAGTATAGTATTTATATGATATTTTCATAAATTTTATGAATTTATTATATTACATTATTTTTCCTATTAGTCTGGGATGAATATTATAATATATTATACAGTTTAAATTTAGAGAATATCACTTGGATATAGTATAATATAAATATTATTATTTAATATGAAATAATAAGTTATATATAGGTACAATAAATATTACGATTCAATAAAATATTATATTATTTATTTCTAAAGAAGAATGCGCAATGCGCATCATAAAATAGTCTGACACACTATAGTAATGTCATTCGCAATTGATCGCGATACAGTCAATGAGCACAATTGCATAAAGCATCTCACATAATATACAATGCTTCCTTAAATGGAAAGTCCAAAAACGATCGTTGTCAACCGTTGCCCGGGACTTCTCTTTAACCTTGGAAAAATGAGTGAAAAACACCTTCCGCACGGCCATGCATATAATTACAACCGCCTTTTATACCTACACATTGTTTGCGATTGGTACTTGGCAACGTGTTCCTTAAACGGTATATAATGATCACACAACTGTTTCACACTCAATAATATATAATATTCAACATGCATTATTATATCGAAAATATCGGCACATCATTAAAATGATGCATATTACAAAGGATATAATATATTATTATCTACATTATAATTGTCACCTGCAATCGATCATCCATCAGGAAAATTTTTTTCTGTTTTTATTTTTTATTTTTTCTCATTAATCAATTAAATCATTACTTAGTACTTTTTTAAATAATAAATAAGTAAAACATCTAAATGCGCACATTTATATTTAATAATATACGCGCAACGGAGACTAGATTTATTCTCATAAATTATTTAGATTCATGATGTATACGTCTAAACGTACATTTATTTTAATAAAATAAGTTTGCACTGATTAATGAACGGAAAATAGAGGGAAAAATTAGATAATAATATACTCGAATTCATTGCGGTAAATAAACATTTAAATAGCATATGATGCACATTTTAAAATAACACGATTTATTATTAATAAATGCTGCTAATTTATTTTCACTAAAACCGAAAAACAATTTTACACAGAAATATATAACGAATAATCATGAGACTAATGTACATGAATTTTAAATTATTATTTAGACTCGTGTGAAAATGTACTGTCGTGTTGTAGTTATAAGAAACTATATTGCAGATACTTATATAAAAAAAACTACTTTACGAACGACAACCGAACGGTTAGAGAATACCGACAGAATTGATTTATACTCCTTAGGTTTTAAAATATGTACATTTTTAGAGACTGGAATTATGCGTATATAATGCAACAGTCCAGAAAATTTTACTTTGTTTACAAATAACACTATTGCAACAGACATCGGGATCAAACACCTATATGGAATTATGTATGATTTTAAATATAATATGATCATTCATTCCTCAAAAGAGAGATTTTTACAATGTTGCTTAAATTAAAATTTAAAATGCCATTAATTAGGTACAATAAGATTTATCTTTGTTTTATTATTATAAATAAATCATATTATACGGTTCCAGATATTAATTAAATATTAATAAAATAATTTATGTTTATTACATATTAATATACCTACTCGTATATATAAGTATAATTATATTATGTTATTTTTCTAACATACAAAAAGGCAAAAATATGACATAATGTTAAAACGATAGTAATATTAAATTATTCAAATATTTTATGATTATTATTTATTAATATGTTGCTAAAGTTTTAATTTAATACTTAAAATCTATATAAGTAGGTACATTATAAAAATATGTATTTTATTTATTTATTTTATATTGAAATTAAACTTAGACCTATGTAAATGTTATCTTTTATATGATGAAATCTAAATATGTGTGGTGTACATATTGTATTTAAAAAAATATACTTAATTTTTCGAAAAGTCAAAATAAAAATCTATAGATATCTAAAAGTTAATAATAATATTATTATTAATATTAGATTACAATCAATTTTCTAGTAATAAAATAATATCTTAAACGTGTGAATACGATAATGTTTGTTTTGTCATTTACGACTGTAGTAGTAATGTTTTGAAATGTCGACCTTCATTCGATTGATATACTTTATTAGTGTGATAACTGATGGTAAATTAATAATATGTGTGATGCTTCCTACATCCATGGTCATTTGACCCACACGTGAGCCTCAATGTAGTAAATTAATGTATGTAGGTATAATAGGCTATTCATACAGAACAACAATAATAATTCTGCTGCAGTGCAGCATATGGTGACGAAAATTGCACGATTTAAAACAGGACATAACAAAATTATTTAAAATAAGTAGGTATTCAGTGCAGTACTCGTATTATTATTTTTAATTTAAAAGCAACGATGAATCATTGTCTGAATTAATTAAAATTCGTAATTACAATCTATATTATTTGGTTTGTGTTTTATGAAAATTTATATGATGAGTATTTACAAAGTAACTATTCGTTTCAAAAATTGTAAAAAACAACTTATTATTTCAATATGTTAAACAAAATAAAATAATTTAAATTTAAATAACAATACAGATTATTTATATTATTATTATTTTACCATTAAAATCATTAAAAATGTACTTATGAATGAAATAAAAATTACGACTAAAAGAACAAGATTGTTGATACATTTTTTCTTGGACCGACAGCAATAATAATAATAATAATACGATTCACATACAGAAATATCTTACATAAGTAATTCATATTTCACACGGATTAGTTGGATCCATTAAACGTATGTCGTATTTATGTTATAAAGGTATATAAAATATTATATAAAAATATATACGATATATAATACTATTGTACATTTGTACCTATATATAATATATCATTACGATTCAATTTTTATCGTTATGATGATGGTAAAAGTAACATAATTTCTTCAACTTACGTTATCTCCTCAATCATCGTCGTTATATTACTTACAATTTATTATTATTATAAATAATATATTGTATTATACCCGCTACAATAAAAATGTACGTAGTTACACTTATTTTTTTCTCCGTCCGCCGTTTATTATTGTACACAGTGCACCATCAAATCGTCTTAAGTACCCCAGCGTTTAATTTGATTTATTATTTTTTTCCATAATATTTTCCACCGTCATTCCGATGTGTCCGCTATATGAACTTTGATTATTTATCTAGGAATTCGTATTTCTACTGCGTATAAACAGAGTGATCAGAATTTTGTGTTACAAAAATAATAGAAATAGTATATAGAAAACTTAATTCACACTCATTTTTTATAACACACAATGTTTATCAGCCTGTACAATATCGTCCAGACGCGCGTGGGTGTTGTAATGTCGTGTTTTATATTATGTTTTTGGATTTGTCATATATTTACTTACAAGTTACAACACTTTGTATGTATAAAAATATACTTGTATATATGAATTAAATAATAATATAATTATTATTATATAAATTGTAGATTAATAGCGTCCGCAATTCGTTTTTTGAGGTATTCAACAGGGCTGGACTGGGTTGATCACGACCTAATGGGTAAAATTAGTATAGCACCCCCCAACCCGTTCCATCAGAAAAACTGAATTTCACATATGGATATTTTGCTGAATGTATACCTATATAATACGTACTACATACAAAATTATAGTTCGCCCCCCCACCCCCTATTACCTTGAGCTGAATCCGCCCCTAAGCCCAATGTTCACTTAATTAAAAAAACTTTCTTTTACTGATGACACCGGCCCACAATCTCAATATTGGATACGACCCAATAGGCATCAATTAGTTTACATTTTTACTTATTGTCAGTATTATAAAAATTAATTATACAAATACACAAAATAATCACTCTGTCCTCAGTGTCTGTCATGGGTACATTACTATTATGTATAATCTTTACAATGACGATAATTTAGCGACATTTATAGTAGTAAATAGTTAAATTCATTGTTTATTTATTTTTAAATATTCTTTTTTTTTTTTCTCTCAATTTTATATAAAAATACATTTTATCACGGGCCGAGACCAATGCTCGAGTTATAACGCAATGAACCGTTTCATTATTATATGGTTGCCATACAGACATGCGCCAACGATCGTTTATAATAATATATAACATAATATTAAACGCGACATGTGCGTGTGTGCAACTGTGTGGATAACACACGAAAGCATTAGATATAGGTATACTATAATATTATATATATATACAAACATACGAAGACATATATCTGTGGAAGAACCATCTGCGGCGCGCGCTTGGCTGGCACACATTCATTTCACTCATTATGCAACGCGCACAGCGGCATTTCTCTCTGGCCGCCGCCGCGCCGCCGAGTGTCTTGCGGGGGCATTCCATTATATTATTATGATTATGATTATGTTATTTGTCCACCACCGCGCACGCCGAATCCTATCACTAAACTGGGCACACCGCTTTATTATAGAGGCATTTCTAGCGTAATATATTCTAATATGTATATATTACCTATTTATACGACACGTGGAATAATATCGAAGAACGCTATAAATTTATTGTTATTTATAATAATATAATATACGAAAGAGAGATAAAAAACTTTCGCGTCGTCTAAAAAAATTATTTACGAGTAATTCAAATAAGTTTGGCTGAACGGCCATCACATAATAACAACAATCATCTGTATAGATAATTGCGTATACGCTGGTAGATATTAATAAATTATATTTATACTGCACATAGGACCACAGGGGTAATTTGCCGATGATCGTACATTTGTCATACCAATTACCAACTGTATATACAAAAATAATGTATATAAAAAATGATTATCATAATGTATACGTAAGTTACAACATTTTAATTTCAAAATCTAAAATTTCCATATAATTTGCGTAATAATGTAATAATAATTCATCGGTATTGGTACAACAGGATATCGACGTTATTTGAATAATGATTCAAATATATCAAAGAAATAGTTATACATTTTTTAATTAAATATTGACGTATAAATATTTAAGTATCCGTATTAACTAATATTATATCTGACGATATCTATTTCATATAAAAAAAAAAAACATCAAATATTAATTGTACAATATAATAATAGTATATTACCCATAAGAAAAATGTATATTAATAAAATATATTTTTGTCATCACGTTACAGACATCAATAATAAGTAGGTACAAAATATAATAAGTATCATGCCTATATTATAATATAGGTAATATATAATTTGTATATTCTACTAGAATAATTCACAAAATAACAAGACATTTTGTTTTATGAATTTTAAAAACTTTTTACACAAATTACTATGTATTACAAAGTATAAATAGATTTTTTAAGTTTATTTAATAAATAGTTAATTATCACTTATTACTTGTATTAAAATTTATTCAAATTGTTAATCTATTATCTATATTAACTAATATATATGTATACAAAGTAGTCTTCAACCAAGCATGCTCATTAAATCATAGCCCTCCATTTTTTAACCTCAAATATGCATATTTTTAAGAAAAAATGTACAATTTTATATACTTATAATATATTATAAAATATATACCAATATTTTCCAATAAGTACTTAGATTTATTTAATTTTATTTAAAGTATATCCTATGGCAATACAATTTTTTTTCTTTTAACATTTTTTTTTTTACAAACTAATATTCAGCTAACTTTTAAAATTGTTGATGTATTAATAACAATATTTCAATTATTAGTTTCTTTGCCATTCTAATTTATAGTCTAAGCATATGAATTAACTAGTCTCTAGCTGTAAGTTTATATGTAGAATGTAGGTATATAAATTAGTAATATTTATAGTTAAGCACCTAAATACTTTATTTACTAGTATATACTTGTAACAGCATATAGTTATATTGATTCTACTGTATTTCATTTTCTTAACAAATATAAATAACAAATAAGATACTAAGGTAATATTTGTCCGTAATAATTTATATTTATCATACAAATTAGAATTATTTATAGAATAGGGAAACTTATATTAGAAAAAAAGTTTGTATTACTACAGGATAAACTTATACATTAAGTGACATAAAAAAATTTAAAAATAAGCATATTTAAGGCTAAAAAGCGGGGTAGTAATGTCTAGTGATTCACTTTGTGCACTTAAATACTTATACTTAAATAATAACCTTAGCGTTAAAGGTTATTAATTATCATTAAATATATAATATGTTTTCTTTATGGAAGTTTAAACCTTCCCTTGAATCCTACATTTATACCTGAATACCTGATGTTTTGTTGTATTTATGCACTCGTTAATGTAGGTAAATTTAAGAATTGTGTATACATAGTTCTTATAGGTTGTTATTTATTAAGTAGGTATTCTACTAGTACCTAATTATCAAATATCAAAATATATAATATATATATATTAAACGAAATTTTTCTTATTTTATACACATATTTTATGTTTCATCACGGTTTAAGAAAATGTTTTTTAAGTAGTGAAGAATATTATTATTATTATTATTTAAATATTCAATTCGAGTAGTTTCAAATATACTACATATATTAAATTAAAGTTTGAAAACAAAATTATATTATATATATTTTTTAATATATATTATGTTTAAATATCTATTAAACGTTGTATTGAAGTTAAATTATAATATCATTTAACATAGGTACTGGGTATTGTATATATAGGTATTTATGGATAGTTTATAATTTTTGTTTTATGCTTGTTATTTGCATATCATTATGATGATTCATAAAATGTACACTCTGAACTATGAAGCATACAATTATTATATTTAGATGTCACGTTATTGCGCTGGAGGGTATATGCGTATGCGGACATGCGGTATTGGTATACCTATTTGTGATGTACTAAACGTATACTTAGGAAGATGTATCGCTCTCCTCAACCTATATAATAACTAGTTTGTCATAATAATCGACATTCCGTCGGTGTTATGTATACAAAAGGATTTTTTTTATTCTTGTAGTACCGTAAATGAGTTTTTCTTTTTAGAATTTTTTATCTTCTTTTTAGTGTGACGTGATCATATTATATTTATACGTGTGGTGATGTAAGTTAAACTAGTTTTGGATGTTTTACACGTACCATATAGGTATATATATACAAATATACATATAGCTTTTGTAAATAGTAAATATTTTGTTTGAATATACATGCTTGTAATATATAAATTATTATATACCTATATAGGCTGTATACACATATGGGTACGGCTACGCGATGAACGTATGCGAGCTATATTGCGCGGTTTCCGCTATAATATACTATACAATATATTATAGGTTTCCTGTATTTTAAGCACACAATATAATTTAGTACCAGTAATAATTGTTCTGGTGGTCATTATACGTCATTTATTCTCGTACATATTTAGTGGGACCTTATGGAACATAATTTATGTGTCGTCAGGATGTACTACATCGTATATGACGTATGATGTACACGACTATATCGCTAAACGAATAGGTATATAATTATTTCAGTTGTTAACATTTACAGACAAATTAATTTCATAAGCTAAATATTATAATAATTATGATCAATTTATATTACACGCACGCGTTGATAAAAGATTACGAGTGTTGATACATAACTACGCCTTGATTTTCATAATTGTTTCTTTTTTTTTTTTTATCACGTTCAAGAGAATTATATATATGTTTCACTGTATGTTTCAACTGGAATCTAACAAGAGAATGATGGAATGTTTATTATTCCGATACACAATGATATCTGCACTGGAATATTGTATAGTTTAACGCCCATAATATTATATCTATTTTTTTTTTTATCTTTATACTTATACATCGAATATTATACTCTCAATGGGTTCCAATTATTTATATTACACAGCACATTCTGTTCAAATAGCAATGGTTTCCATGGCACGATTAAGAGTTTATAATATAATTCACCTATATACCTATATAATTAATGTTTTAACTACAAGTAGCAACAACTAATAATAATACTAATCCTAGCTGCTAATCACATTAGCTACAAATTTCAAAATATCGATAATTTAATGTTACAATCCAAGCAAATATAATGTAACAATAGTTTTATTTTATTTAGTATTAATTACCATATTAATCTTTTTCCAGTCCAATTATTAATTACACATGATGATTAGTATATAAATAAATGCCGACAAAATAAACAAATTATGAATCTCTAACTATATGTTCAAATTCAATTAAATAATTTAAAATTGTGTCATTTTTCTTGTTTATTTTAAATATGTATAAAAGCATTATACGTATTATAGTAGATATAAATGACGTCCCTATATTTATTTAAAATGAAAACTACAAATTACGGATATGAACATTATGTAAAAATGATTTGTATTGAAATATAAAGAAAACATAAAGATTGAATGTGATTATAATTTATAACAGTTTTTTTTTACGGAGATGAATTTGAATAGGCACAAGTAATTTGTCAACCGGTACGTGCACAATTTGTACACGTAATATATAGATACAGATAGAAATGAAAATGTTACCGGTGAATGATAATTATTTAAGTTTAATTTGAGTATATATTATTATTATGTAGTACATCTATGTATAATACTGTTTGCATATATTATTAATAATTTACAATATATTATTTAAATTATAACTTAATGTAATATTAATAGTTATACGATTATAAATAAATATAGGCACAACAATTAATATTCATATAAAATAATTTAGATTACTGTTTATTTGTACTATTTGTTTAATATTTTTAACTATATAATTTAAACACATGCCTATAATGTGTTAAATAATTATTCGTTTTGAAATTATACATTGATTTTCATTGTATATATATTTATATTATAGTGTTAATGTAAACATATACGAGTATATTATATAGAAACTATAAAGTTTGTCTGTTGCGGATTTTTTTTTTTTTAAATATCATGGATACCTATAGAAAAATACATAATACTATAGATAAGATAATCAGATAATCATATTCGTTTTACCAGATGAATATGAAAATAAAAACTGATGTTATGTTTATAGGCACATATACTACGTATATTTTACAATTTATATGCTTATTTTATAGATCCGTCATGCTATACAGGGTCATTTGAAAATACTATATATTATTATACATAGGAATATTACTATAAGTAGGTCCTCATCTATTCTTTTAGATCAATTATAATTTCTTTTAAATACCTGCATATAAGTTGATATATATAATATAATATAATATAGATTAGTTGCATGACAATAGATAATTCAGTTTAAAGTAGGAACCAAAAATATTGTAGAAGGTATTATTTAATTTTGTATTATATATTTTCGAAGATATTCGTAAAACAAAATTAAATTGTTAAAAACGTACAAGCAGTTATAATACCTATATATTATGAAATACTTTCAATTTAGTATTAGGGCTTTAAGAATAAGTGAAGTAAATATCTAATATAACAATATAGTTTTTGTTTAGGTAGGAAGTTATTATATATTAATTTATTATTATCATTATTATAATGTGTTTAATATAATAATAATATTTTTATGCCACACATGTTTCAATAATGAAACTACTTTTAATATTTTCATAAATAATTATGATGTAATAACGTAGTTGTTTCGTAATTTCCTAGTCATAAAAATTGTGTTGGTTTTGTCAAATGTTTTTGTAGATATAATATAATAGGTACGTATTTAATTATATAAATAATGTAATATGTATTATTAGGTAAAATAATTAAATATTATATTATTTACCTATGTTAATTTTTTTTTTTTGATCTTAAGATACCTACATAATATTTTGTTTAAAATGGAATGCAGATATGTGACATTGTAAACAAGTATTGGAGTAAGTATAATTATAAAATATAATCTCTATATAGTATAGATTGTATAGTATACAACAGCTCATTTTTCTATTTATATATGATTTACTTTTTACCGAAATAATTTTAAATTTATAATGTATTGTGACATCTAAAATAACGAAGTACCTTTTTATTCTATAAAAATAATTTAACCGTGATTATGTAAATTAGTATAATAAAGTTTGCAAAATATTTTAATTCATTACAAACTAAATAATTTAATAATAATTTATAATATGTTAATACGATTAATTTTCATTGCAATTTATTGTACGTGTTAAATACTAATTCTTCTTCTTCTATTTTTTTTTTACTTAAGAAATGTATTTACTAGAAATTAGAACTTACTAATTATACTGTTATACTCATCTAGTATATTTAAACTATTATACCTAATGGCTAATTGTAAACTGTATAGAATAATTTCTATAAGAATGTTAGAAAAAAAAATTGAATTCATTAATTTTATTTGTTTACGTGCGAAATCTGCACCCATAGTCTATGACTTATCCGTACATACGTTGTTAATTTTTAAAAATGTTAAAATATATGACTCACCGATACGCAGAATCCGATCAACAGAATCAGATAAATTGAAGTAGACTGCATGATTTTATTTTATGGTGTCGTTGGCGCCCGGCGGAAACTTTAACGAACGGTTTACGTATTTCGTTTTTTGTTCAATTGTTCCTGAACTAGTTAGTTTCCCGTGCAGTTTTTTATTTTGCTCACATAATGATATTCTGATTGTGGTATATCGTTTTAAAAACGCGTGTTACACGAGTGTACGAATAACTCATTATATTTACGTCGTCTTTTTTTTAAAAAAAAATCAAAAATAAGATCAAACGAACAAACGAACAAAAACTAGAAAATACGGATAACGCAGAACAAACGAAAAGAAGACAAACACACACGAATTGTGGTGCAACACTGAGAAGACAACTCTGACAACGACGAAAAACGAAACCGAAGCGACCGCAACGCTTGTAGGCGAGTGTAGTGGTGTGGTTCACGCGGTATGGTAGAACCTTGGAACAGGTAGAAGTGTATATGTACGGAGGTTCACCGAGCGCATGCGTCACCTCTTATGTAGTACCTATAATATAATCGCCTACATACACACACACACACACATATATATAATAATAATGAGATAGGTATGTGATTGTTATTTCTTTTACCCGCACAGATATACGAGTTAAGGGTATAATATACCGTATGTCTGTATACCACGATTATTTACTGATAGTTATATATCCGTGGGGTATACACATAGATAATTAATAATATTATACTCTGATCTCGATACTCGATATATTTTATTATTTATTTTACGAACAATTTATATATATATTATTACATAAGTCAGTAGTTATAGGTTGTAAGTGTATCATGAGAATTTGAACATATCAAAATGAATTTCATTTTCTAAATTATAATTCATTAAATTTGTAATTTATTACATTTTAAAATCGGTATAACTAATACAATTTAATATTTAATCACGCATAAACTTTATATAAGTATACGTAATACCATTGTCATACATATTATAATCAAAATTCAACGGTAATACGTACTGGCTACCATAGTTATATATATATATATATGTATAAAACAAATTGTATTTGTCAATTCAACAAAGAATTACGATTAACATAAATAGGTACTATAATAATATTATAATTATAATTAATTATAATTTTTTGTTCTGCATACTATAACAAATAGGAAATTATATTTTATCATTATTATTATTTGTGTAAGACAATATTATGTGGGTAGGTACTCGTTATTTTAAAAATAAATATTACCTAGCAGTACTTTCAGTTGTAATAGGTATTTGTTTACATTTTATGCACATTTCAATAATATTGTACTTTCACTTATTCACATAAGCGGACAGATGAGTTTTATTGCACCAACTCAGAATAATATAGTTACTGAGCAATTATTTATTTGATATACAATTATACAACTTAAATTTTCAACAATGGATATTTTTTTAATATTTAATTTAAATTTGTCATTAATATTAACAAAAAAATAATCGACAATTATAGTAGCAATCTATAGATAAATACATCTGCATCGTTTGTGGAATGTAACATTTTTACTAGTTTCTATATTATATAACTATATTATTATTATTATTAAAGAAAATAAATATGAAATAATTGAAAATATTAACTATGTTATGCTGTAAAACTTTTTGTGTAGGTATTTAATAGGTGCAGTATAACATAGGTACCAAAATTAAAAGTAAATACAACATTTTTCCATATCAAATTATAATTATTGAATATCTATAGTAACTGTCCTTTGCTGTCATTTATCATTAAATACAACATATCCGTGTTTAATATATCGTTTAATGCTCTTTACGTCATAATTAGATTTTTAATTTATGAATATAATAAAAATAAATATAGGTCTCAAACAACCGGGAGTCCTCACTATTCTGTATTTCACCAAAACAAAGTAAAAGATTTCTTATTGGTCTTGTTATTGTTAATAATATCTTATTATCTTTTATCTTGTTATTGCAACTTTTTTAAAAATGGTTCATTTCTACGAAAAGGTAGCCGACCCATATACTAGGAGATTATCCAGTCTGTTTTTATCACTGCTTGTCTGCTTTTTATATTTAGTTTGTTTTTATAACTGATAATTCCACTGGGTTTATCAACTCTATTACTACTAATTTTTACATTAATAGTATGGTATTAATAGCGCTATAATATATAGTACCTATGACTAACGTATTATGTATGAATAATGAATAGTGCTTTTTAAACAAGTCCGTGTCTCCGTAAGAGTTTAATTTACCTTTAAATTTATTGTTTTTTTTTTTTTTCTGTACCTTGTATACGTACTACATACTTAAGTTAGTTTTATGAGTAGGTAACAACTATAATTTCTTGTGAATTGTGACTGCTTAAATTATTATACTGGTAGGTTTATAGTTGTATTGTCTAAAATTAAAAACATTTAAACAATTTGACATAACAATGCAATAATAATTTATTGTAGTCACGATTTTCGTTAATACATTTATGTAAGTGTCGGACTACGGATATCAAGTAATTTGACTGTTAGCATTTTGGCAATAGTGGGTTCGACTAACCCAGTATTACAATTTTAATATTATGGCTATGATGTATTGATGTTGAATAAACATCATTATATTACATTTATTATTTATAATTTATTGCATATATTATATATAATTATATGGATAATATATCAAAAATACTACTACCAAACAAATTTATTAAACGAATTGATAAAAATTAAATTTTAATAATTTTCTCCAAAACAAATAAGTAATTAAAATATAAAAAATAATTTAATGCGATTTTAATGAAAATAATTAATATTATTATACTTACAGTATTTAATATAATACATTAATATCTACTGTATATTAAATGTATAATCTAACCTATTTAAATTTAATCCAAAATAACTAATATAATTATACCGAAAAAAATTTATTATTATTATAGTTTTTCTTTTAGAACCTAAAAATGAATATCAATTAGCCAATGATAACTATAGGTACGAATAAAGCACAATAATATTGTATTTTTTTTATAATAAAATTTTAAAAATGAATGGTATTTTCTTATAATAAATAAAAACTAATAATTTTACCATTCGAATAGTATTTATTCATAACTATGTATTATTATATACCTAAATATAATTTTATTTTCATACCTAAATTTGATGGTTTTAAATGTTTTAATTAAATTATGTAATGTTGTTTTTAAATTACGAATAAAAATATATTGGTTCATTCCTTTTAAATTTCATTATATACAAATATTAAATTATTAATATATGTATACCTACCTAATCAAAATAAATAATTCATACTAATTACTAGATTATTTGCAAGAAATTATATGTGCAAAATATAATCGTTTTTCAATTATTTTTTTATCATTATGATATTGTATATTTGTATTTATTTCATTTTGGGCTTTTAATATTAAACTTTAATCCTTTAATGAATGCTCCAAAAATTCATAATAACACACTTCACTTTCTCCCTAGATATATTAATACTCTATTAGTCATTTAGATATTACAAATGTAAATTTAATATTTATTTGTGTAATATTAATTGAAAATTTAAATACTTCTCTTTCAATTATTTCTTCATTACACTATTAAAATTTTTCAACTTCAGAAATATTAATAGAATAAAATTCCAAAATTTTTAATAAACCTACCTCATGTACGTATTTAGAATTATTTTTCGGGGGGCTATAGGCTTAGTATAAGTTTTAGCTACCTTAAAAATGTACTCAACATTTAATTAATATTTATTAATTTCATTAAGACTAAGTAATAATAGTTATTACTGTTAGTTATAAAAATATATTAAAGTTTTTTATATAATATATAAAATCAATGTATGTTGTTATTGTAAATAAATAATATTTATGTTTTAAGGTACCTAGGTAGATGGAACTCTCTACGATTCACCAGGCAATGAAAAATAGCTAAAATTCAAGTCTAACATAAAGATCTAGTTATGACTATGGAATGGGGGTGATCAAAATATATAAACATCATAAGGTAAAAAAAAAAAAAAATATTTACCTAATATATCATTGAACTGTCTGCACTAAATAATAAGTTCTAGACGTCTAGCTAATCTAACCTAACCTAGCTTGTCTACTATAATTGGAAAACTGTCTAAAACCATATCATCTATTATACAAATATTTCTATAAATATTAACATCAATGCTAAACTTTCAATAAGATGATTTTCTGAAGTTGAGTTTCTTAAATATGTTTTTGACCTTAGCAATGTTAAAAAACTGCGTTTAGCAGATACAATTGACACAAGAGTTAGGAAATACCTACGTCAATTATTGTCAGAGATTTGTAGAGATTACTAAGATTAGAATATAATATTTGATCACTCTAAAATTTAGTGACTAAATCAAAGGATCTGTCGAGGTGGAAGATTTTGATGATGGTTTTTCTGAGATTCATTAAATAATCCATACCTAAGTCATACTCAGCCAGTCAGCCTAACTGAACTATAACAGCATCAAAGAAATAAACACGTAATAAAATTATTATGATTATACTTTGTATCGTAAGCCATGTCAACATTGTCATATTAACGATTAAGACAATACACGCTAATTTTTAATGATATTGCAGACATTGCGAGGTGGAAGTTATCAACAGGATTAGGTAATTTTCACCTAGCGACAACATATTTTAGTCGTCCTAATAGATATTTTTGAAAATGTAAAATGGTTTAACATAGTGTACATATATATATATATATCAATAAAATTGTTCTGTCTCTTTAATGAACTAAAAATTTGGACCCCCGGGTAACATGGTAAACTTGCGGATATAAAACTTACAGTTAAAAATTCGGGATTGGCTATCGCCCATTCAGCTGTCCTTGATCTACCTAATATACACATCACTTTTTTCTTTTTATCAATTTTAGATTCGAGTGGTTGATTTTCGCAGCATTAACTTGCATACATTATAGTCTTACCATAATTGTTAAAGAAAATATCGAGGGGTTAAATTATACGGAAAATATTTAACCGAATCGTAAGATCCCGGACCGTAATATAAAATTCCGGATTACAATATTAATAATAATCCGGACTGTAGTATTACAGACCGCAAAAATTCGAGAAGAAAAAATTGGTTCATAATTGGTCGTGTTCTAAAGAGAGGTATGAGGATAAGCTCATAACTTGTAGTTTATATCTTAATGTGATACTCAAAAAATTAAAATTAATGTACTTAATGAATATGTTTAGAACTGTAATAATGTAATAAGTATTATTTTTTCTAAATTATGTAATATTACGGTTAGGATTATTAAGATTATGAATTTTTAATTTCCACGATTCTACATTCTGGAGTATTGCGTTTCTGATTTTTTTTATCATTTCGGAAAATTATGGCTTTTCAAATATTGGTGTCGATTTTAGTTTATAATTTAAAAATTTAATTTTACCAAACCTATATAATATTAGGTATAATGCTATGCACTTTTTTTATTTCTAAAACTAGAATTATTTTATGTAATTATTGCAGAATGTAGATTAGTTATTAGAATTCATTAGATTAGTCTATTTTATAATCAATACTAGTCATTAAATTATAACATAGACGTAAAATATTAGGAAGTTTCATGACAACAGGTCCAAAAAGTGTCCTGTATAAAAAAGTGAGGAAGTCGTCACTTTGGTGCTCGGAGAAATTAGTGGTTTATTATAATGCAATGATATTGCACAGGGTTGGACTAGCCTCAAAATATGTACCGGGAAATTATATATTTTGTCGGCCCCCCACTTTTTTTTACTAGCCTTATAAGAGAGGGGTGGGAGTTGTGGGGGGAAAGGGTGAAGATTTATCACAATTATTTAATACAAATTTTAAAATAAAAAAATTTCATTGGTGTTTATCCTTTGCCATAAATTATTTATTTTTGAAATATAAATATAAAAAATATTTTTCGGGTTTTGGTGACGTCATTTTGCATTTGGATAGATTAAGTGATAAACCCAAATCACAAAAACAATTAGACTCGGAGAAATGAGTGGTTTATTATAATTAAGATTTGAATGCTCTGATATTGCATTTAGAATACGACTTTGAGCGAAACTCGGTCAGATATATAATGTATTATACTGATAATCCATTTCAAAATTTTACTACGTGTATAAATTACCTATGAGATTACTCAAACAAATTTTCAAATCCCTACGATCAAAACAGAATTAGTTATTACAAAATTTTAGAATTATTTTAACGGAAAATGTAATTTGCTAAATTGCCGTCATTTTTTGGTAGTAGCATTGATTATAGAATAGATTGTTCTATAATCAATGGTAGTAAAACCTTTTGAATAATCCCAAAATGAAGTACCAAGAAGATGTAATATTCTATTGATAGCATACCCTATTTATGGTAATCAGACAATTATTAATATTCGCAAAAATATTTTCAGACTATTAAAAAAATATAAAATATCATAAATATAAATATTATGATATTCAAATCTACTAAAGATTATGTAATTAAAAGCTCACAAAAAAAGTTGTGACTTACGATTTACAAAATATTTTGTAAATAGATTAAGAAGTAATTGAGAAGGCTTATATATATATATTTTTCAAACCGTTAAACCCAAATTTGGCGGTAATATTAAATATTTTTGAAAAAAAAGCTCTATATTTAGTCAAAAAATCAAGTCCATTCGTCAAAATTACGATTTCCGTGAATTTTGCCGTTTTTCCGTTATTATTTGGTAGTTTTTCCTTGCCCAAGGAAAAACTTTTGAAAAATAGATATATTACTATGTCATAATCGATTACTCAACTATAAATAATAATTTTGCATAGATATTAGTATATTATCTATTTATATTACCACGAGAGTAAAATATTTTTTTATAAAAAACAAAAAGGGGCCTCAATTTTATTTCTGCACCCCGGCTAAATAAGATTAGATTCGGTACTACTTTTATCAATTCCATAATAAACCAATTTAAACAATTTTTGTTTCCTATCAAAATCATCACTTGGGACTCGTGGTCCAATATGTCAACGGCCCACCGTGAAAATTCCCAGTATCCTGGTGGGCTAGTCTAACCCTGATATTGCATTTAAAAATATGATTCTGAGCAAAGCTCAGTTAGATATACAATATATTATAGGTACTGATAATCCATTCTAAAATTTAACAACAAAAGTAAACTACCGATGAGAATACTCAAAACAATTTTCAAGAATTCAAAATTGCATTAGTTATGTTTAGGTATCATAAAATATTTAAAATCAAATTCGTTAAAATCAGTTTCCGTGAAATTTGCAGTTTTTCAATCATTTTTTCAAATGATTAATCAAATTTCTCAATATTTGCTTAAGAAAAACTATTGAGAAATTCAAAAAATGAGCTAAGTACCAAGTAGATACAATTATTTACTGAAAGCATACCCTATTTTATTCGAGGTAATTAGACCATTAAATCTATCTAAAAAACTATTTTTATAAAAATTATATATATAAAAAAAAACATCATTATAAATTCATTCCTCGCTTCGCTTTAAATTTAAAATCCGTATAAATTAATAATAAAAAAACAGTAATTTATTTAATAAATTTATTTTATTACCTCAAACATCAGTACATCAGCACACAGTGCTACAGGGATGGTCATGTTAAATCATAATTGTAGGGGGAGGGGTGTTGTAATATTTTAATTTTATTGATTTAGTAAATAATTATTTATACATTTAACAAAATTGTTAAAATTATCATGTAATATAATTTGGGTGGTAGTTAAAACATACATTTTTACATTTTATTACATTGACCAGATTATTTAAAAACAATGTGTATCTGATTCACATGAAGTAATAAATTTGCTTTTTATCTTCTCTATCCCTAGTCCCTACTATAAGTCCCTTTTACATTACATAAATTATATAATAAAAATAAGTAATTTATTTTATAAATTAATAATTGTATAATAATGTATAAACATAATATAATAGACTTCATTTGCTATTGTTATATTATAATATATCATAATCTTTAATTACATATATAAATACTATTTTAAACAAAAACAATTAAATTCAATCATATATTATAAAAAAAATATATTACAAGACTATAATTCCTCCCTTCGCTTATATATTTTTTCTTCTAATACCTTATGTAGTTTTTGCACATGTCTACTCTCTTTTTTTATCTTAATTTCAATATTATCATGTTCATTTCCAGCTGCCAAATCCACATTATAATGTCGAAGTTTTAATAATCGGCGTTCATATTCTTTTAATTCATCCTAAAAATTTAAGCGTGCATAAATCAATCAATATAATTTTTAAATAAATTCTACCAGTTCTGTCTTACGTGCAAAAGTTGTAATTCATCTTTACTAAAATTTGTTTCTTGAGCTTTTATCCAAATTTCTTGTACTTTTGGTTCAATAAATTCTTCACTATTTGGACCAGAGAGTGACAATCGATGAAGTCGATCAAAACTATCTTTTATATCATGTATACGATTTCTAAATAACATAATTAAATAAAAATTAAGGTACATTCAAATCAAAAATATAATATTATATTATTATATTTACTGTAGGTTTCTTTGTTTATGGCTAAAATTGACAAAATCTTCTGTTTGGTGTAATGAATTAAAATTGTTTTTTAATTCTTTTTTTGAAATTGCTTAAAGTATTATTTAATTATAAATTATTAAGATATATATTAACTAATTAGCATGAATATAATCCAGAATTTCTTATTATGTATACTTACCAATAGGTATATCATTTTGCATGTGTTCAACTTCATTTGTTAATGAATAATATTCATCAATTTTTTTTTGGTGATTTAAAAATTCATCTTTCAACGCTATTAATTCTATACCTACAAATATAAAAATATTTGTTTCAATTTATAAATAATTGTAATAATTCAATAATTAGTAATGTTACTTGTGAAACCAGACTGTTTAGCTTGCGCCCATAATTGGTTTAATCGTTTATCATGCAACAAATATTTATCAACAACTTTGGATTGATCTCCAAAGACACGGTCCTGTATTTCAAAATCTGATTGATTTTTTAAATTGGTCCTATTTATCGGCTCATGGACAGTATCATCAAAGTGATAACTTAATTTGTATCTTTCTAGTATACCTTTAAAATATGAACTGTTAGATATTAAATAGACTGGATTATTTATACAATATAAGTACCTATTAATAAAATATAATAATATAATAACTTCAATGTTTAAACTTTTATATTAATGATTCATAAGGAATAAAACTAATACAAAAGTTGTACAAAGCTATAAATAACCTTACCTAAAAGTTTTTTCCGAACAATTGATTCAATTTCTCCATCCTTGTCTAAGTTTTTAGTTTTTTGAGTCTTTAGTTCTCGCTCATCTTCATCTTGAATCCGTAATTCTGAAAGCAATGATCTTAATTCTGGTTCTGAACATCTCTATAAATTAATTATACACAAATGGTGTTAATTGAGTTGAAAAATGTATACAGTGTTTGAGGGAAATTTATTACTTGTTTAGCTTTGCTCCAAACTAAATTTAATTTGTTGATTTTAAATGGTTTATTTAGATGGCGTACATTGAATTCAGGTTCATTATTTAAAGACAATTTCTTTTTTAACGTTTCGTTTTCTTCGGAACGTGAGTAAGCATTAACATAAATACACATTGAAAAACATATAAAAATAATTTTCCATTTCTCCATGGTTTTTTAGTTAAATTAATTTTTTTTTTTTTAATTTTAGATTAAATGATTATAGTTTACGATTTCTAAAAAAATATAATTATAAATAATTATTGATACGGAAATTCATTCATCAATCAAATTAATTACAAAATCATCTTTCTCCCAACTTTATAAGTTGGTATCCAACTATACACAATACGTGATGATGTTACAGTAAAATGTTGAAATGTGAATAAATTTTAAATATTATACATTTTTATTACCTATGCGTTTATACAAAATACGATTACAAATTATGGTAGATATTTAGGTAGTCACCGAATTATATTCTGTGTTTAAGAGGGGATTACCACAATAAAACAATTTGTTGATAACGCAATTGATAATAATTTTTTTTTAATATGAATCTTAATTTGGAAAGTATTTTTTGCACTATGTAAAACGAAAGAAAATTACTAATTTTCTACATTAATTCATTATTGGATTATTAAATGTATTCATTTTAATTAATATCATTTTCATGTTAAAGCTAACACCAAATGACTTCTATTATTATTATTGTGTAATGATCATGTCAGTTTCACGAATGCTCAATTCATACAAATTATGTAAAACCAATAAACTGCATTTGCAAAATTGAATCAAAAACCGAATTTTAATGATTAAATATGTTCGAAGTGAAATTCTATTCCTATTAAAATGAAATTTAATATTAAAATTTCATGATGATCGAAGACAGCTTGATGTGGTTTTTGTCTGGTGGACTGTTGTTTACCACCATTATATTGATTGTTGCCTGTATATGTGGATGTCACAAATCAATACCAAAGTAAGTTAATTACCTAAATTTAGTATGTGTTTTTGATTGAAATTATACTTTGTTTTAACCGTTTTGGTATCAGAAGAAAGTAAATGTTATTTGAAACATAGCTACACAGTATAATTTATATCAGTTTTATTGTTGTGCACGCAATCAATAACTATTAGCACTGTGTTTTTAATTTATAATTTCCTAATAATAATACCTATTTAACAAATTACGTTCTTATATATTAATTATTTAGTTATTATATTCATAATAATATTACATAATAGTATTTAGATCTTTAAAATACAAAATCATAGAAGATAGAACTATGCTTAAAATTAATGTAATAAAATTTTATTTATTCAAATTTCAAAAGTTAATTTATGTATAAAAAATTAGTATAAACTATTTGTACTATTGCGTACTAACCAGATCAATGTGATCTGTATCAGAATGAATGTTAAAATGCTCAATATTCAAATAATATAATATTTATTGAATATTAAAAAATATATTGTTTTGTAAATATTTTTTATCTTAAAAATTTTAAAATTGAAATACATAGAAGCAAGGGTTTAATAATTATATTTTAGTAATTCAGTAATAGTGTAATACAATTATATTATACGTAAGACCAGTGGTGTAATTTGGGCTAAATTTCTGTAGAGTCGCCACCTTAATAATTTTTTTCCAATTAATATTTTTTTTTTACCTATCTACGGTTATTAAAAATAAATTTTAACTTAACTATAAATATTTTTCCAGTTTACCAATACCTAGTTTGAATTTTAAAGTCTTAGGAATATTGTAAAATAAGAAACTTGTATTAATATTTTCAAATTACATTTTCTCCTTCTATGACTTTCGTAATTCTTTGGCCAGTTGTTTAACACATCATGGCTACTAAAAATATATTTTAGATTATCTAATAATTAGTTATAGACAGAGGCGCCGGACAGATACTTCAGGTAGTTCAAATAAACTGCCTTAAAAATGGGATGGGTGGGTCCCTAGAGAAATACCCCATTTAAAATTGTTCGAAACTGCTTATACGCTTGATACTAATATAGATAATTAGTATTATTATTTAATGGGTGAAAATAGTGGAAGGGGTATCAAATAAAATTGAACTGGCTTGTTACAGTGCCACTGGTTATAGATACCAATAATTAATATAATTACTTAATACATGTTAATTAATGAAATAATTAAATACAAATAAACATGATGGAAACTTTTATTTTCCAATTATAAATTATAAAAATAAAAATAAATAAGTAGGTAGGTAAGCAATAAGCTAACCTATCTTAACACTTTGCTAATTATTTATTATGAATCAAATACTTTGATCAAATTATTAATGTATAAACAAAAAAAGTTATTTTTAAACAATATTGTAAAAAAACCAACATTGGTAATCTTTAGGAGATAAAATAAAACTTACATAAACAATTGAAACTTATAAAACAATTAATTAGAAACATAGAATTTTAATAGTTTAATAACTAAAACATAATAGAAACCTATTATATAATATAGGAACATAATATAAATTTCTCAGCCTTATTTAAATTTTTCATATATATCAATAACACCAGGGAAGTCAGAAAGATATTATCTATTTTTAAAACGTAACTCTGGCATTAACAGTTTATACACTAAATCATCAAAGTCTATTACTGAAACATCGCTTTCAACTAATACAAATTGGGTATGTTCTTCATCACACGCTTCAAAATATCATAGCTCTAGTTCATTTTCAGAAATTATTTATACCACATTTATTGTCACATATTTATAACAAATTTGTTTTTTACCTACAGGTTTAAATTTTGCTAGAACATAGTCATCAAGTTTTAAGTTTTGTTGTAAATTAGTCACTTTTTCAATGAAATCATTATTTAATAGTTATGCTAAAATTTCATGATTACTGGAATCAGTTTTTGAATTGTAGCTTCTATTAGACTCTGAGCTTTCTGTACATGATACAACTTTTGGTTTAATTTTATGGGCCTTAATTTGTGCTTTTTCATTTTTTTTTTATTTCAGCTTGTTTTCTTTTGTATAATATTGTTAATTTTCTTTCTTCTCTTTTTAAATTTTTCAGCAGTTTTCATGAAACTCAATCCATTTATCTGATATAATTACACTTGAAGTGTATTCTTTTTTATTACTTGATTTGGGTTGGTGTTGTTCCAGATTTTTTAATAATAACATTAAATACATTAGTTAATGATTTTTTTGCTGGAAATATGATACTAGGCTCAGCACTAATTGTTTCTTCTGTTTGGGTAGTTTATTTCTGGATTTAGTACTTTTTTTTTGATCTAATCTAAATCTGGTGATTTTCTATTACACTAATTCATCAATATTGTTCTAGGAACATTGTAAATTTGACTAGTTTTATTAGTACTCATTCCTATATAAAAGTGTAGAATGATAATTAATTAAAATAGTGAAAAATATTGTGTTGTCTGTTGAATTTAATATTTTATTTTACTAAGTATTGAAATTAAATTATAATAGTTAAATATTTTAAAATTTTAGTGTTTATTTTTTAGTAAAAGATAGTTGTACATTTTACATATTATAATTTATAATGTAATTTTGACAAAAAATAACTAGTTTTTTAAAACATTAAATAATTATTTTTATATTAAATTAAAATTTTTGATAGTTTTGTTCATAAAATTATATCTTTGCGACCCTAATGTATAATCAGTTGCAAGTGTAACTTTTTGCAACGCCCAAATTATGCTACTACTAATTATGTATTAGGTAGTTGATAAAATAATATTAAGAATAAAAGGCTTGAAAAAATCTAAACTTATTTCTGCTATTGCATGCACATTAATATTTTTTTTAAAAATAATGATATCAGCAATTATTAGTTTTAAATTTATTATTTTTATTATGTTCAGTTTATTATTATTTTGTTTGCTTGTAATACAATAGAAATGATTTACTTGGCCTTGCTGGCATGGTAAAAATCACCAATCCCGATGTTGGACCAGAACCAGTAAACAGGAACTTATCAGCTAGTCCATCTCCAACAAATAGTACCAAAAGGTTTTTATATTAGGAAAACATTTAAAATTCCATTTTTATTATGATTATAATTATATTTTAACAGGAGTTCAGCTGGTGCAACATTGTCTTCGGCTACAAGAAGTCTTCCTGATTTACCAGTAGAAACTCCTAGAGGTTCAGATGCAGTTGCCACAGCAGTTTGGTATGGTGGTGATACCAACTCTGAACTTTATGCTACTGTTGAAGAAAATAAAAATGGTACCACCAAGGGTGACCATTCAAAATATGTAAATAACACTATGTCTCCATCCAGTGGCACAACAGTATCTAAAAGTGAATGTGTCTATGCCCGCGTGAATAAAGAAAATCCATATGATAAATTACAGCAGCAGGAACATCCATATGCTAAAGTCGGCGTGAATAATATAAATAACCAATATGCTAGTT
Source organism: Eriosoma lanigerum (assembly GCA_013282895.1). NCBI lineage: Eukaryota > Metazoa > Arthropoda > Insecta > Hemiptera > Aphididae > Eriosoma > Eriosoma lanigerum. Next base: position 61,183,729 of record CM023357.1, on the reverse strand, counting down.
CTCAGAGGTATTGTTTTATTATAAAATTTATATTATAATTAAAAAGTTTGTATTATTTTTAATTATTTTGTTTTTTGTAGATTGGAAAAAGTCAGTTTAACAGAGTCTGTTGAATTGGATGCAATTGACAGAGCTCCTGATCAAGATATAGCAGCAGCTAGTGTAATTGCAGGTGATGAAGCCGCTAGTATTAGCATTCCATACATGACTCCACCAGTAGGACCTCTAGAACATCCATTAAATGTACAACCAAGACAGAGTCATTACAGTGGTGATTCACATGATTCTAGTAGTAAGAATATTAAAATAACTGTGAATTTTTTTTTTGTAATTTGTTTAACTAAATTTTAGAAGGATACACGAGTATTAGTGTTCGAGAACCATTATCAAGGATCACAACCATTGCTAGAAATAATAGTATACCTTCGGATCCTCATTATGCTTTTGTCTCAGACGATTCTGGTATAGGAAATAGAAAATTATAATAATACACTTTAAATTAATATAAAAGTTATTATTTATTATAAATTTGTAATTAAATAGATGAAATGTATGCAGCAATCATTGATCCAAGTAATAGTGTATACACTAGTGAAAGTGAAACATATGCTCAAATACCCAGTGTAAATAATATACCAGTAGCTTCAACAGGTCAAGGATATAAAGCATCTACATCACACATTAATGGAAATGAACATACACAATCGCATTCTAGAGAAGGTAATAGTTAATAATTGTTTCTTATTTAATTCTTGGAAGTTAAAATTATTATTTTATTTTAGATTCTTCATCGAGTGCCATGAGTTCATATTCACCTAAACCAGAAAAACGTCCAGCTAATTCACCTTTACCTAAACCTCCAGAATACTTGGATCAAATGTATGCCAAAGTAATGAAAAAACGCAATGAATCACCACCTGAACAACCATCTCCTAATGTGTATCCTATGTATGACGAAGGTATTTATGATAGATTAGTTGAGCCTAAAAAATCACAGACATCAGGTATTGATCCTAATTACGAAGAGCTACGACCTACTAATCATGGTTATGCTCGGATAAAAAAAGTTGACAAACCATCTGAACCAGACTATGCAAGCTTGACTAGAACGATGACAGTTGAATATATTGAAAATGATCCAAATTATGAAAGCTTAAAAGTAGACTTAAATGAAATCAATCACAATTCAATTTATTCAGAAGTCAATAAGAGGTAGCTTTTAGTCATACAGTATTTTATCTTATAAGTTAATTTAATACAAGTTCTTATCAACTTTTCTATTTTGCTTTTGTTAATTTTGTACCTGACAAATATGTTTAGCATATTAATTTATGTTAAGTACTATTATTTTTATAATTTACTCAAAAATGTATTATTTATTTTAAATGTGTGTTCATGGATAAACAATAGCTAAACAAATTTCAATTGGTAAATTGAAAATATTTATTATGGTTATCCAAAATTATTTAGTTGTAATAACCCACCTAAAACCTTTCTAAAACATTCTTTTATTCAAAATAATTCCATTAAAGTTATTACTATTATTATTTTAAGAATTAGTTTTTGTTTTCTTTCCATTATCATTTTTAATACACAGTAAGTTTTTTGTATTTATAAATGAAAATATTGAAGTTTCTATAAATTAATACTACTAGACAATATTAATCTAATATAACATGTTTTAAACTAAATTTTGCTGTAATATAAAATCAAATTAGGTTATTCAACTACAGACTGACATATTATTTTTAAAATAAATATTTTTACACATTATCTACTTAATAGAGTATATGTAAATATATATCTTAAATCATTTAATTACATTTTACATGTACAAACTTGATTTATTTAAAATATTAAGGATTTATTTATGTATTATTTTACTACCCCACATAATCTATCTTTAAGTAATTTTATTAGTTATTTAATTTTATTTAGTTGTATTCAGTCTAAACCCTATGTTGATTACCAAACATTTGGTTGAAATAGTTAGTGCAGCACCATACTTTTTATGGTTTATATTCCAAATTTTCTATAATCATTCCCATTATTTTATTGCAATTTATTTGCTATATAAGTAAACAAGATGGATATTAGAAAACAAGTTATTTTTGATTTTTTACAACAAAGAATAACTGCCTATACATTATTTCCTTTTTTTTTATATAAATATAGAACACATATTTTTCATTCTAACATTTATTATGAAATGTATTAATTTAAATATATTTGTTATCTTATATAATTGCCTCGGGTGTAATAACAGTGATGCAATCAGGACATATTATTTTATTTTTGGGTTACAATTTAATATTAAAAGGATTAATATTGGATAAACCCACATGTTTATTGTCTCTGTCTTAAGTATATAGAAAAATCTAGGTACTAAATCTAGGTTCATAAATTCATTCTATTATTTCTACATTTTAGAGTCATCTTCCAAGTCCTCCCTTCCTGGTTGCGCCACTGTATTCAGATATATAATCCTTTAATCCCAGATGATCCAGACTACTGGACCATTTAGGTATGTGAAATTAACAAATATTATGTGAATTTATGTTTTCTGATTATCATATAATTGCTAACCGGTGCTTAAAATGTATTATTATGTTTAAGAATGGGAAGGAAAAATTGTATTTTGATAGAATTATGTTAAATAGAATAAAAAAAACAATATTGTTAAAAATAAAATAAATATTATTTGTAGAAACAATTACCACAAACCTGGAGAAGGTTTTGGTATAATTTAGCTTACGAATACTACACTCAATGTAGTGTAATGTTCTAAAATTAGCTTCTTATTATATTATGATGTATAATTTGGTTAAGTATTAGTTTTTATTATAAAATATTATTTTATATATTTTGAAAACTTTTTATATTTATATATATATATATTTTATATGTCAGTTAAATTTATTGTTTTTATAATGCTTCAAGTATGAACTATGTTATACTTGTACTTTTTTATTTCTTAATTATTACTGTAAACTGTTATATTGTTGATAAAAATATATATAATTTATATTAATATTGCAGTGTATCTAATTCAGACTACTTTTTTTGGCAAATTATGTTATAATTAAAAATTAATTTTATATAAGCTTTTTTTAACATATTAACTATAATGAGTCTTACAAATAAAATACAATAATTGTATAATAAAACAAATATTTATTTATTATTGCAATATTGTTAAGTATAAAACAAAATTAATTGTTAATACCTTATATTTTCTTATATCTATTCTTAATTAGTAATATTATATTTGTGACTAGTTTAAATATCAAATAAAAATGTTTAATATATTTAAAACAAATAGATAATAATTAAATATGTAAAAAAAAGTAAAAACAAATCAATAAAAGGTAACTTAATAGAAAAAGAAAAATATTTTGTTGATTTTTTATGATAGTTTTTATCATCGAGATCTAAATGTGTACCTTAATATTGGTTTGGAAAAAAAAAAAATAAATAGGTTAATTTTTATTTTACATTTGTTCGTCATTGGTACTTCCGTTTCGACCCACTGGCACTTTTATATAAATTACTTTTTTCGGTCTAGCATCATTAGACATTTGGACAAAATCAACTTGGTCTTCCCATTTTTTTCTTTCACGGACTTCTTTTGCACGTTTATGATCCAACCAATTAATTATACAAGAAGCAGGTACCCATATCAATCCCGTAATTAATATCACTGTACCCACAATGTTATCCTTTAGGAATCTTAACATCTTATTAATATTAATTTCTTCAATTATGTCCCAAAAACGTTCAACGACATCTTGAATAGTTTTCTCACACACACCCTTTTACAAAAACATAATTCATCGTTTTTTAACATTAAAATTAAATAAGTTATGAAATATAGTACTTACTTTGTTACAAAACCCTTGAATACATGGTGTTCCATCAGGTAATACGTCAGGAGGATCAACTGGGTAACATGTATCGTTTAGATTTATTCGACAACAACGTTTACATGATTGTAATACTAAAAGTAAGAATAATTATTAATTGTACATTTGTATATAATTGAGCATAATTATTAATTGTGTATTTGTATGTAATTACATAAAAATTTAACAAATAATATTTAGAACTCGAATATCTAAAACAAAAATCACAAATTATTTTTAACTTACTAGTATCACACATGCAACTTTGTAATCCTTGTGTTTCGCAAAAAGGTATACATTTGCCAGAACGACATTTACCCCTCTCGAGGCATCCTGTTCCATCTGACATAGGTGGACTTTTTGGACATTCAGCTCCTGTACCTGTACATCTAGATTCTTGCTCACAAGTAGCAAATTGCCCTTCTCGACATTTCACTCCGGATGCCATGAACTGACAATTTTGGCAACATGGTGAATTTTTATCACTAAACATAATTAAATTTAATTATGTAATTATTACATGAAAAATTGAAAATTGTATTATAAATATTTTTAATTACCTGCATCGAGCACCTTGAGCTCTTCTTAGTTTACAATTTTTGTCACAACAAGAATCATTATCTTCTGTTCCTAAAAGACCAGCATCACATTCTTCGTTACCTTCTACTCTAAGGTTTCCACAAAATGATTCCTCTGGTTCAGAAAAACACCGTGCAGATTTAGCTTGTAATACTTTACGTATAGATCGTAAACTACATGGAGAGAATCTCTACATAGGGAAAAAACAATCAAATTTGGTTTCTAAATTATTTTATTTATACTTACTTTGTTGTTAATATCATATCCACTGACACTATAAGTATACATAAGGAATGAACCTCCCTGACTAGCAGTAGGACTACACTCAGTTATATCTGGATCATGCTCAGAACCCCAATTGTGTCCAAATTCATGAGCAGTAACTAAATCTGCTTCTCGTGTAATAACTCTTTGGCCGTAATGATTACGACTTGAACTAAGACCAGAATTCAGGTACAATGTATATCCGTTTTTAAAATATTCTATAAAATTGAATCATATGTCTTAAAAGTATATTTTAAATTAAATTATATACAATCTATCACCTGGTGTACAAATTCCACCAACAGAATTACGCCTAGGAGAACCAACATAAGCAAGACCCAAAATACCACCTTCAAATTTTAAGTCTGTAAATAAATGAGCTAAGCAGAAGTCTTTATGGCTATATTCACGACTAAATACCTGTCACCATGGAAGAAATATAAATTAATTATAGTACAGAAGTTAGCAAAAGTAAGAAATGCTTATATTCAGTACTCGAATTGGAGAGATGCATGGAGGAATGGAGCTTCCCCACTATTTTTATATTTTTTTCGTGAACCCCAACTATTTTTTTTTTATACAAGGACGAGGAGACCGCCTAAACTAATGCCCGCCATTATTTTTCTTAAAATATGGATATAAATTGTTGTCAATGGCATAGTGAATTTTATTAATTTAAATATTTTTATAATTAAAATTATTCCTACTACAGCATGTAAGTAATTGACGTACTGCTATCAAAATAAGAATTTGAATTAAATAAAAGAATTTTTTTTTTAAAATGACTGAATGTATAGGTATATGGCAAATTTGGGCTAATCCATTTACTGAACTTACAGAGATTATATTTAGGATTCATATATATATATATAGCTAAAATGAAGTATTTAACAAACATTTTTCATGTATCTTCATGAGGGGAAGAGGCATTTTTTTTGGAAAACAGTTTTTAAATTGTTAGATTGAGCATCACTAAATTTTTCCCAATTCGAGCACTGCTTATAGTCTTATATATTTGTTAATTCAATAGTTATTATTAGGAAAGCATATCATCAACAATTATGTAAGAATCAAAATATTAATAAATTATAATTTTTTTTTTAATTAGACATACACATTACATAATACAAGACTATATACAATGGTGGATTTAAGGGAGGGACCATATGAGTTAGGTCCTCCTATTTACCCACCTTATTGATATAATACTTCTACTAGTTAATAAACTACTATATTTTTAGAAAAATATAGGTTTTTATTATAATTATGTATTTAATATTATTTTGAAAAACTTTAGAGCCGCCTCAAAAAACAAAATCCTAGATCCGCCACTGACTATAATATGACATAATATATATAAGACTTAATGATAAAGATAAAATAAAATTTTCGTTAAATACTGACACTGATTAAAAATATTAATTATTGTTACAAAATGTCACTAAGACATTTACACAGTTTTGAGTTTAATATAAAATATAAAAGTAAAAAACAATATTCATAAAAAAAGCCAATATCCTTCACATAATTTATAGATTAACACTAAATATCCAGTAAATTATTATAATTTATAGTTTGTTAATGTATTATAATAAAGCATGAAAAGCACAGAGGATAAAGCTTTATAAATATAAAATTTTTTTTAAAAAAAATTCATAGGTTAATTAATAATTTTACTTATTATAATATTTATCAATACATATTATATTTTTTTGTTAGTGTGGATTAAAGCTTTATTTAATTTGTGCAAGCATTCATTTGTGTAGTTAATTCTTTTTCACCAATAAAATTTCTATAAACAAGAAATATTCACCAGAACTACATATTCCACCAGTTGCGTAGCTTCTAGGTGAGGCTATATAAGCCAGACCCAATACAGAAGATTGTTTTGTTTTGAATATTTGATGCGTAAATAGATGCGCTAAACAATACTTGGATACATCTTTAGTTTTAGAAAATTCCTAATTTGTATTTTACATAATCAATTGTATAATTAATAGCAGGTTTAATTATTACTTTATTTATGCATACATAGTTAAAATAAAATGGGAATAATATAAATTGGCTTATAAAATGTAGTGTTATGTTTATACAGATAGAAAGTAAAATGTGATATCAATTTTTTAAAAAAAGATGAAATATTTAATTTAAAGGAAAACAGAGACTAAAAAAAATGGATAAAACTTATTAGGCACGTATAGAATTATTATAAAAGGTAAACTAATGATAATAAAGGGTGAGGACAAACTTATAATAAAAAAAGGTGTTTCTTCAGATAAATAATAAGAATAAAAAAAATATTTCTATAATATATACATTTTCTTTATAAGAATAATAAATAACTGGTAAAAATACCTCAAGAAGTGATCGAACATCCCATTTTTCTCTAATCATATTATAATGATCTTCTGAACTTCGCACTTTAGTTGGGTCACTATGAACTGTTATTTTCTTAATAACAAAACCCATACCACGAAACCCATCAGATTCTTGTCGTTCCAACCATAGAGTATCATTATAAATTTTGTGTACACGATCAATTAAGCTTATCTAAATAAATTGGTTAAAATTAATACATTTTAATTTATAATAAATTGTCAATATAAATAAAATATGTTGCAAAAATTTAAAGTAATAATAATTCATCATTAATACAATTTTTTAAATTATTAATTCCGGTAAAATTTAATTGTTTATCACTATTAACTATGTACAAATAACGATACATTATTTTATAAATCAAGTAATTGTTTAAAAATATAATATTAACATTAAACATTATTTTTATTATCTTGTGATAGTATTTGATAAATATAAATCATTAAATAATATTAATAAAAATAGTAAAATTAATTATTATTAATACGAAAACTTGTATATTTATTTTATACCCAAGATAATTTTTAAATTTAAAGATTTAAATTTTAGAATATAATAAATTGACTATCTATAAGATAATTGACTTATTATATTATAAAAAAAAATAGTAATAAATGTGTATTATAACACCAAATTAATATATAGTATATATAGTATATAGTAATAAATAATAAAAACATCTTCTTTATCCCTTCAAAAAACAGGTGCTACCACCATTGGCTAGCACCAATCACTTATCAAAGGATTAAAAATGGTTTTTGTTAGAAAATGACGGTTTAGTATTAAATAATAATAACAACTATTAATTATTAAATGTTCATAACTTATTAATAAATTACAATCAACATTAATTAATTATATAAAATATTATTAATGGTATTTTAGTTTACTATAATTATATATTATATAAGAGCTAGTCTTAGATTTGAAAGTTGGAATTTACAAAAATATTTTCTATCGTTAATTGTAAAATATTATATTTTACATTTATTTCCTAGTAATTATATTCACACTTTTCATAAAATATTAATAAATAAATAATAAAATTAAAAAATTATTAGTTGCTTTAATAATTTAATGAATTTCTAAGTTAATTTAATTTATACAATTTTTTATATAAAAATACTTACTAAATAATTGATAGTTGTTTTTGTATCACCTCCACCCATTTCTCTAAAAAATCTATAATCTGCAACTAAAAGCAATGGACAGCGAGTTCTTGTTGGTGTTATCATATAATCATAAGAATCAGCATCACGTTTAGATCTTGTAATTGAATTTAAATTATCATCATCGTCGTCATCATCTACTGTCTCTACCTCTGAATAAGTTATTTATATAAATTTAATTGAATATTAAGTTAAAATGATTAAAAATACAAACCAGCATCTTCTTTTACATAAGCACATGGTTTATGTTGATTTAGGCCTGAATTTTCCCAACTTAAACGTACATCCGACGCCTTATAAGTTACCATCGTTTTATTATCTTTATCAGAAATATGTCTCCATGATGGCTATAATATAAAATATAAATAACAATTAGTTATTATTAGTGGTTAAGCGGAACATTTTTTTACTTTAGTGCATTACTTATAGAATAATTTGTGATATGCGGGTATACAAATATTTTCTTAAAAAATCAATTTTAGATCTTGAGTGAAGCAAGAAATGGTTTTGTTTTGTTTTATTTTTTTTTATTTGGTATGAAAACACTTTTTTGGGTAGAAATAATGGTCTGATTATCACAAAAAGGGTATACTTTCGGTAGCAAATCACGTCTAATTGGTACTTTATTTAGTTCATTTTTCGAATTTCTTAAAACTTTTCTTTGGGAGAAGAAAAACTGCCAAAAAATTTTAAAAATGATTTCTGTGATTTAAAATTTTTTTATTTCGTGATAACTCGAGTTTTGATCATAAGATCTTAAACATTTTTTTGAGTATTCACATAGGTATTTTACACATGTGGTACACTTTTGGAACGGTTTATCAGTATAATATATTGTATTATATTGAATTTCGATCAGAATCGTATTTTCTAATGCAGTTCAAACCTTTATTATAATAAACCACTAATTTTTCCGAGGACTGAAGAAATGAAGGAGAAACATCCAAAATCGACCTTCCCGCATATTATTTATATAAAATTATTATTTAATAATTATGAAATTAGAAAAAAAAAATTAAAACATTTATGTCAAAAACAATTTACAATTGATGGTTTTGATATTGTGTATTTCAAATTGTTAGAAACTTAGAGTATAATTTATATATTTTGGGAATTTTTTGCGTATACTCAATCGTTTTTTATGACTACACCACTTTTTATTGGGATAAATACAGTATAAAATATTTTATTCACTTCAATGTGATAAGTTTCCCCAGGAACATCAATAATAGCTGTCATAACACCTTTATCTAAATGTACACTAGCATGTGAACTTTTCTCTCCAAATACTCGACCATCATAAAAATGATCATGATCTAAATGATGAAAAATATGAATTAGTATTGAAGTAATATAAATTTATTTACAATCAATAATTATTATATTTTGATGAAGTTTCATGGGGTATGATGTTTGCAGATAATGTACAGAAGAAGGGATGAGAGGCTTGAATAATGAAGAGGATTAAATAGTAGGAGTAAACTGTGGCAATAGTGTATGATTTTGAAGTGGTCAAGAAATTGATAGAGAAAGGTATATAATGAATATCAGTGATAAACTAATGATGCATTGTGTGAGACTGATATGTTCAAGTACTTAGGATCAGTAATGCAAAATAATTATAGTTCTGAGGACATGAAAATTAGTAAAATTATAGGATGGACGAAGTAGAGGGGAAGGTCAGGTGTTTTGTATGTCAAAAAGATGCCGATAAGATTGAAAGGTAAATTTATAAGACAGTAGTGAGTCCAATGTTGTGTGGATCAGTGTTGGCTAATGAACAAAATAATGAAACAGAGGATGTGTATAGTGGAGATGAAAATGCTTAGATGAATGTATAAAGTAATTAGATCGGATAGAACAAGAAATTAATACATAAGGGTAAGAGTAGAAGTTTCATCAATTGTGGGGAAAATGTGAGAGAATAGGCTGAGATAGTTTGGGCATTTTATGAAGAGAGATGATTCAGAGACAATGTCAATGGAAATAATGTGGAAGGTAGGAGGGGGAGAGGAACACCAATGAAAAGGTGGATAGATGGAATTGAGAGTGATATAATGATAGCTGGTGTGAATGGATGAGATATAGGTGATCGAAATCTATAGAGGTGTAGGACAAGGATGGTCAACCCTATATAGTTGGGAGATAAGGCGAAGATTATATTAAAATGAAAATAAAAAACGTATTTACTGTAATTTCTTATTATTTAAACATACCAACTACTACTGGAGTTTCATTGCCTTCAGCATCTACACTTGTGGCCTCAAATTGATGATGTAATAGTCCTTTTTTTGGTGTTAATATTAATCGAAAATCTCTATAAAAATATTAATTTAATACTCCCTGTATATCGCATAAATACACAAATAATTAAATTACCTCCCCAAAGTAGTAAATGATACTTCTTTTACTTTGTTTAATGGATGTGGACTATCTGTAGTTCCGCGTTTCACTATATTGTGAGATAATTCTGAGGAATGTAAGGTTTCAAAATACACAACATTTTCATGAAATGAACCTAAACATCAAATTGTATCTAAATTAATTAATATTGATTTTTAAATTAAAAAGTAGAATATTAATTACATACTCCGAACAATTTTTGATATAAATAATAAAAGTAATATTATATTTAGTTTCTTCATAGTCAAAGAAGGTTAGATATTTATATAGTTAATATTATATTAATTATACATTATTACAAAAGAGGTATTTTATTTTAAAGAAAAACAATTACTTTAAATTTTTCACTTAATAACATTGTGATATAACAAGCAATTTTGATTTATTGTGTGTCTAATTATATAATTATTTACAAAAGTACACAATACTATAATAGCAAAGCAATATACCAAACATCAATATTACGTACAATTTCTGTTAAAAATAATTAATATTTAATTTTAATAAGTATTTACTATTTAGTTCATTTTGTAATCTTTACTCTATAATCTCTATAGGTAAGATAAATCAGCTGTGGACAAAATAGTATTTTTTGATAGTATTCATTGATAAAATGTTCAAATTTAAATTATGATTAAATAAATAATAATTAGAAGAATAATAATGTTTATAACCATAGAATAAGTCTAACCATGACAAAATAGAATAGTTTATAGATTTAGTTTACCTATTTATACCGGTTGTACCTAAAATGTATTTTAATTATTGGTCAATATTGTCAATTTAATGTTTAATAAATATAATTATAATATTATGGCTTTTCTAAATAAATTCAAATTATTTATGTATTCTACCAAACACTTTAAATTAAAATTATTAAGAAATTATAATAAATTACTTTCGACTAGTGCAGTTATTTATAATGGTAAGCATAAAGTATTATTTTAATTAAAATAAGTATTTATAAATTATAGGTACCTACTGTAGTACTGTTACTGTATATAAATATTAAAGTTAATATTAGGAATTTATAATTTTCTTAACTTAATCTTAGAATGCATATTAATTAATAATAATTCTTAAGTTTAAGTTGTCTGTCTAATTTAAATGTTGTATACAATAATACATCCATACAAAATACTTTATTTGTTCATTTGTATATTTTTCTGTTACAGATAGTAGTATATGTTATTCTAATGTTAAATCATTTAAACACCAGCATATAACTTTAATATCATTGAATAGACCAGATGATAAAAATCGATTAAATGTAGCTACTGTAAGTGATTTAAAAAAAGCTATTTCTAATTATGAAAATGATTGTTCATCTAAAGTTGCTATTTTATATGGAGAAGGAGGATCATTCTGTGCTGGATTAGAATCAGAAGAGTTAGTCGAAACATCACAAATATATAATGTAATAATTATAAACATTATTTTGCGTTATTAATTTTGTTTACTAGAAAATTTTTTTTTTTTGTCTCAGGATTTTATACAATCACAGTGTCAAAAACCAATAATAGCTGCTGTTTCTGGATTTGCATGTGATGTTGGCTTTGATTTGTGTTTATGGTGTGATATGCGCATTGTAGAGGAGAATGCTGTCATGTCAATTGATAGAAAATTACATATTCCTAAATCAAAAATATTTATCAAAAGGCTTTTAACAACTGTAGGTTATTCAAAAGCTATGGATTTATTATTAACCGGTAGAGATTTAAATCCTAAAGAAGCATTTGAATGTGGTCTTGCAAATCGATTAGTTGCATGTGGATCATGTATGGTACTTTGTTTACAAATAATTGATATTAAAAATGTAGTGTATATTTTTTGTAATAGGTGTTGGTCAAGCAGTAAATTTAGCATCTAACATTGGTAAATTTCCACAGCAAGCACTTAATTCTGACAGAAGTTTATTGTATGAACTAACATTAAAATAATAATAATGTATGTATCAATTTTCAAATTTTGTTCTTATGTATTATGTATCTTATCTATGCTAATCATTTACCGCAATGATCATCGTTGATTGTGGTGGAATGAAAATTGACTGTTAAAAATCTAGTTTTTATTTCATGTTTTTAAGTAACATTAGTTATAATGTAATAATGTTGCAAATAAAAAAAAAACTTTTTGATTCTTTATTGTAACAGTATAAACTAAACTATACATTTAATGAAAATTTTCTAGAGAAAATAACTAATAAAATTAAATGTTACAATAATATTGTTTGTGTCAATTGTTAAGTACCTTCATTATACATATTTATTTTATTACTATAATATTATTAAAATGAAGTATAAGTAATTTTTTCTTTTTACTTTATAGTACTTGGTACTTACTAGTTTACTACTAGATATTACAAAACTATAAATTAAATCTAAGCATTTATGATGTATAATATACCAAATAAAACCATACAAAGTTACAACAGACATATTCAGACATCTAAATTCATCCTATAGAATAAAGTATCCAGTAAGTTATTCCATCAATTTTTTTTTTACTTTAATCTGAAAATAAGCTACCGACATGACATGGTGACTAATTAGAATATTAAACATTGATAAATTGACAATATTAGACAATAGTAATTAATTACATATTGTACAATTTAATATGGTTAGTAAATCAATATTATTTATTATTTTTGACAAGCAAATGGTTAAATTATGTAAGCTTAAATTATGACCTGTGAATGAGTATTGTGACAACTAACATTAGTTTATTACCATAACAAAATATTTTCTCAAGTTGAATATTATATATTTAGATTACTATAATATAAATCACAAGTATTCCTTTTCAGTTATTTAAAAACAATTTTTACTTTGGTCATTCATAATGATCAGTATTGTTTCATAAAAACTGACTATGATCTGTATTGTATGAAAATTTAAAATAATAACCTTACTGTATTCATTATCCATAAATAATGTTTAATTTATGAACTGTATGACTAAACCATGGAAACAATTTATTCAGTAAAAAGTATAATCTCAAATGACGAGTGGCGAAAATTGTAAAATATGCCACTGTATTTATGTTTCTAAATATATACAAGGTTCATTTTTTTTATCACTTATGTTTATACCTGCTATTTTTTTAGATGGAATTCGAAGACATTTTGGGGATGGACTAAACGTCCTCTAGCCCCTCTTTGATTTGTGCCACTGTTCATCAGTACTCATTATGAAATTAATAGGATTTATTTAAAACTTTTAAATGATTTAAATGGTTAGTGTCATAGAATAAGATTAAGTTTTATTGACACGTGTGAACCTCATATTAGATAACTGTAATAGTTAGGTATGAAACTAACAGCATTACGACTCCACAGAAAATATGGTAGTGCGATCTTTGTCAAACCCAACACCCAAGTGAATCCTCAGAATTAACAGAAATCAACGATGTAGAAGTATTAACAGTAGATCTTGGGAAATACACAGTGACCTTTGTATACAAACTTCCAAACTGTATCTTTGAGTTTAACCAACCAAGGAACTTTAATAATCACGAAACAAAAATAATGATCGGAGATTTCAACTGTCATAGTCAAAATTGGAGATACAATGAGACTGACAATGATGGGCACGAATTAGAAACCTGGGCGGAGAGAAATAAAATGACCCTAATTCATGATCATAAGTTACCATTATCTTTCAATAGCGGTAGATGGAGAAGAGGTTACAATCCAGACAACATCTTTGTGAAGGAAGGAATAAAAGCCCAGTGCGTGAAAGAAATTGATAACCGATACCCACTACTCAACATTGGCCCATATTATGTAAAGTCACATCAGCCATAACAACACATACTATAACGTTCAAAGAGATATAATTTTAAAAAACCTAATTGGAAAACGTTTAGGGATGACCTAGACGGAATAATAAAAAATGTTGCACCCATATCAACAAACTATGACCTATTCACCAACATAGTTAAGGAAACTTCCAGAAGACATTTACCAAAAAAAAAAAAAAATAGATGGTGTCGAAAACAATATATATCGGGAATCACGCCAGACATCAATAAAAAAAATCAACAAATATACTGCCCAAATATGAGACAGACTCTTTCAGTGCTACTACAATAGAAGACGGTATGGAGGTATTAGAAGCTATATTGGAAGTGAGGAGAAACAGATGGTGCGAAATGTGAGAGAACATAGACATGAGATAAACAGTAGGAAAACTTGGAAACTAATTAGAAATCTTGGGAACGATCTGAAACCTAAGTCACCGCATACAACTGTTACCCCAGATCAGGCGGTAACTCAGGTATTATTAAATGGGAAAACTCCATGAGTGAGCCCAAAAATTCAAAAGGGAAAATTAATGAGAGATACGACCAAGGAAAACGATGATATAAGTAAACATTTAAATATGGAAGATCTTGAAAACGCAATCACTAGTATGAAAGAGCATAAATCAGTTGGACTAGATGACATATTCACAGAGCAAATACGGCAATTTGGACCAAAAACAAAAGCATGGATTATAAACCAATTTAACAATATAAATGACACCCAAAGAATTCCTAAGATCTGGAGAAAGGCCAAGATAGTTGCATTACTAAAACCTGGGAAAGAAGCGTCTAGCCCAACAAACTACCGACCGGTATCCCTGCTCTGTCAAGTTATACGAAAGAATGATACTTAACCATCTTACACACCAAGTAGAAAGTAAGTTAATAAAAGAACAGGCCGGATTTAGACCAGGAAAATCATGCCCTGGTCAAGTCTTAAACTCAACACAATTCATTGAAAACGATTTTGAAGCAAATAAAATAACAGGGGTAGTTTTCATCGACCTGTCTGCGGCCTACGACACGGTAAACCACAATCTAATGCTCTTAAAGCTATATAAGATGACAATGGACTACGGTCTTGTAAAAATTGTAGAAGTATTATTCAGAAATCGATGATTCTTCGTAACACTCAACGGGAAATCTAGTCGATGGAGAATTTCAAAAAATTGTCTACCACAAGGCAGCGTCCTAGCACCAACATTATTTAACATATATGCAAACGACCAGCCAATATCTAACGACCAGAACACAAAACATTTCATTTATACCGACGACTCAGCCATCATAATACAAGACGACAGTTTATCAGAAAGATAGTGGCCAAACTCGCAAACACTCAACGAAGTAGGAGAATACTACAAAAATAACTTTCTTCGACCAAACCTGAAATATGCGCTTTTCGCCTAAAAACCAGAGAGGCAAACCAAAAACTACTTATTCAGTGGAATAGTATTGAACTCAAAAATAATGAAAACCCAAAATATCTGGGCGTGACGTTAGATAGAACATTCACGTGCAAGGAACACTGGGAAAAAATAAAGCTCAAAGTAAACACGAGAAATGGTCTACTAAGGAAACTTGTAGGATCAGCATAGGGCGCTGAACCACATACAATAAGGACAACGGCGATATTGCTATGCTTCTCTGCAGGTGAATATGCGAGTGCAGCATGGTGTCGCTCAGCTCATGCAAAAAAATTAGACATAGCCCTGAACGAAACATACTGTATAATTACGAGCTGTCTAAAGAACACACCAATCGAAAAATTATACATACTTTCCGGCATATCTCCACCTCATATTAGACGATTAGTACAAACAGACTGGGAAAGAGCGAAAATGGAAATGGATACCAGGCACGTTATGCATGGATTTCAAATACCAAAACAACAACTAAAATCACGGAATAGTTTCTTAAAGGGAACTACTAAGTACTAAGCTAAACATAATACCAAGCAAGTCTAAATTTCGAAATCACTGAACAGATTCAGAACTGGTGTAGGACGCTGTTAAGTCAACACGGAGAGATGGGGACTACTTCCCGACGGAGATACTATCTGCACGTGCGGTCAAGAGCAAAGTACTTCCCACTTACTCGTAAGCCCAGACTGTCCGTACACATGCTCAGAAGAAAACAGGCCAACCAAAAAGCTACTGACGTAGCCCAATACTGGGCGAAGACTATCAAACATTGACATTACCACCCACGACGTTACAAGAACAAACCAATTATATTATTATTCATACAACATTATATAGATACCTGTTACTATTTATTTTATTGTTTTTATCATCATAATGTTATTTTAGTATATGAATTTTAATATTATTTTATTATAAATTATACTTATGCCCAACACGAAAAAAAATAGTTAGGATGGTGTTATAATTATGACTATTTCATATAATAAGACTAATGGACTATTCTATAATCAATGCTTTAATATTTAATACATTTTCTATTTTAATTGCTAAACATTATATTCTATTTATATAATATACATTTCAGTTTTTCCATAAACTGATAAATAAAAATACAAATGATAATCAGAGATAGATCTCACACCTATGACAATACCAATTACCAATACGCTACGTTGCTAATACCGTTGCTTAAATTTTTTTTAAAACTTTTATCTGTCTATGTTTTATGCACCATTAATTGATTTTGAATTCCAGTCTGCAACTTTTCCGCACTAGTTCAATGTTGTCGTTTTCACATTTATTAAAATTAAATTGATTCATAGTTAGGTATATCATTACACCATTGTAGAAGTTTATGAAAACAATTATTACTCTTGAAAAATTGATATTAATTTGTTCTTTTCGGTAGAATATTTTTTCAACGGGTAAGTTATATAATATATCATTATTTTAGTTTTTGGATTTGAACATACATCATCTATGCTTTTAGTATTTTTCGTTTTCGTTATCCTCATTGTACGTATACATATATTTATTTTCCTAGTATAATCTAAAATCACAAACTCGGGTTTAGTTAGTTTCTTAATTTTCTTAAGTTCGTATCTTAATTTTGACACAAATTGTACTTTATGGCTACATCCACGTTTAACGGCGAAAAATTGTCCCGGGGCGGTACATTTTATTACGTTAAGAGAGGGAAATTTTTAGTAATTCCAAAAATGCATCCATTTTTACTATTACAAATTCAGAAATAAATAAAATAATACATAGCCTGTGACTATATAATTGTGTAGGCTCATTATAATTATCTAATAATGATTACATTTAAAAATATTTTGTCCCCGTGTGGTAGACAGGAGTACTCATAGCTTGCGGCACTGTCTAGGGTCTTTTGGGAGAGATAAAATTAAATTTCGAAAATTTCAAACGATAAATATATAACAACTAAGGAGCACAGGGATGTGATTAAAGACATATATTCATACAGTTTTATCATACATTACAGTTAATTTTTCATTATGTTTTTTACAAATGTTTATCTTTCAATATCATATTTGCAATGAAAATTATTAATCTCGTATAATTTAGCAGTAATTATAAGTGAAATCTTTTATGTGTTTTTATGATTTTTACAGATCTTACCAAATCTTAAAATAAGTCGATTATATCAAAAATAAGTAATCAAATTGTAATACATTAATGGTGTTTTATTTCATTGAATTAAACTATGGATTCATATAACGTTGTTGGTTTATTAGGCCGTGGGGCTTTTGGGTATGAGTAACAATAATCTAATGATAAAAAAAAAATTTATTAATTTTTAGACATATTTAGAATTGTTGAACTGGTTAGAGATTTTAATTTAAAGAAATTGGTTGTGATGAAAACTATACATTTAAAATCCATGTCAACAGAGGATGTAAAAGTAAAGAAAAAGTTTTGATTTATAAGTTTCGTTTATATTAACTACAATTTTAATTACTTTTTTAGGAATCTATTAAAGAAATACATATTCTTCAAATGTTAGATCATCCAAACATAATCAGATATTATAATAAATTTCAAAATCAACAAAATTTTCATATTATTATGGAGTATGCAACACATGGGACACTTGAAAACTTTGTTAATAAATGTTCTCAAATTTCAAACCACATTGCTCAAAATGTACTCATTGGTTAATTTTTCAGCATTTAATTATAATTAATTAATATTTTAAATTGTTTCAGCGTATTTTAGACATATTCAGTCAGCTTACAATGGCTGTTGATTACATTCATAAATTGAAGATTATACATCGTGATATAAATCCAATGAATATATTATTAACAGGAAGTCAAGGTTCAGTTGTAAAACTTGGTGACTTCGGAGCTTCTCACTTAATTAGGTACAATTTATAATGTACTTAATAATAATACATAATGTAATTATATAAACTGTAATTCCTAGTGACAAAATAGCCACAGAAAATTATTGTACACCATGTTACATGTCCCCAGAACAATGTTGTGGAAAATTATTAAGATTAAAAAGTGATATATGGCAACTTGGTTGTGTTTTATATTTTTTGATGACTATGAAACATCCTTTTCATGGCTTAGTAAGTACTCCAATATAATTAAATAAATTTTGTATTATGTGGACTATTTGTTTTTTAATCATCCTAATCCCTATCTTTCAACTAACCTCATATTATTTTCATCTCATCAAACCACCTATTCTCGTTTCTTCTACATTGTTTATCTTACCAATGTTTACAGTTCCTTATTAAGGATAATTTAATTTATGTAATGTGATTTTTATAAAATATGAAATCCATGTTACTTATGTATGATTTCGTTAATTTCAACTTTATTTATATATGTCGATTAATTAAATTAAGTCAAAAATATTTATAGAGTTTTGCAGATACGGTATCATGCATTGTGGAAGGAGTTTTCAGTCCATCAAACACAATAAATTATTATGACAATGATGTTATAAGGCTCTTGAATGAATTATTAAATCGTGATCCAACAAGTCGTCCTAATGCATCAGCTATACTTTCACATCCGCATATATTGCCTTATGTGTTAAACAGTAATTCTCATTGGTTTAAATCTGGTAGGAAAGTCAAAAATTGAATTTATTATGTATTTTCATCATGACACAAGTTTTGTTTTGTTACTAGTTATTTAAAACTTAAAGAAATTAATATTAGACACTAATGATTAGAATTGATTTATAATATGTTACATTTTACTTTTATATATATAATATTTAATTTAAAAAGAGAAGTTACGATTAGTTTTGATTGTGTATACATTATTTAACAAATATGATTTAACGTAATGTTTTTTTTTTCTGTAACATGAATATATTTTGGGTACTAAATTGTATAGCTTAAGTATTTATTTTTATTATTAATTAATTTATGTATTGTATTTTTTCTTTGAGTGTATTTAATTATTTAATATATTTATTAGGACGATTTTTTTTGAATATTCGAATATAATAAATATTTGTAATGTCGAATGTATTACCGTTTAAATATTTTTTATATCTTGATACTTATGATAGCTAATGTAGAATAAATAATTTATTTAATAGTTAAGCAGCAATAGTAAGTAACAATTTTAAATGCTCTATTTTTAAGTGAAACATAACAAGATCTATAAAATAAAATTTAACTAATGTAAGTTTATTGAGATGACTGTCATTAAGTTAAAAAATGATCACAGTTTAAATGTATTTATAATAGTTTTATTCATTTAAATTATTTTTACAACATTAATTTATTGCTGATGATAATTATATTGATTTTTTAATTAATTAATTATTTGATCATAAATAATTATAATAATAACAATTTTGTGACTTAATTTCTTAGAATTTGATTAATTATTACTATGTTTATGGCTATAAATCTTTGCTTTCAATTTTCAAAATATGAATTATTACAGCTTGACATATAATAAAAATAAGTGGGAACGTCAATTTAGGATGTTCCTCGGAAAAATTGGTGCATTATTATAATTCCAATTACGATTCCGAGTGAATTTCAATATATTATACTGATAATTCATTTCAAATTCTTACAACCAAAACTTAATTAGTAATCAAGAAATAAATAAATTAAAATAACGGAAACCGTAATTTTGTCGATTTTCCGCTTCTCAAGGAAAACATTTTGGGAAATCAAATAAATGAGCTAAATAAAGTACCAACTAGATGAAATTTGGTACAGAAAGGATACTTTATTTGTGGTAATCTGACAATTATTTCTATCCAAAAAAATGTTTCATACATCAAAATAAATAATAAAAAGCCTGTAACAAAAATTGTCAGTCAAGATTTTCAAAATATCTTTTGTAAAATGATTAAATTGTATATAATTATGCTTCAATAAAAATTTCAAACCAATAAACTGAAATCGTAGGTAATATTAAACTTCTTGGAAAAAAGTTCAATATTTGGCCAAAAAATTTACTACAAATAAATATTACGCATATTAATACTCGAAAAAATTTCAATTCTCTACGATCAAAACACAATTAGTTATCACGAAATAAAAAATAATGGAAATTCGAAAAATGAACTTAATAAAGTACCAAGTTGATACGATTTACTACCGACCTACTTATGATAATCGGACATTTATTTCTATCTGAAAAAACGTTTTCATACATATGAAAAAAAAAACATCTTTGTAGAAACAATACATTCTCGCTCTGCTCAGAATCTAAAATTATCAGTTTTATATCCTATTTATCCCTTTAAATGACATGCTATGCAATCTGGTTGACACCAATCACACGTCAAGGGGTTGAAGAAGGTTAACCAAAAAATTGGGTTTTTATTGGTAATTTTTAGAATCCAAATGCCTACGATTACTCAGCAATCAAACTTGGACCTCATGTTCTGAAACATTAGTTTAGATCACTTGGCCATGCCCGACTTCATTATAATATAAAAAAAATAAAATATAGAAATGAGATTCAGTTGCATTAAAACTTCATTATTTAAAATCTTAAATTAAAAATAACCACATGTACTGTAGAAAAATGTAATTATTACTTAAATAAAATTATTAGTCATAAAATACATATTATTAACAGTATCGGTAGCAAATAAATCTGTTGTCCAATATTTTGTTATTCCAGAGTATCCAAGCAACATTGTTAGGCGGAGAGTTGTATATTAATAATAATAAATAATCACTGCAATCACTAAATACTAATACATATAAATTGTATTAGAATTTGTTTTAAAACACAACACCTTTATTGATGTAAAAACGGTGACACAGCGCAACATTTTGGTATAATGTAATATTGCTGAGTAACAGAATGTTCTAGTATATAGTGTTACTGTATCATAACACTTAATGTGGTTGATTATGGATAAACCAATGAACATCAACAAATGTTCAGTTTGATCAATGTTCGTATAAACTGACATTAAAGCTTTGGTTTTCTACAATCATGCATCCGTAATAATTGATGCGCGATTGCATAATCAGGCTAACGAAGTGTATGATGCAAGTGTTCTGCTATACTATGCACAATTACAACTGCGGCTTGCTACTATTACAAAATTGTCTTCAGTGGGCGATACTCTTTCTATATTATTTAGATTACTATACTTCTAATTTCAGTCACTCAATTTATATAAAACAGGATAATTCCAAATGCATTCAATTAGTTTTTTGTCGTCAATAAATTAAATGACTTCAACCCCATAGTTGTTGGAAAACTAATTTAAGAATTTATTGATTTTAATAATTATTATAATAAAAAGTAAACATGCCATAAAATTGTTACCTTACTGCTTACTTGTTTTGTTTGAGTTAAATATTGTATTTGTATAATATATTATATGGAAAATCAAATATGAAATATGTGTCCTCTGCGCAGTGTGTACGCAAATGTTGCTTCATTGGTAACTGGTGCATGATTTACACATATTAATGAGTAACCACGTGTATTAATTTTTACACGCAAGAATTATTATGAAACATACCTATTGTTTTTTGGAGGTTCAACTTCTTCGTGATTGCGTATTATGTATCACGAATGTGTGAATGTAGAAAACCAAAGGTCTTAAGAGAAGATGACAAACACGAACATTTACCTGAATGTTACATTACACCAAAATATTCTGGTGTGTTGCCAGCTTAATATGCTTCTCAGCCTATAAACTTACCGAAGTTAGTATTATTATTAATGTTGTCATCAAAAACTGATATAAAATTTAAAATCCTTATCAATTCTAACAATACAGTTAGTTTTAGAAATATATGCCAGTATTATATTTATGGTTTCTAAAAATAGATTAACAAGAGTTAATAAATCTTTTTCCTCACTTAAAATAACAGTATTAGAGGATCAGTCAATGTTAATATTATTACTCTGGAGAGCTGATAAGTCAATAAACTACCTAATTATTATATTGTTTTAGCAGTTTTACTTTTACTTGATAACATCATTTAAACCTTTTTGTATTTTATATGCGTATTTAAATGAACATTCTTTGTTTATAAATTTATTAAAACATAAATAAAAGAGTATCAAATGTTTAAAAAATTATTGCAATCAATTAACTAAATGTATAGCCCTGGAGTAAATAGCAAATTGTTTTTGTGACATAGATTTTAGTATTATTTTATTAAAAAATTATATATCAATTAAATTTTTTAAGAATTTTGAATAAATTATTAAATAGACCAATTGTATATGCATCTGTTCTTATCATTTAATAATCTGATATAATTTTAAATGTAATGTATTTTCAAAATTATAACTGAGTATAACTTGTGGGTAATCTGTACATCATCATTATTCCATTGGTGCTTCATCATCATCATCGTCATCATCAAATTCTTCTATATTTTCTACTAACACAAAATTATCAATAGAAATAATTAATTATATTTTTTGCATTATTTATTTACCTCCATTGCGAGTACCAGCATTTTTCTTTAAATCTTTGTTAGGAATTTGTCCAGCTTGGAGTAATTTGGTTAAATGTTCAACTTCTTCCAATGATGTTGCTTCAGATATTGCTTTTCTAATTCTCCACATGTCTTCTTGGCTGTGACCTAAGTTAATATAAAACAAAATATATAGTTTTAATAAAATTAAAATTATAATTTTAAAAGCAGATAAAATAGAAAGAATAACAAGGGGTGTTAAGAGGATGCCACACCTGCATGTGTTGTCTTTGTCTATTCGACAGGAAACATATAATCATACTTGATTTGTGCAGGACAAATTTATTCAATCTGTATTTAAGGTAGAACCACCAAATTTTAACAATTAATAAAAGAGAACAATAGCTGTGTTATAGTGTTTTAATTTTTTAAATAGTATGACTCAATTAGTTAAAATCAACAAATTAAAAAATATGATATAAAATGAATATTTCCATGAAAATAATTTCACATGTACTTAATATGTTATTAAAAAAAATAAAAACACTATGACATAGATAATGTTCCCCTCGATTAATTATTAGAATTTGGTATTCCTATCATAAATACAAATTGCGTATTTGTATACGCAATTTAAATTTTAATACTGCGTTAAGTTGTCCTGCACGAAGCAAGTATTACTATGTTTCCTGTCTGACAACACATGCAGGTATGGTGTCCTCTTAAATTCTAAAAAAAATTATTAATTATTATGAACGAATTATCCTGTTACAATTTCAAATTAAATGGTAATGGTCAAATATTTCCATCACTTTTTTGTTTCATTTCATTTAAACTATACTACACATTATATGTGTAAGCATACTATATTATATATAGTGTGTGCATTAACATATGCATATATTGTTCCATTATATATTATGTATATATATCATGAATATATAGCTGAAAATTGATGATTTTAGTAATTGTTAAACAATTACTTGATTTTTAAGTGTGTCTAGGATAAAATAATTGTATGATAATAAATTATTTAATATACCATTTGCTCTTCTGTTTTCTAGACCTTCACCTGGAACAAATTGATTAGATTTCTTAACCAACTTCTTTTTAAGTTCTTTTCCTTCTTTTCCCTTAAATAATGTTTTAGCTGCTTCATACTCCTATGAAATATATTATTAATTATTGCAGTTATTTACAGTAGCGTATTTAGGATTTTGTCAAGGGGGATATGGGGGATGTCAATACTTCATTGACCAAGATAACATCTCCCCATCGTAAATAATGCGTGTTAGGTTAGCAATTTAGATATTTTAATTTTCTTTAATCTCATATTACTATAGGCAGTTATATAAAATAATATATTTTGTAACAGTTTTCAAAAAATAGGTCAAGGGAATGGCTCTCTCTCTCCCAAATCACCCCGTAAATACGCCACTAGTTATTTATGTAATATTTTAACACATACCTTTAATTTAACTTTTCTAAAGTCCAAAACTCGAATTTGAGGAAATTTATGCGCTACATAAAGTCTATAATGTTCTTTTGATGCAACTGGATTATGTAAAAGACTCAACATTTTCAACTTAGGAAGCGAAGCTAAAGGATCCAAATCTCCAAGCTCTTGAATCTGATTACCTGTTAGTATTAAAGATTCAAGATTTGGAAGACATTGATCTAAGTTATCAGCTATACGACTGAAAAATAATTAAAATGACATGTATAATTTTAATAGTAAAGAAAATTGCTGAATGTCAAGAGATTTATAAATTAGGGTAAAATTCATAGAATTAATTTACTACTTAAAATTAGTAAATACTTATATACAAACACAAATTTAAGAAAATCAAAAATATATGTTTGTCTATAGATTATTCTATTCTATTATATATGTATTATAGTACAAGTACTTACACAATAGCATTATTGTTGAATATTAGGTTTTTTAATCTTTTGAGGTATGCAAAACCATCAATTTTCCTAATATCATTATCTGAAAAGTCAATTGTATCAAACTGATCGAGCGTTGCACCCATGTTTTCTATCAACGGTATTTTATAACCTATAACATTTGAATAATTAAAACATTTTTGCTACAAATCAAATATACATTTAAATTTTTTCCTTCTCATAAACAAATTTCCATTCATAATAAACTGACCACATTGTCCATTGCATTATAACTCTTAAAATCTTACCTCTCAAATCCAATTCTCTATCCTTAACAGGATTTATGAACTGGTATGAATTCATAATTAATTCTGTTGTTAGTTTAACCATGTTTATATTAAATAAATTTCACATACAGTTTACTAAATTTACTTTAAATATTAATTTTGTGGTATGTATCATACGAATTAATATTAATAATAAAATAAGCCACCATGACGCTATTTTAGAAAACGTAAACACACAGAACACAAGCACAACTGTAGATTGTAAATAACGATTCGGCCGGACATTTAGATAAGGATAACATTTTGGAACGATAACCGTGGTAACTAATCTCTAGGAAGCTATAAATCTGTAATCAGTTTTTCATACAACACAAAGTTAATTTTCACTCACCAGTCGCCGCATTTGCCGTGTTATTCTCGATTACTGAGTTTCTTATAGGGTCATTCTTCCTTACGGAATTGCAATTAATTTCGTGATAATTGTTGTTTTACTGTAAATGTACTTAGTTTCAAAACGCGTTTAATGGAATAATTATTTAAACTTGTAACTTTATGCATTAACATCTATCAAGTGGTTAATTCGTTTTATTAGTTGGATTGGTTCAACGAGCGAATACATCATGGCTAACGTGTCTTACCAAATCGCTCATTTGCTCGAAAAAGTATGTGAATTTTCTTAAATAATACATTTTACGATGTAAAGACACATACTAAGTAATATTAATTTGTTTTAGATGACTTCGAGTGACAAAGACTTTCGGTTTATGGCAACCAATGATCTGATGTCAGAGTTGCAAAAAGATAATATCAAATTGGATGATGATTCTGAACGGAAAGTTGTGAAAATGTTATTAAGATTGTTGGAAGATAAAAACGGTGAAGTTCAAAACCTTGCAGTTAAATGGTTAGTTCCAAATTTTGAATGTTTATATTATTATGAATCAATTCGAATGATTTTAAAAACCATTTCAAATTTGAAATCGTTGTTAATGTGTTAAAATAATTATAATTTTTATGTAATTGTATTGCTCAATTAAATATAAACTATATTTAATTTTAGCTTGGGCCCTCTTGTTAATAAAGTTAAAGAAATCCAAGTTGAGACTATTGTTGATGCTCTTTGTACTAATATGATATCTGAAAATGAACAATTAAGAGACATTTGTAGTATTGGATTAAAGACTGTTATTAGTGATTTGCCGATTACAAATACTTCATTAGCTGCAAATGTTTGTAGAAGAATTACTGGAAAATTAACTAGTGCTATTGAAAAGGTAATACTATTTTTTTACCATGATAAAAGAATATGAATTACTTTTGTTTATAGCAAGATGTATCTGTACAATTGGAAGCTCTTGATATCCTTGCCGATTTATTATCAAGATTTGGAACATTATTAGTAGAATTTCATCAAGCTATTCTTAAATCATTATTACCTCAACTTACCTCTTCTCGCCAAGCAGTAAGAAAAAGGTAAATATGATTTATAAAATCAATATTTGAATAATTGATACATTTAATAAATAAAATGAGTAATGTATTAAGATAAAATTTGAATTTTTTATAATTACAATTATAAATCACAATAAATTTAATTTTCTCATTTTATATTACAAGCCTATTAGTTGAAGATTGGTATTTTGTTAACATTAATTGATTTAATTTATTATTTCTAATTATATTAATATAACGTATATACTAAATATTAAGTGTAAAATATTATTCAAAATTTAATTTATCCGTGTATTTTGATCTAAAACATAAATTTACTTGTTTATGTATTAATTTAATCTTTTAAAATTTAATATCATAAGAAATATATAATTTTTGTATTGAAAATAATTATTTATTATTTATAGTGAATATATATTCATTGTATTAATTATATATTATAATCACTTAATAATATTACCCATTTCATTTAATGAAATTGTGTTATTTTTCCACTTTGTGAAATAAGAAAGAATTTCATGATATTGACATTAACATTGAATTTCTCACTGTAATTTATTTCACTATATATTATTTTGTTTAACTTTTTGTGAAATAAGAAAATAATCCTTGAAATGAACTTTGAATTTTCTTATAGTAATTTTATTTCATTATATGGTAGACTAAACTTATTTTTTTTAATTTAATTTTTATTACTTCATTGGATTTATATACAAGGTAGGTAATTTTTTTATAGAAACAAATTAATAAACAGAATTATATATTACAGGATTTAATCAATATTTCAAATCTATAAAATGTATTGATTCTAATAAATAACAACTATCAGCATTATTAGATGTTATTATTTATTATTGGTTTTATGTGTTGTAATACCTTTATATGTTTTGATTCATACATTGGTAAATTATGTTATTTACATATTATAGTGAAATAAATTGCACAATAAGAATATTAATGTTCATTTCTTGAATAGTTTACCATTTAATGAATTTTTTTCTTTTGATAGAATGTTCTTATTTCATAAAATGAGTGATTTTACAAAGTAGCTATGCTGTTTCAGATTTTTATGTGAACCTAGTAACTGTGTTGTAATTACGAATTTAAACCTTAATTATTTATTTTATGTTGGGTGGGTCAAAATAGCTTTGTACCAAAGGGGGTACCAAAGTGCAAACTCTTATCTTGACCATTGTAATTAATAATTTATTTATTAATTACTATTATAATATAGTTATATATATATATTTTTAATAACTCATATAAACTTAGATAATATGTTCAAAATACTCAAAGTATATTGTTAGAAACTTGAGAAAATTAAAAATATTTCCCCTAGACCCAGAATCCAACCCGAGTATCTGGCTCAATGGGAGATTGCTATGCTACTAAGCTACTCGACGGGTTCTTTTTATCACTAATCTGATCAATCTCGAACTGGTTGCTAACAACATAGTTTTTTTCAAACTTATATATTTGAAGCTTAGAATTCTTAGATATGCACATATTTCATTATTCATTATTCTTTATTCATTATTTGTATATCCATTGTCGTAGTTATCAATATAAACTTTGATTTTCAATATTCTTTTGATTCCACAGTTATCAATATGACTGTTTTTTAAATATTTAAAATTAATTTAATTTATTTGTATATTAATATTTGATATTGTCAAACTATTTAAAATAGAGAAATGTAAAACATTATAATTTACATTTCCTTACTGGTTTTTATTAGCTTATGAATATTTTTTAAATAAAGCATATAACTCATATTGTTTAGTATGCTAATTTTTTAAATTAATAAATAGAAAAAACAATTGTTTATTGTTGATTTTAATTTAGTTTTAAATTACATAATGTATACTATTAAATAATAGTTGTATAATGTATGCTACAACTGAGGTTAAAAACACCTTAAAAATAAAATTAACTATAGTATGATACCAATAGGCTATAACTAAAATTATATATAGTTATTATAATATTATGCACCTTTTATTATTATTAAAACTATGATATAAAAGTATATTTTTAATATTTGTATATATAATCTTTATTGTATAATAATATATTAAATATTTATCCCTGATAATATGAATTTATTTCAGAACTATTGTAGCTCTTGGTCATTTGGTATTATCATGTAATCAACAATTGTATATTAAACTAATAGATTATTTGGTAGATGATTTATCAAAAAAAACACCAGCTGCAAGGTCTAAAACATCAATTCAGTGCATTGCTGCTATATGGTAAAATTAAAATTGATATTTAAAACCTAATTATTAATCTATAGTTTATTTATTAATAAAACAGTCGTCAAGCTGGTCATCGTTTTGGTGTTCATATTGATCGCGTCGTTCCTTTGATACAAGGGCCATTAATTGAAAAATCTGCAGAAGATGATGAATTACGCGAGTATTGTTTGCAAGCATTTGATGCATTTGTTAATCGTTGTCCCAGCGAAACTGCTGCATATACTAATGACATAATTAAATTATGTTTGGAGTATTTAGCTTATGATCCTAATTATAATTATGATGATAATGGTGAGAATGGTGATGAAAATTTCATGGATACCAATGATGGTGAAGATTTGGAAGATGAAGACATCGAGGATGATTATTCAGATGATGATGATATGAGTTGGAAGGTTAGGCGGGCAGCTGCTAAATGTTTGGAAGGTATAATTATCACTAGAAAGGATTTGATTGCAGACATGTATAGAAATGTTTCAAAGTCATTAATTCAGAGATTTAAAGGTATATAACATATCATTAATTGTTTAATCTAAATAAAATATTTGTAGAAATATACAAATTATATATATTTTAGAAAGGGAAGAAAATGTAAAAAGTGATATATTACATGTTTATATGGCTTTATTGAAACAAACAAAGTTGACAAGTAGTAATATAAGTGCTGACATAGCTGATGAAGATTCAGCTATGTACCTTCTTCAATCTCAAGTAAGTGAATTTGTTTATATATAAATAATTTTAATATATTATATTTAAAATATTAAACCAATATTGTTATTTTTTAAAAAAAAAAATTAGGTTCCTGGAATCGTTAAAGCTATATACACACAAATGAAGGAACGGAGCGTTAAGACTCGCACAGATTGTTTAGCTCTGTTAAAAGAATTGGTTATTGTTCTTCCAGGTGCCTTAACTAATCATGTAGGAACTTTAATTCCTGGCATTCAATATTCTTTAAGGTATTATGTTTGATATTTTTTCCAAAATAATTGAATTAACAATGATCTAATATGAGTTTACTTTTTCAGTGATAAAAAATCAAGTAGCAACATGAAAATTGATACATTATCATTTATTCATTGTGTGTTGACATCACATTCACCCGAAATTTTTCACCCGTGGGTGGAACAATTAATTCCTCCTATTATAACTGCTGTAGGTGATCCTTTTTATAAAATTACTGCTGAGGCACTCCTCGTTCTACAAGAAATGGTTAAAGTTATTCGCCCTTTAGGTAAAATTAGAAAATAATTATTTTCTAAATAATTGTAAATTTTAATATTTTGATTTAATCTAATTATTTATTTAATTTCACAAGATCATAAGCTAGAGTTCAATTTTATGGCGTATGCTGTACCATTGTATAATTGCACATACTCTCGTTTAAAGACATCAGATATAGACCAAGAAGTAAAGGAACGATCTATTTCTTGTATGGGACAGATAATATGTAATTTAGGTGATGTATTACAAAATGAGTTACAAGTATGCTTACCCATATTCTTGGATCGTTTGCGTAATGAAATTACTAGACTCACTACAGTTAAATCGCTTATTAAAGTTGCTGGATCACCATTGAAAATTAATTTATCTTCCATTTTGGTATACAATCAATTTACAATTTATAAATAAATATTTATGTAAAATATAATTTAAATTAATTTTTAGAATGATGGTGTGTTAATTTTGGCGTCATTTCTTCGCAAAAATCAAAGAGCATTGAAATTAAGTACTTTAACTTTACTTAATATGTTGCTAAATAATTTCTATACTGATTTTTCAGCTGAATTATTAAATAAGGTAAATGTATATAGTTATTCGTTATACTATTAATTAAAAATTATAGTTAATATTATTTTCTTGTTCTAATACAATGTACAATTCAAAATACTATCAATCATTTTACTACAAATAACAACCAACTTTATATAACAAAACTAAAATACCTACAATATTTTGGCCAGTTTATCATTTATAAACGTAATATATTTATGTATAATTTATATTTTTTTTCCTTATTTTTCAATTTTTATAAATAGAATTTCTAATTTGACTAGGTTCGATAATTTATTAATTATAATACAGAGGCATTTTATTTTTCAGATACTTATTGAGTTACCGCAATTAATCAATGAATCAGATTTACATATTGCTCAGTTAACACTTTCTTTATTAACAACAATAATAAAAATACAACCATTAGCTATGTCGTATTCAGCTAACATTATTATGCCAGAAGTTATGACTTTAGCAAAATCTCCTTTACTTCAAGGAGCAGCCTTGAATGCTATTTTGTTATTCTTCCAATCTCTGGTAGCTACAAATGTGCCACAGTTTGGATATCAAGAATTAGTGACACTTCTTATCTCACCATTGATGGCCCAACCAACTGGAACTCCTGTTTTAACTTTACACAAACAAGTATTTTTCATTAAATTAATATTCTTGGCTAATTAAAAAAAAAAAAAATGAAAATTGTTTAGGCTTACCATTCTTTAGCTAAATGTGTAGCAGCACTAACTGCCACACAGCCAGCACAAGCAATGGGCATCATAAATAGTTTTATGTCCGAATTGATTAATCCATCAAATGATCAACAACACATATTTTCATTGCTGGTAATTGGTGAAGTTGGACGACACATGTATGTTATGAAATTATCAATTATTCAAGTTATTATTGTTGTTATAATTTTTAACTATCCATTTTAGAGATTTAAGTTCTGTGCCTAATCTAAAGGAAACCATATTACAATCATTTTCATCTACTTCTGAAGAAATAAAATCATCATCAAGTTATAGTTTAGGAAGTATATCTATTGGAAATTTAGAACAATATTTACCTTTTATATTGAGAGAAATCGATATGCAACCAAAACGACAATATTTACTTTTGCATTCCTTAAAAGAAGTAATTAATAATTTTTAACATCAAATTAACAAATTTTAAATTAAAATAATTTTATGTAATTTTAGATAATTACATTTGAGTCATCTACACCAAATGGTATTGACAATTTGAAACCATTTGTGCCAGCCATATGGCAACAGTTATTTAAACATTGTGAATGTACTGAAGAGGGTACACGTAATGTGGTAGCTGAATGTTTAGGAAAACTAACATTAATTGACCCATATAGTTTATTGCCGAATTTACAGTTATCATTATCCTCATCATCAGCCCTTATGAGAACAACTTTATTAACAGCTGTTAAATTCACCATATCTGATCAACCACAACCAATAGACATGTTGCTTAGACAAAATATGGACCAGTTTTTGAGTGCTCTAACCGATCCAGATATAAATGTTAGACGAGTAACATTGATTGCGTTTAATTCAGCTGCACATAATAAGCCGTCTTTAGTTAGGGATCTACTTGATACTGTACTTCCAAAACTATATGCAGAAACTATTGTGAAGGTAATATTCTATTTGGAAAATTAAAATACAATAATTATTTTTTTATATTATATTATATATATTGTGAATTTTAGAAAGAATTAATACGAGAGGTAGAAATGGGTCCATTCAAACATACTGTTGATGATGGTTTAGATATCAGGAAGGCAGCCTTTGAGTGTATGTACACATTATTGGACTCATGCTTAGACCGTTTAGACATATTTGAGTATCTCAATTATTTGGAAAATGGACTTCGTGATCATTATGACATTAAAATGCTTACATACCTAATGGTTTCAAGGATGGCTCAAATTGTACCAAGTGCTGTGTTGCAAAGTAAGTAATTTGTTAGTTTTTTAATGCTCAATTAAACAATTTTAAAGGTTTGAAATTATATTAAAATGTATATAAGTAATTTCTAAATTCTGGTTTTAGGTTTTGAGCAAAGCAAGGAATTTATTAGTTTTACAAAGATGTTTTTTTTTTTCTGATGTATGAAAAACATTTTTTCGGGTAGAAATAATGATCCGATTACCACGAATAGGGATGCTATCAGTAGCCAATTGTGTCTATTTGGTACTTTATTTAGCTCATTTTTCAAATTTTTCAAAAATTTTTCCTTGGGAGAAGAAAAACTTAAATATTTACTGCAATTTTGGGTTTATTGGTTTGAAAATTTTGTCGAAGCTTAATTATACACTACTTAATTTTTTTACAAAATATTTTAAAAATCGTGACTGACAATTTTTTTATAAGCTTTTATAGTAGAACTACCGAAAATCAGCAAAATTACGGTACCCGTTATTTTATATTTTTTTATCTCAATAACTTATTGATTGTGATCGTAGGGACTTGAAAAGTGTCATTTCTGTACCAATTTGCATCTAGTTAGTACTTTATTTAGCTTATTTTTCAAATTTCTCAATTATTTTCCTTAGGAGTTGAAAAACTACCAAAAAATGGTGGAAAATCGATAAAATTATGGTTTCTGTTAAATTCTAGAATTTTTTCCAAAAATGTTTAATATTACCTGCAATTTTGGGTTTAACCCCTTGAAATTTGATCGTAGGAACTTGAAATTTATTTTAAATATTTACATTGGTAATTTATATGCATGGTAAAATTTTGGAATGGATTATCAGTATATTATAATATATTGAGTTTCACTCAGAATCATATTTTCTAATGCAATATCATTACATTCAAATCTTAAGTATAATAAACCAGTAATTTCTCCGATGACTGAAGAAACGAAGGTTGAACATCCACAATTGACCTTCCCCTTTTTTTTTTAAATAATCTTACTATTAATTGAGTTATGAGATTACATGATAATGACTTAACTTTTGTGTATGAATTCTCAGTTATTTCCCTTAATTTTTATGAAACCACAATTATATAAAAGTTAAAATAAATTTTTTTTAGGGTTAGATAAAATTGTTGAGCCATTAAAACAGACATGCATGTTAAAAATAAAAGCTAACTCAGTGAAACAGGAATTTGAAAAAATGGAAGAACTAAAGAGGTCTGCTATGCGAGCAGTTGTGAATTTACAAACAATACCAGACTCTGGTAAGTGAAATCTTAGTTTGTTAATTTATCAAAAGAAGATGATTTATTATATTAACATTACATTCAAATAGATTATTTTTGTTAAAACATTTGTAAATTTTTTTTCCAGACAAAAATCCACATATGAGTGATTTTGTATGTCAAATTAAAAACTCTGCAGAATTGAACATAATATATGAGTCTGTACAAAGAGACACTTCAGGAATGGTATCTGATAATCATTCAACACCTATGGATGTTGGAGAATGAGTATAATGTCAATTTTCTTGTAAACAAGTCCTACAATATTAACTAATTGGTTTCTACTAATATGTTTTTTTTATAGAAAAAGATTTGGAAACTTTGTAAATAATTATTTGTATGTGTATAAGCAAAATTTATTTTATATATTTTTTGTATCCTTTGAATTCATTCATAAATAATTAGTTAATCTTAAAATCTTTAGTTTTTTTTTTATTTAATTCAGAATGAATTAATTTAAGAAATACTTATGTATTTTGAACAATAAAAATTGTTAGTTGTATACGGAGCAAGCACTAAGATATTTGAATATTAAGAATTATTAACAACGGAAAAATTATTTATATATTTTCGACGCCAATTTGTTTTTTAATTTATGATTTGTTGAAAAGTATTTGATTAAGTTTTATCTAATATTTTGAACTGTTTTTTATATCACTAATAACTTTCAATTAATTTTATTATATTTTTATAAAATAATTTTAAATATTTATTTAATACATTACATTTAAGATGATTTAAATTATCTATCTATACTCGTCCATAACTATTGATCCAATTATCACTAGGGTTTATTTTATTATGACTGTTTTAATTATAGTTTCTTTAATGTATTTTTTTCTCTAACAAATAATAACAAATTACAGATATATCTTATGTGATATGATTTCATGAAAATTTGTGAAATTGTGATAAAATGTATTTATAACATAATACATGATAAAATTGTATTACAAATTAATGACAATTATACACTACAACTCAAGTATAGAAAATTTTGTGTTTATATAATATGATATCAATGATTTACAAACTGTTACAGTCACATTATGTGATCCAAACAGCTGCTCCAATTTTTGCCAATTAGGCTTAAATTCTTAACCGCCCTATCCCTGCACGTATGATAGGTGGGGAAACGCAATACACAACATGAGAATAATATATATATATATATAAATACAGGAGTCGACTTATTACCATAATTGCGCAAAGTTTAAATTATTTTATATTTTATTTAAATAATTATTGCCTGTGTGCGTCGTCTCCGCCTGTCATCCGGATTTACATTGGTCAATCGCTTGTATTCAGATATCAGGTGTATATTTTATATATATATATATATATATATATATAATTACATAGGTATTTCGTTGCTAAATATATATAATTTATATATTTCATTGTGTTCCTAAATTGAGAGTTTACTTATTTGAACTAAGATTAAATATGAGCCTTGGGAGTCTCTGTGGCTATATAAATTAAATAGAGAATTTTAGATTTTCTAGTGCAGAGATAGCTAAGCTAACTATATCCTCAGGATTCCACTAGTCAAATCTATTGACGGACGATCACTAGACGAACAGTACCGTTACAAGACCAAATCTTAGTAAATGGTAATTACAAATGATAAGATGTAACATATATGCTAGGCTATGTTTAGTATTTTGATAATAAGTTATTTGTATTTTGCAGTTTTATCATTAAAAACTACTTTGCATACCAATCGATAATTACTCAAGGTCTTGTTGCCCTTTATTGTAATTCTTTTTTTTTTTCTTAAATTCGATACCAGATTCTATATACAAATACACAAACAAATAAACTTCTAAACAAATTATCTGTATGAAATATTTGTTTAAATTGGTGTAGTGATATACCTCAGTGTATATAATATAAAAATTAATCATTAATATAGTCAGTATTATGTAATAATATTTACATTTTTTTTTTTTTTTTTAATGTATAAATAAATTGTTTGGCAAATGAAAAATTAACTTAGAATGAGGATACACATATTATATTTTTTAAATTATTTTGTGCATATTCTTCTCCAGATGAAAATGTCTAATTGGACAACAACAAAATATTTACAGTGTTTAATAATATAATACAATATTTTTATGACATGTAGGTATATTCAGTAGCGCAACAACCGGGGGAGATGGCGATGCCAAACATCAGGTTAAATCGGGGCTTCTTATAATGCCTCTTGGCCATATGTCCAAGGCTTTTTACTTCATAATGAAAATAATGAGATATTTATAAATAAAAAAAATATATAAAAACGTAAGTTTCTGGTGTAGGTACTAGCTAACCAATGTTATATTTTGTTTGAGGAGTTAATTTTAATACAAATAATAAATACAACTTTTATTAGATTCTGAGCGAAGCGAGGAATGTATTGCTTTTATAAAGATTTATTTTATTTTATTATTTTGGTAGTTACTTAGTTCATTTTTAAAATTTCTTTAGCATAATAAAAACAACTAACAAATTGTTAAAGAACTATAAAATGCGATTTTAAATATTTTATGAAATAATGAAATTTTAGATGTAAGTATATGACATTTTTTTCTTTAATATTCTAAATATGTGATACAATTTTGGAACAGTGGTTTATTATCTGTTTAAGTATAAAGCTTTGAAATTTATCCAAAAATGTAATTTTTTTTCAAATATATGTAGTATTATTTGCAATTTTATGTTTAACCTTTAACAGCTTAAAAATTTTGTAGAAGCATAATCATACACTACTTAATCTATTTACAAAATATTTTTTTCCCCAGGTTAAGTTACCATATTTTATTTTTTATGAGCTTCTAAAGTTAGAATTGATTAATATAATATTTTTTATGATTTTATTGTATGTTTTAATGCATAAATATTTTTATATTTATGATTTTAAACTGAAAATTATATATGTGTAATGTGTTTTTTAACTTATTCCTGAATTTGCATACAAAAGGTTAAAAATCAGTCGCAATTTATTTTTAAATGCTTACAAACTTAAACGTTTTACATTGATGTTTGATTTTTGTGTTTTTTAAGTTTGAAGACACTTAATGGTCCGACTGCCACAAGTAGTTAAGGTATATGCTTTCGTTAGCAAATTGCATCTATTTCGTACTTTATTTATCTTATATTTTGATCTTTTCAAATTGAACATCAACAATTAAAAAAAAATATTTTGTATAAAATGGCTATTGTCGAATTTTACAAAAAAAATTTTTACAAGCTTTCATTTATTATATTAATATATTAATACATCTAACTAAAAAGGTAGTAACTCAATTTTTTTCGTTTTTCATTTACGATTTTTAAGACTGCATTCTGATAAAGGATTTTTTTCTTTATCGACTACGAAAATGATTGTATTTCCATCTATCCCACAGAGATGATAAAATAAAATAATATTAAAATAAAAAATTTGAATTTTATTTTATTCCTTCTGAACAATTGACAAAATGGAGTTACTACATTTTTCGTTGGATCTATCGATATATCCACATGTACCACATGTACATTATGAATTATTTTTAATCATTTTTTTCTGTGTTATAAAAAAAAAAAACAGCATTTGATTATTTCAGAATATATCACAATAGGTAAAATAGGTAAATAGGTATATATTTTAGCAACATTATTCATGATACAAAAATATGTAGAAGTTTAGGTTGTATATCGAGCAGAAAGAATCATTTTTTTGGATTATTATAATATAATTACCTTCCCCCTGCATCGATCAACATGTTATTTTTCTTCGGACAGCCATAAAACTTATAGGCATCCATTTTACATTTTCATCAGGGCTCCAAAATCTTAGTTGCGTCACTGGGTATATTGTATTTATATATAATACCTATATTAAATATAATGTGTGTGGGTTTTCCTAAAAAATTATTAACCATTATTGTATAATAATATAATTAAGCAACAGTAGCGGCGAAAAAAAATTATTAATCTCGTGGGTATAATATACTTTTGTTGAAATTTTGCAATGTTAATTGTTGACTGGTTTAATATTTTATTATAGGTTCCTATCTAAATATAATATATTTGATAAAAAAATTAATATACCTATGTCAACAATTATATAAAGGAAAGAAAAACATTTATAATAAAACAATAGTATAATAAATTTTATTGTATATTACAATAAATGTACAATTATGTACAGCTAAATTTTTGCAACAATAAATATAGGAACGAGAAAAAAAAATTAATATATATAATTAATTTAATTACAAACGAATAACGATGTTATGATTATGTATCGCGATACTGCATAATATATAAGTTATAACAAACTACACACAAAATAGAGATTACATAAGAGAAAAAATTAACATTTTTCCAGTCTTTCTTAACGAGTTCACACTCAAATACTAAAAGAAATTGTAATTTAAAAAAATTATTGAGTAACAAAAAAGGAACTGTTCAAAAATACGATAGTGCGCGTACCATGCGTTAGAGCATTCCATAATTATTGCGGTTTTATTGCTCAAAATTCCGATTTTTACACATTAACCATAAATAATTCTCCGGGGCTTAAAATAAACCAGTATATATCAGAATTAAATAATGACGAAAAATACTGCTACCGTTTTGAAAGCTACGTAGGTTTTAATTAGGTAAAAGGTACATATCTGTTATTTATACTCGAGTCCTTTCGTCTTATACAAGTAATTACATAAATATAATTTGTCAAAAATGCATTATTTTATTATTGAAAAATGAATTATTGGTTTATTTATTTATAAATATATATATATTGTGCGACGAAGTGTTTTTTTTTAAGATGGAAAATTTGTTAAAAATATTTATTTACACAAGATTTTCCTCTCGGACCATATTTTCTTTGAATAAGTACCTACCCGGAAAACTTATGTTTCCGTTTTTAAATCGTATTTTACGAGGAATAATTGCTTTTGAAACTCTTAGGTAAACATTCGCAACTAACTATAATGGGTAATATAATATATATTTATACGATTCAAAGAATTTTTGATTATAATCATTATTTAAATACCTAATTAATCAATATATATATACTTAAATAGACTTGTATCAATAAATTTAACCGTATCGCTAATGTACCTATAGCACAGCGCCGCACTTGGCGGGAGTGCATCGCACTCTCAAAAGGGCCACGTGAAATTATAAGGAGGCCCCCAATTTAGTGCGAAAATGTGCATTTTGATTAATCTTTGTATAATATTAGGGGCCCCAAAATTTCTAGTTGCGGCATTGCGTAGGTACCAATTTTTTTTTATTAAAATAATATTAATATTTCACGATAAAAACAAATTTTAGTGTTTCAATTAACTAGCGGTCAAAAGAAAAGCGTGCGCCCCAGGATTATGTTAATATTATAATATTGTCGGTCGCAACTCACAATAACTTTTGGTAAGAATGTATACTATCTATATATAATATGATTATATTTATAATAATTATAGGTAATAAACTAATAAATTGATAATGGTGGCGGTTTTTGGTCGAAAAAGACGAAAAATTAATGATTATTAGGCTAATCGAAAACAAACATATTCATGCATACAGAGTGATCATATACGACATACGTCGTTTTCATAAATAATGTAATTTCCATTATTTTTGCATCGCGTTGTATCAAGCACGACGCATGAATGCGTTGCAACAGGTGGGTCTAACAGAGTGATAAATATTTTGTAACAAAAGTTATGGAGATAACATGGAAAACGACGGGAATTTCCATCATTTTTATAACATGAATTCTGATCACTCTATACATAGTAAATGTAATAGTAGTATAGTAATATATGTATGTACGTATGTATCATGTATGCATATGTGTATTATATAATAACAATAATAATTGAACGATAGTAATGCACGGCCAGAGATGAATAACTGTTTTTATTTTTGCATGAGTAGGATAGACGATTTCCGTTGTGCTGCTTCCAAACGGCGTACGTATAGGCATATTATATGAATTATGGGGCATATTATTATATTATATAATAATATTAATTGTTCACGTGCCGTATAGTGTAATATACGATATAATATTATTATCATTAATTATGCACAAGCGCACGTTTAGCCAGCTATGTACACCAGATGGAACGCCGTGCACATCATGGTGATCACGTTGCCGATGGCCACGCACAGGTGCACTTTTCGGAACGACCGGTGAATGGCCATGTAGTGCGGACAGTCGACCAAACGGCCCAGGTCGTAGTGGCCCACTTCGGTGCCAACGCCCGCCGACTTTTCAATGGCTGTCTTGACGGTGATGAGCCGCAATAGCGGTGGCACCACGTACAATCGGATCATCAGCTCCAACAAGAAGCACAGGCTCAACACAAACAACTGTTGAGGACAAAAATGCGATTTTATTATTATTATTATATTGATTATTAGAATAAAGTGGTTTTTTTTTTTATTTAAGTAAGGAAATTGCTGTAACATGACATTTTGGTTGTCAACCTAGTACTTATATACACAGTGGCGCCCAAGTTAAAAATTATTTGTATGGCAAAAATTATCTGCAATCATTCACCTATCCATTTTCATAGAAAATTTGAAATTTATGACAAATAAACACTGCCATATTGCTAAAAATTTAAATATTCACTTAAGTAGTCAAATAAATTATTTATTACAATATAAGAAACAATTATAATCATAAGCGCAACTAGGAAAACTTAGCCCCTAAAATTACTCATAGCCCTTTAAAAAAACAAGATAGTTCTCAACTATTTTTTTAAAGATATTGATTATAAATAGTTTTTATTAGTTACATTAGTTACAATCACCAGATCATCCTTCTCCTCAGATAGATAGATACCCACCTCTTTAACAAATTTTAATCGTATGACAACTGCCATACATAAATATGGACTTTGGCGCCACTGTATACATAATATTGAAATTTCATTTTTCCGGAATTTTGAGTTTTTTAAATATAATTCAAAATAATAAATTAATGCGAATTTCGATAGGTTTGGTAATAATTTATTAAGTATAACTATAACTTAAAAAATAACTCATACCTATCTACTATACCTGATATAATACACATTATCAAATATTTAGGTCAGATATTTCCTACTTTTACTCATTAATTCATTACTCGCAATTCGCATTATGCATTAGGTATAATATTATGATATGACATTGTGTCACCGTAACGTAAACAAATTGTTAAGTATAAATTGTACATCTACATACCTGTAAATATGTGTGTACGTCCCACATGTTGGCAGTAACATGCATCTTGCCGAATTGGATAAGCGTGATGGCACTTAACAAACTGTTTAACGAAAAGTATTTGGGGAACAGGATCTTTTGGACATCACCGAAAGCGTGTCTAGCCAAGTTGAAGTACAAGCTCAAACCTGAAAACGAAAAAATAAATAATAATCTCTCTTTACTTTCGATGTACACGTGCGTATTGGTACACCTATATTCTAATATCTAAACGATTAGGTAGACTCAATTAGTAAAATTATTATTGCTATCTATTTATCTCTTAAACGATAATACCTAAGTAAATAATGTTGTAATAATACTGAAAGCTTTAAATAAATTATTGTATACGTACAATATTAATTATTAATAGTTATGTTTACTAAATATATAATATATATTATTTATTTATTTATATTACCTATATAATATTATAACTTATAATCGCACCAAAAAGTATTTTTATTCGTTTGTATGTTATTGTTTATATAAAATATCGAAAGATAAAATGGGTAGCTTAGGTTAGGTTATAATTATAATAATAATGTTATCGTTTCGCATGTCAATTTGTTTTCCTATACACAATTAAATATTATGTTATATTGTTATGTTACTATCTTTGTACAACGTCACGTGTATAATTCGCACGCTAATTACCTACGATTACCCATAGTTTCCCACGCAAATTTTCTCTTCCCGCTCGGCAGTTCATCAACTACAGTAAGCGTAACGGTCAACAATTTTGCTCGAGCGATAATGAATTCGAGTGCCAAATTATATTATTATAAGTCGTAGGTTATAATTAGTGCAAAGATTTTAATGAAATTGTATTTATTTGTGAAATTTTATTAGTAAAATATTCGAATTGTTTTCAATAAACAAATAATGACAAAACTGTTTTGTTTGCATGTTTTGACAAAATTTAATATTAATTTTAGCGAAATAAATGTACCTAAAATAATATTTCTATAATTATAAAAATTTTGTTGTACCTATATTTTCATGGGTTTTATATTTTTAATTGTTGGTACTTGTTAATGCTTTAACTTATTTTTAAAATATATGCTTCCCCTTACAAATAAGTGACGTATATCGTACATGTAAACACTTTTGAGTTCTGAATGAGTGTCGATGTCGTATAATATATTACACATGTTTATATGTTTACAAGCAAGAATCAGTAGTAGTAGAATTTTTACTACTAATTTTTTAGTACTAATCGTACTAAATAAACTAATAGTTCAACCGTTGTTCTTTTGCTATACAGTATATATAATCTATATATAGGTACCTATACTATATTATATCCTAAGCCACTACGATTTGGACTTTAGACTTTATACAGTATATCTGTGTACCTAACTGATTACTATGTGTCTATGTACCTATAAGTGATGAGAATAACTATGCACACAAAATATATTTTTACCTATTTAATATTTGCAATATTCGTAGGGAAAATAATAAATCGTACCGAGGAAAACACGATATTATTATAAAAACTGCATTGTATAGATTATTGTGTACCTATATGGTTATATACACTCACCGGAAATGAACGTCATCCAGAACTGAGCACCCACATGTGTACAGAACGCGGCCAAATAGATAAAGTTGACGAACGACCTGGGCT
Source organism: Eriosoma lanigerum (assembly GCA_013282895.1). Taxonomy (NCBI): domain Eukaryota; kingdom Metazoa; phylum Arthropoda; class Insecta; order Hemiptera; family Aphididae; genus Eriosoma; species Eriosoma lanigerum. Next base: position 61,140,632 of record CM023357.1, on the reverse strand, counting down.
TGACGACTTCGCCGTTGGAGTTCGACCTTGAGTTCTTGGTGCTCGGGAGCATTGACGCGGCTACCAAAGTGACGGCTAACGCCATTATTACGTGGGCGGGTTGCGTGAAAAACAGTACCCTGCGACAAAGAAAAATACAGTGTTACTAATTGTTAATTATATTATTATATTGTTAAAGTATATTATGTAAATCATTTTTTTTTTGTGATAATTTATAATAATATTTATTAATGAGATGCGTTTCTAAAAAAAGTATGATATTTTGATCTGATATTATATACGATCCGTATAAATTTGATTGTCTATATTGCCTATTATACCTATTCTATATTTTTAATAAATAATATCTTATATAATAATATTGTTCAGAATAATAATTTACTGGCATATTTAAACATGTAAAATATTTGTTATACATATAACTGCATAGTCAGGCGCGAATTTAGAAATTATAAATGGGAGGCTTAAGCAAGATTGAATAATAACATCATTTGTATAATAATATTTTAGATTGAACTTACAATAGTAATGATTAAGGGAGAACTACGCAGTTAAGGAGTCCTTTTGATCCGCACCTGTGCATAGAGTACCTATATCATTGGCCCATCGACAGATATTTTCCGCTTTAAGCAAACATTTTAATGCCGATCATCAGACGATAATTATTTAATTTTGCCGTCCAAAAACTTATATATTCTAGTTACGGGTCTAGAGTCCTACATTATATATTATAGTATGTATTATGTTTATTATAGCTAAACTAAGTAAATTAGGAGTCCAATCTCGGTAAAAATAATATTTATTATCACATTGTTGATATATATAAAAAAAACTAATTATATAAAAATTTAATAAATGATAATACACGAACAGGTAAGTTAATTTGTCATCTGATATAGTGACGTAGAATTTGTATTTATTTGTTTTAAAAAGTATATTATGTATTTATGTACCCAATATCGCCATATGGTATGGTATATATAATTTAATACAATACGCATGATTTATTAGTTTTACGACTTGTCGATTTATTAGGTTAAACACTAAAACTTAAAACACTTGTTAAAATATTTGGCTTGGCGTAGGTATATTTATAAATTATTATATATAATATTATAATTAATTTTTATATTTTTATTTTTTATTATTTATACAAATTTACGCCATAATTATTTTAATGTAAACGATTAAGTTAAATGTTGGATTTTTTATAAAGTAATTTTAATATAGTTTTTGAAAAGTTTTATATAGGTATTATTGTAAGGTGTGATTCTTATATTTTAAATTTTTGTTTTGGAAATAAATGACAACTGTCTAATTAAAGCTTAAGTATAATTTTGTTTAGTTGATTTGGCTTTGAGAAACTCGCTCGACAGATTTTTAACTTTTATTTTTATTGGCATTGAACACACAATTTTAAGAGTATTATTTATAAAAATTACTTTGAAGTTTGTTTTAACTTATGCGTAGATATTTTATAATTTATTTTATTACCACAAAAACATTTATTTATTTAAAAAATATAAATAATTTAATATACCTAATATAACAATTCAATTTTGCGACGTAAAAAATAAACATAATTTTAATATCTATTGTTAATATATATGTTAAAATATTTAATAAGTATACATTTATGATTTATAACAATATTTTAAAGCATACTATATACAGTAAATGCTATGATACCTACTATAAATATTGAAAAAGCCGTATGCATTATTAATTGTATATTATACATTCAACAATATATTTATTTATTAAGCTATAATAAATGTTACTTAATATCTTAATCGTACATTTTTCATAATAATATTATTACCTTACATCATAATTATGTAAACATTTATAATTTAAAAGTTTTTGCTGAGAGAATTGACATTGGTTTTAATTTGAAAATTATATTCCATTACATTATAATATCATATACAATAAATGATTAAAATAAAAAGTGATATTTTCAGATTTCCATTTTTTTTACAGTTTGATTATTTTAATGGATTTAATTTGCAGAATAAATATTCTATTGTGTATGCTGCAAAAGAGAAACGTTTTTGGAATTCTAAATTCATTACGAATAATATTTAAGTTTTTATAAAATAATCAACGTATATATAAATAAAGAAGGTACTTAAGGTTAAGAGGATACCATATCCGCATATTTTGCTGTAGTATAGTAATACTGCATCCGTCCATTCAATGAAAAATATATCAAAATCACAGTTACAACTGTATGTTAGAACTTTACGTTTAAACTATTATTATAAAATGTATATAGAGATTCTTTTTCAATGATATAAAGAATCCACGAGAAAATATAAATGATGTTCTTCTTTTTAAATATGATACTAAGTATTTAAACTCTTAAGTGCCACAAATTAAGTTGAGCGTAGCTAGGATGTTTCTATATTCCCATTAAACATAATACACGGAAACAGGAAATACGGGTGTGGGGTCCTATATTTCCTTAAAAATCAAAGTAAAATTTTAGAACCTAATCTATTAATTTGATTTTAGTACTTATTATGAGTAGTTTGAATTCGTAATAATAACATTTGGATTTAAACGTTTTCATTTGTATATAATATTATTATTGATATCATAATTTTTAAAAAAATTATTTGACTATCATCCACTATACTTATGTACTAATAAATAACCTATAAGTAAAATTTTACATAATAATTGAATAATTGATAATATAAACATTAAGGTAATAAATAAATTAGTTAAAATAAATAAGTTTTCATTTATTTTAAGGAGAATAAGAAAAGATTAAAGAAATAAGCTTGAGAACAATATGTTAAAAGCTGTTATTTTACATTTTTATAATGATGTTACAGTAACTATCTTTATTTTTAATTTTCTTTCATAATCAATTTGACTTCCATGTTCCATAAGTAAGAACACATAATATCGTATAGCAGTATATGGATTATGTTCATAAAATCAGTGTCGCATTTATTTGATCGTATTTACAATTTTAGCATCGAAAACATATCAAATGTTTTATGTGCAAAATTGTGTACGTCAATTACAATTAAAGCAATGATTTTCGTTTAAACTTTAAAGTGGATGATTTATTAACAATGATATTATTGTATCGTTTAGATCAATTTTAAGTCATCAGTTCAAGGTAAAAATAGTTTATGGGAATCTAAGTAGTTACGTGATTCGTTTAGAAAAACATAATATTGTTGCACATTTGAATTTCACACACTACAGAATAATCAAATATTAAGACAATATAGTAGGTAGAAAATCACCTAATTTTCCGTTTTGGCTTTTAAGAATTGAAATGTTATAGTCGTACTTCTATAACATTATTTTATTATTATACTAATGTATTATTGTAAAACACTTAAATGTGAGATAACGTATGTTGTTATGAAAATAATCACGTCAATAGATTTTGTTCCAAATTCTTTTAGATAAATAAAAACATAGCTGAGAATTGAAAAGCACCGAATGTGACGATGTTCTTTGTTATTTATTTGAATTTCGAAATGAAATATACAAAACACAAAATGATTTATGAGAACTACCTACGTCGTTACCTACGTTTGTTTTGCATAATATCGTATTTTTCAATTCTATATACTAACATCACAAACTAGTTTTTTGACTAAAATATGTTAGTAAAATAACATTACTATTGAAATAATTTGTTTTTCATGTTGTTTTTTAAACGTCGAGCTCATATTTCATACGCTTATGGATATGATTACTAATGAACTATATATTATATTATAATATACGTATAACTTAAACCTACATCTTACATGACAATCGATATTGAACAAAAATTAAAAAATATCACATTATATTACTGTAATCATATATGGTTAAGTACAATATTACAGTATGGATGACATGAATATAATATTCTATTGTATTAAGAAACATTTACAGTTTTAACTTCTCAAATAATCAAATATTATTATAATATATTATAACGTGTGTATTATTTATAAGTATAGTAGTATGCATAATATTAATCGGAGTTTCCTTTAACAATATTTAACCACTTCGATTGAATAATAACAACTTTCTACATTTCATTTTATATTGTAATTTATAATATAACGTGACGTTTACAATTTACGATATAATCATGTTGCAAAAAACTTATAATAAAATGTATTTAAATACAATAGTAAAATACTAAAATTATAAACACTGCAGCTGTTACCTACCATGATTGGATTTACATATATACACATCTGTATTTATAATATGATCAGTAAAATTATCTGTGTATGCGTAGCTACCCCTAATCGTGGTTTATATTCAAATATAAAATGGTCATTAAATCAAACTGAGTGTAATAAACGTTTTACGATTACGAGTGGTCAACGATCGTGGTTGAAATTTGACTAAACAATTAACAAGCTTTGTTAAACCCGAGTTTGAGTCTCCTACATAGACATTTAGATGGCGGAAAAGTTATACGGAATTTTTTCTGTAACCTTTAGTTTTATTTTTTTTAAATTTACTATATTGTCGATATATCATATATCTATTGGATTTCCAATATAATATATTATAGTTATCCATACAAATAACGAATAAATAATATATAGTAATGTATAGTAATGTATTTACTTGTAAGCTGGTGACTTTTGCACTTTGCCGAAAAATGAGGCAAACTTATCCACGGTTTTTTTCGTGATGGTCGTCACCTCGGTTAGTGTGTCGCTGGGTTTCTTTTGTTCGGCCAGGTCGACCGCAGGCATATGTGGATGCGCCGATGACCGTTTCTTAGTTTCCTTGGACAAATACTCGTAAGCCGCTGTGTCCGCCGCCGATGGGTGTCGGACCCTATTCAGATGTTCGACAACTTGATCATATTCCGAGTTATTATTGTTATTATTCGCTGTGCCGCACATCTTCGAAAATATATTGCGTGTACAATAGTAATAATAATATACGAATATTATATTATAATACTACTGACTGCCTGCAGACGAGTAATATATAATATAGTATTGGAAAACCCCACGAACGAGCGGGATGATGGTGGTAATAAAGTAAACGACGAGAGAAATTCCAAAGACGTCTTTTCGTCAGATGAGACCGCTGTCGTCGTTATGCGATATTTAATGACAACAAATAATATGAGTATATATTGGCAATGCGGTGCTCGCCAAATTGTTGACGAATGAAAACAACGACTGAAAATAATGGCATGTATTATACTGTAGTTAATTCAAAACGATACATGCGCGACGATCGTCCACTGCGAAAAGGACCGTGGAACCAGCCGAACGTTCTTATATATAGGCCGCCGACCGGCTCGACGGCGTCATGGTCTACGTGACTGACGCACAGGCGGCGTTCACACAATTCGACGGTGTACCGTGCGCGTGTTACACCGACCCCGCCGACCCCTAAAACGCCCGTGGCCATTGCCTCCATTCCACCACCGCTACTGCATCGCGTAAAAAAACTTTGGGAAAACACACCGTCTGTTTTCGTTCGTGTATGCATATATTATATTGCACGATGCCATCGAAAATACCGGATCGACATGATTCATGCACGCGTCTCGCGAATTAAGTAGGTAAATATTATTATTATTATGCGGAATGATAACTTTTATAGCGATTTGTGATTTCAATATACATAATCGGTTATAATAATAATAGTAATAAAATTGTCAGTTACATATATTATAGTAATAACGAATCAAAGGCGCTCGCAGGAATTTGTCAAGGGGTAAAACATTTTCAAGTTTTAGTCTCACTATACTATTATTTTACATAATGATAATTGACCCAGGCGCGTATCCAGAGTGGGTAGGGTGCTATAGCACCTCCCCCTTGGCACGTGGCTAATCAGAACTTTTTCTTAATTTGTTTTTAACTATTTTATAATGAAAGAAAGTAATAATTTATTGTATTAGTTATTAATTATTTTTATTTTAAACAAGGTTATTTTTAAAATATAGGTATATTATATAGTAATAATAAAATATAGGTAATTATTAACTAAAAACTACTTAAAATTTTTTCACTTTTCTTACCCTCCTGCGCCGAATAACGAGTAACGACATACATGTCGGATTTTCGTATACAGTTTGATTAATAATAATATATTTTTATTATTTAGAGGTGATGTTTCATCCACATCTTATCGTTGTTTATGTCATATAGACGTCATGGATGTCGTCAAGCTTTATCCATCCACTAAATCTATAGAAGTATAATAGGGTTTAGACTATATAAGTTATAGTATATTTTAGGTATATAGTATGTTATAAATTATGGACTTATATTAGAAATTATTGACTGATGACGTCCAATGGAAATACAATTCTCATGGTATAATGTCTAATGATGGTAAACTTCTCGTTAAGTAAATTCAGGTAGGTATTTTATAAAATAATTAACTAAATAATACAATATACAAATTAACAATCTGGCTTAATGACCAATACGTTTTAAAAATAATTTGTCCAAACTTGTTATAAGCGAGTTATGAAACTCGTTTAATCAAATGATTATAGGAAAATAGAGAATCATATTTATAACTATTTCCAAAAAGGTATTTTTATAATATAGTTGATGTAATTTTATTTATATTTTCCTACGAAGTGTCCATATGATTTTAATAATTTTGCACGTAAAAAAAAATTACCCATGTGACTCGACGTGTTTCTATATTTGACATCGTGTTGTAGCTGTGAGTAAGGAATAGTGTTAAAATAGTTTTCGCACATGTTATTGTTATCATTTTGTTTTTAAATCTATAAATATGTGTATATACCTATTGTAGTATGTAGTATTATAAACAATTCATAATGGTAACTTATATCTGGAGCTTTATTGGTAGCTGCAATTTCAATAAACTATAGTAAATATAGTATTGTATAAGTATGTGCCAATATTAATGAGGACATTCATATTATAACCATATGGAAATTAATAAAATTGAATATTCGTAGATAGATTTATTAAGAGGACGCTTACACATATTTTGTTGTCACCATCTATCTAATAGAAAATATAGCAAAATATAAAATCAAAGCCACGTATAGAACTTAAATTGTGATATTTTAGTTAAACTTACAGATTAGATATTCTTTACCAAATTTAATCTTTCATGGGCTTTTTGTAAAATGTCATCTGATAATGAACTTATATTTATTGAAAAATTTAAAAAATTTAAATAAATTTATAACTTAGAAAATGTTCCACCTTTGAATTTGGTAATAAGTATTTAATTTGTAAATTTGACTCAAATGCCTCAATTTACGTTCTTCGTAGTTGTGATTTTGGCAATATCATATTTCTTTGATATTCACTTAAGATATTGTTTTAAAATTTCCAGAAAACCTAATATATCATATATGTACTTATTAAAATAATGCAACTGGTATAAAAAAACAGATTTAAAAAACAATGTTTTTGCTTAAGGACGTCATTTATTCGTTTCTAACCGTTAATATCTGCTGGCTCAAATATTAAAAAAATATGTTTGTAAACTTTAATGATTGTGCGACTGACATTTTCATTACGTTCACAAATTTCGAAGTGAAGTCTATTTTCCATAGGCGGAACCTAAACTTACTTAAATTTTAAACTTAACAAAACTTTTACTATACATATATACCTTATATATATCAACATTTTGTTGAACTAATTAACTTAATAAATTCAATGTTTCCTGTCATATAAAAAAATATATAATATATATATTTTAATATAAAAATATTATAATATATACGCATCAAGAGCATAAAAATTATCTTCTCTACAAAATTATTTGGGAGAGGGCTAATTGACATTTTTGGGTGGCTAAGTCTCCCAAGCCATCCCCTATTTCCGTCAATGCAATTTTGTTTTACAACAATTCAATAATAAATTCAACGTAAACATATTTCAATGAGAGGGTTTTGCGGTTAAAACGAAACCCACAAACGACGAACGAATATCCATAAATTTCGTTATCACGAATGGGGTAAGTATGCTTTTAGTAGAAAATTACATCTTCTTGGTACTTTATTTAACTCATTTTTTGAATTTCTCAAAAGTGTTCCCCATGAGATATGAAAAAGTATCAAAAAATGATGGAAAATCGGCAAAATTGCAGTTACTGTGAATTTGATTATAAATATTTTATGATAACTAAAGTAGTTTTGAAAGTAGGGACTTGTACATTTTTTTGAGTATTCTCATAGGTAGTTTACACGCGTGGCGAAATTTTGGTACAGGTTACCAATATGGCAGTATAATACATTGTATATTTGACTGAGTTTCACACAAAATCGTATTTTTTAATGCAATGTCATTGCATTTAAATCTTCATCATAATAAACCTCTAATTTCTACGAGGACCGAAGGGACGAATGAGTAATGTCTGGAATCGACCTTACTGCTCTTTTTCTTAATGCTGTGTACTTATTTTATAGTTGTTCTTAGAATATTAAAATCAGTTCGCGGGGTAGTGATCTGGGTAGTGATCTGAATTGGGGTTTTTGTGATTAAATATTTTTGCTAAGCTTCACAGAAGGTTACTAAGATACATAGAAGTATTTAAAAGGGCAAATTGTCGTAAATTTAGTTTGATATTTGCTAATAACCTATTAGTAAAATATTGCTTGTATTTAAGATAAATAATATATGATAAATATTATATAATTATTTATTATTTAATATATATTAAATATAATCGGAATGCGTGATCTGCAAATTAATTAGTACTTAGATAAATTATATTAGTATTAATAAATAAAAAAACAAGTGGAGTACGTGATTCGTACATACGTTACAGACCATGTGAATAATTAGACATTATAAATAATTTTTAAATCAGACAAAGTAAAAATACTTAACTGTTGACGAGTGTTCTGGGATCCACATGACAAATAGTGTGCTGTGTGCCTGTGTTACATATTATCATATTTATTTAATATATTTATTTTAGGTATGTATCGTATTATATCTGTATGTTATATTTATTTTATGAATTTATCCCAATAATGGATGTGGCGTACCTACATGAAATATTTATGTGTTATATTATTTTAAAAAAATAGTCAAGTTACATTGATGAGATAAAGGCTTGGTAATCGGTTGCTAACGTTTAGTAAATCGGTACAAGGTACGATGTACTAAAACAATAAATTATATAGTAGTATAGTTAATTTACAATATACCAGAAAAATGTATTGACCAAAAATAAGTTGCAAGTAAACAATCCTTGGGTACGGATTATTTACCAGTGTATATATATTTACTATATTTTTAATAATAATTAATATTTATATAATAATTAATCTATATATAAATATTATTAATATTAAAATGTATATAATATTAATTAATATATATATTTAATATAGACAAGTCTTCATATTAATATCTATAATTAAATTGTTCTTGTCAAAATATATGTGTAAATAAAAAGTGTATTTACCTAAATACATTGAATTTGTAATTATAAATGTTATTAATCATTAACATATATACTAATAAATAATACTAACTATACCTACAATTTAATATTCATATATAATAATGTATAACAAATTTTTTATTTGTACTTTGTCTAATGATGTTTAAGCATTTTAAATAATGTCTACAGGCATTATACAATAAATGTATTAAATCGATTTCACCATCCCAAAATCCTTTACGTATATATAAATACCTTCATTAAAGGAAGGTATAATAAAATAACCCTATAATAAACCTATTTATATTTTCTTTTTTAAATTATTATTTATTTTAGAGTTATTATAAATATTATAATATTATTTAATACTGATATAATTATTTATAATTACTTTATTTAATATTTAATAATATTTATGTATTAACAAAATTGTATTCTTAATGGATCTTAACTAATATAGGTACATTTATATTATTGATTTGTATTACTTATTTACTAACAACTTTTTTATATATTTAAATACATTTTTTTAAGTCAGTAGATATGTATTGTTATGAACTATTTCTTTTGATTTTGTTTATTTTTATCATGACGTTTGATTGTTAAAATTGCATGTTTTTAATAATGAAATACCTCCCGATATTAGTAATACCTATTATGTTATAATTTTATCAGCACAAAAAAAAACATTTATTTTCAAATAATATCTAATCAAATAGTATACGGTTCTTTAATTATTGACAATTGAACAAATGTATTAGGTAATTAATAAATAAATGTTTTGTTTATAATATTATATAAACATAATATATTATATAATATGTAATATGATATTATACTTATACATTCACTCATTATATTACTATTTTCGATGCAATTTTAAGACTATTTAGTATTTATTTGCTGTGTGCTGTTTTACCTAATAGGGTTTAAGAATATTTAAAAAATTAAAACGTATAACAGAATAGGTGTATTAAAATAATATTTTGGTCTGGTTATTTAAAATATGATTTATTTTTCAACATACGTCTACTAGATGAATATAACGATGTTTTACATGAATGGTATCAGGTATGTATGCCATTGATTGATCATCTGTGGTACAAATTATAGTACTTATTAAATAATATCTATTTTATATTATATATATATCAGTCTAAATAAAGTACAGTTAAATATATTATAATATAAATATAATGTTTTTCCTTGGAAGAAGAAAAACTATCAACAAATAACAAATAATCTAATAACCTATTTACAAACTATTTTGAAAATCTTAGGTCAATTTTCTTTAAACGTCTTCAATATTTAACATTTCACATCGATGTTTGAGTTTTGTGTTTTTAAAAGTCTGACGTCAGTTTTTCAGGTAGAAATAATGGTCGGATTATTCTCATAGGTAGTTTATACATGTTGTTACGTTGTACAATTTTGGAACGAATTATTAGTAATATACTGTATTATATTGAATTTCGCTTAGAATCGTATTTTTACATTGCATTGCATTCAATTCTTAATTATAATAAACCACTAATTTATTCGAGGATCGATATGATGAAGGACGAACGTCCAAAGTCTAACTTCCCGCTTTTTTTGTAACTCCTTTTATCGTTTAACCAGGTTTTATTACTTATATTAGTTAAAATCGCCAAATAACCTTCTTCAGATATACTCACTCCTTAAAACTAAATTTTAAATGCATGGCAACCTTCATATATAAATATGGACTTCAAGTAAAACTGTGTATGTAGTGTAGAAAAGAAAAACTAAGCTTTTTCATATATGAATATATATAATATTGCCAACAGTTATTATGATTGATGATCAAACTGAAATTGTTATTGTAAACACGTAAATTGACAGAACTATATGAATTTAAAAATGTAATACACTGTAATAAACTAATAATTAATCACTATAATATATTATGTTGTATACCTACATATAATTTAAAAGTATAATTCATATACCATATGTCCATATATAGTACCTAAATACAAATAATAAAACATATAAATTTGATAAAGTTCATGTGAGAATAAATTTATATTTCTCTTATAGTCATATTGTGCGCATATGAATAATAATGGGCTTATGAATAGGATAACTTTATAGTTAATTTGAATACAATGAATAATTTTTACTTATAAAATATTTAAATATCTTATAGATAAATTAGAAATAATTTAGTATGAAAATTGTTGTGAGTTGTGATGATAAAATATTATTTTATTTTTATATTTACCTATCAAATAAATTGAATAACTAAATGACTTCTACACTTCGTTATAATAATCGATTAAGTTGGTTGTCTACATATATTTCAGTGTTCATATAAATACTTAATTATTTTTAAGTTTATAACGAAACTATATTGTTTTTAGTGGTATGAATGTAAAATGGTATACTATATGTATTATAGGCTATTTATTCACTAATATTAATATATTATATTATTATGTAGGTAAGATAAGAGGGAAACAAAATTAATCATTTAAATATATTTTGTTTCCGTGAGAAAATTCTACCTTCATATTAAACGACGAAAACAATTTTCCAGAATGTAGCAGCATTCCGGTAAATATAACTAATTATGTGAAAATAATATTTACAATTAACTAATAACTATAATATTTCATTAACATAATATCGTCGAAGGACGAATTATACAAATATGAAAAATTATTATCATAATGAAAATAAACATTTATTATAAATCCGTATACTCAAATAAATTTTTGTTTTTCAATATAGTTTTAGATTTAAAAATTCTAATCGTAATTTTAACAACATTATATTTTATGCATAAATAAATATATATTTAATCTAAATAAACGTTTAATCTTTAGCTTTCTTATGACTAGTAGATATATGATATATATGGCCTTTGTTTGAAATATTTAAGTCTGTCATTACAAGTAGAAATATCTATACCTACTGTTCATTACATGCGTCTATAAGGGAATTTATCAACCTTATCTTTTATAAAAACCATTGTATAAAGAATAACAAATGTTTTATTTTGACTATTTCTTATCAGTTTACAACTTGTATTATCTAAATCCTATATTTTATTTGTTTTATTATTAATTATACTATAATAAACATGTATGTTTTTTTGTAAACTTAAAACAATGTTTAAATCGTATTAATAAATAATTATTATTTTCTAAAAAAAATTATCATAAAATTAACTGACCTAATTTAATGACCTTAATCGTATATTTCTTACGTTTAAGATTAATTTTTAATATTTTAATAAGTTCTCTTCGGAAGATTAAATGTTAAATTTCGATATATTGTTTAGCTAAAAAAAAATTATAGGTACTCTTTGTTAATACACTATGTGAAATTGTAAAATGCTATAAATAATTGTAGTGTATATTTTTTTACACATATTCAAATTTTGTAATATTTATACATTAAAAAAAACTTAATTGTGAAATACGATATTTTTAGATAAAAGTATTTGAATGATGGCTGCTATCATGGAAAATTTGAAGCCATGAGTTATAATATCAAAACGCTTTGATGTTGGTTTATAAGTAAAATATTTTTGAAAGAAGAGACATCAGCTAAGTAAACGTTTAGAGTGCATTCACCTGATAAAATGATAATGACTGAGAAAAAAAAACGTAAAATATGTATACATAATTATATGTACATCGTGCATTCATGCGTGTATGGTATATGATAATATAATATTATAATATTGGTTATATCTCATTAAAGATTTGTTCAGGAAATGTATACATTTAAGTTACCACTTAATAACGTATTTCTGATTAATTGCCAGGATCATTTCCAGTATATTTTATTTAATAAATGACCATCATTAATATATAAGCTAGGTATAGTGACATAAAATATATATTATTTTTATTATTTAATATTTTCTATTCGACAATCAATTAAATTTAAATTTTAACATATTGGTTTATGATTTATGAGAAGAAGCTCGCAGGATATGGCAGGGTAGTCAACAGTAGTATTCACCTATAGTCCATAGACAATTCCTGCGCATACTTATAAAAATGTATTTTTATTTCAAAATAATTATATAAGTTAATTTTTTGTAAATTTTTTTTATAACCAAACTTCCTAAAAATTATATAAGTTATAAAAAATTATGTTTACAAGTTAAATTGTTAATCAAATTGGAATTATTAAACAGAGTTAAATTTTAAAGTTATATTGTATATATATACAATCATTTCTTTAAACAAAGAATTTTATTGCGATTACGATGCTATGTAAATTGTATAAACAGTTAATGACATATAGAACATACACAATTAATACATTTAAAATATAAATTATTTTTAAGTAGATGTATAGGTTATAAAGATGTGAAAGTATTAATAATAATTTCTTAAATAATAATAATAAGTAATAATAATTTATTATCTATGTAAAAAAATAGAAAACAAATTTAATCTCTAACGTATGGAATATAGTAATCTATTTCTGTTGAGTACTTTATAATTATAATTATATAACTATATACTATAGGTATAACAGTGGCATCCAGCACAAGGTAACGGGGATGGAATGTTATTGTATTATTTTATAATTAAGATTTGAATGCAATAATAATATAATAGCATTCGAAAAAACGATTCAAGCAAAATTCAGTCAGATATACGATACACCATATATTAATATACAGTCAATATAGGTACTGATAATATATATTTTTATAAATTTTCTTTATCTATCAATAACAATGTGGAACAGAATAATTAATTATCTACATAATATAAAATAATGAATTCATTATTATATAAAAAATCATTTTTCGGTAAGTTTTCTTATTCCAAAAAAAACTTTTGAAAATTTCGAAAAATGACTGGAATTTACTTTCTTATAGTACTATTATACAAGTCTTTACTGAAGTCAAATCCCATTTGTGGTAATCAAAGCTCATAAGCTACCTAAAAATATGTTTTCAGACATGAAAATATCATATTTCTTAGATTTCACCAAAAATTCCAATTTTAAATGATTATTAAAAAAAAAAAAGTTGGGACTGTTAATTTGCGAAATTTGTTATAACTGCAGAGTTGAATAATATATGAATATGCTTCTATCAAATCGTCAAACTCAAAATTGCAAATTATATTATTTAAAAAGAATTACAATTTTGAAAAAAATTCAAAGTTTTATATTTAGACGTAAAATCAATATCACAGTTTCAAAATTTTATCTCAAATGTAAAATATCTATATCAATACTTAAACAATGTTTCAAGTTCAAAATTGCATTAGTTTATTTCATTAAAATTACATTTTCTGTGAATTTTATAGTTTTTCAACATTATTTCTTTTGTTTTTCTTATCCTAAAGAAAAAAAGAAAAATATCGAATATTTCGAAAGATGACTTGTATAAAATACCAACTTAATGCAATTTTCTGCCGAAAACATAACTTATTTGCGATAATAGGATCATGAAATAATAATTTTTGTCAGAAAAGGTGCTTAAAGACATAAAAAAAAGTGGGAAGGTCGATTGTGGAAGTTCTTCCTTCGTTCCTTCGGTCCTCGGAAAAATTAGTGATTTATTATACTTAAGATTTGAATGCAATGATATTGCATTAGAAAATACGATTCTCAGCGAAACTTAATATATTACAATATGCTATATCACGTGTGTAAATTACAAATGTAAATATTTAAAACAAATTTCAAGTTCCTACGATCTAAACTTAATTAGTTGTCAAGGAATAAAATAATGAAACCATAATTTTGCCGATTTTCAAGAACTTTTACTTTAAAAGCTTATGAAAAAAAATTGTCAGTTACGATTATCAAAATATTTTGTAAAAAGATTAAGTAGTATATGTCTAAACTTCGATAAAATTTTCAAACCAATAAACCAAACATTTCAGGAAATATTAAACATTTTTGGAAAAAAGCCAAAACTCTATACTTAGTCAGAAAATCAACCATTCGTTTCTAAATTTTTTCTTGTAATGAAGTTTATCTAAGATAATACTCAAAAAATTTTTCTAGAAACTATGATCAAAACTTAATTAGTTGTTACGAAATTAAAAAATTTAAAATAACAGATTTATTTATTAATAATTTTGTAATTTTGCCAATTTTTCGCCATTTTTTGGTAGTTTTTCCCCTCCCAGGGAAAAACTTTTGAGAAATTCGAAAAATGAGATAAATAAAGTACCAACTAGACACGATTTTATACCAAAAGCATACCCTACTTGTGGTAATAGGACCATTATTTCTACCCGTAAAAGTGTCTTCATACATAAAAAAAATAAAACATCTTTGTAAAACAAAGAAAAACATTTGAATTTAATAGGACTGTTAGCAATAAAACATAAGCATATTATGCAAACAATATAATAATAATAATAAAAAAAAAAAAAAAAACTATGAATAACTAAAGGATTATTGGATAGTTAGTATATTATAAATTAATTATATGAAAATAGAATATTACGAAGACAAATATTAAATGTATAATTCAAAATAATATAACTTACAATATTATGATATATACAGATTATACAAATTATAGCTTTACAATTAATTTAGAGGTTTTTAAGAACTTAAGTAATTTTTCTAAAGAAGGCGATAATATTGTAAATATAAATTTATTAGCCAATGGCCATCAGCCGCCGCGGCTTTATTATCAATAATAAAAAAAAAATATGACTTACAAATTACAATAGCACTCCTAACACTCTTCCATGTATATTATAATATTTACTCAATGAGTATGTTATTTGTTGTTTATGTTTAATAACATATTTAATATCTGTTTAAATGATTTCAAATGAAATAATTTAAATATTATTTTTTAAAAATCAAATAAATAAAAAATTAATTACTATTTTTCTATAGATAATATTACTTTTTCTTCATTATTGCGTCAACTATTTATATTTTAGTAAATGTTCAAACCTTTTTAAATATTCAATTACATTAAGCGGTCACGTCCCTGATATTACGTGGATTAATTTCTAAATAATCATTTATATTTTACATTCCAAACATTTTTCGCCGATTTACATTTATCTATACATCATAATAGTTGTATCTTCGAGGAATGATTTTGATAGAAGTACGTGTTATTTTCAACGATTCCATTTAGATAACGGACGATAAACTTTTATTAGACGCGATGAGTGCGATAAGAAACATTGATGATATAATGTCATTTTTATTTTACAGATAAACAAATCGATTAACAATCACTTTACAGAATTAACCAAAAAACTTCATAAACTTTAAATAATTTTTATGATTTAAATGATTTATTTTTGACGTCACTATACGAGTATAACATATAATATAATGCAAAGTTGCGAGTTTCCTGCAACGGACAAATCCTTATACTGCTGTATCAATACATATGTGCTCATGAGGAGATTTTTTTACCATCGTAAAAAGTCATCGACGTGACGTAAACATTTTTTATAGTGGGGTTGCAAATAATTAAAATGACCTTCTGAAACAGGTGTTGTTGTGGAACATATAGTTAATGATGTTGATCTAATTAGTAAACGATCATGTCTATTATTTCCTGACGTCAATCGCATATAATTACATTATAATATATGTATAATATTATGTCGTAAAAACGTCGGTCGATCAATTGATATCATTATTATTAACCAATTTTATTATTAGTTATTATTTATTATAATATGTGTTGAAGTTAATCGGCAGCACAATAACGATATCTCGAAGGACGAAAACAGGTTCAACTAAAGTACGGTACAATTATTTGAGCTTACGTGATTAGTTTCATATATATACGGAGTACCTTTCTTTTAACCTCGGATACACTGTACTTCCAAGTTTGAAATACAACATATTTTTAAGTAACACAAAAACAATGAATACTCGAATTTAATATTTCATTTCTAGATTATAATATTACAAATTATATACAGATATATCAATATATACTTATGTATGTAACATATTTACGTACGTATTTAAGTCGAAGAGTGGAGTAAATTATAATAATTTAATTAGTCATATAAGTAGTAGTCATTAATACGTATATGCCTTATTTGAATACTGAACCGAGTGTAATATTTATAGATTAACTCTCAAAGTTTTACACAATTTGGAAAATGGGTCATATTTGTTTTATTATTTTCGTAGAACTTGTGCATATCAATCATATTTTTTAGTAATTACGACATTTTTTAATTGATTATAGAATTGAGATCTATAACACTATAGTCACACACGCGGCCAAACGTTGATACGATATGTGTAATCACACATAAAAAAGACACGATAAGTCTTTATTAAAAAAAATATATTTCAACACATGGATATGAATATGTCATTGCATTAAAAAATTAGATAATACGTTATATTTATGACCTACAGTGAAATGATACAACTCACTTGTTAATTTTAATACCATAATAATTAATGTATTTTATATACCGTTGAAATTAAACTAAATGTTTTGAAATATTAAATTTTTGAATGGGGTTCAATTAAAATAATGTCTTAAATACATAATATATATAAGTAATTAAGTTATAAGGTATACATTCATTACATATAGAATTAATTTTATATTTTGTTAAACATTAAAATGTAAACGATATATATACTTTTAAGTGAATATTATACATACAATATACATACTTAACCATAGTTTAATAATTTTATGATTTATTTTAATAGGTGTTTGTTTGAGTAATCTTGTTTTTTTTTCAAAAAAAAAACAATCTGGTTTCGCAACAAATAATTTGATCATTAAATTTTAATTTTAAATTGAATCGAAAGTATTATTTTAATAGAATTCAATTTTTATAAAATTATCAGAAAAAAAAACAAAATGTACAAAAAGTGTGATAATAATAATTGTAAAATAAATAATTTTAAATCGTAAAATTCTTGTAAACATACAAGAAAAATAAACGAACACTGTTCATGTTACAAGTTGGAAGATATTAAGTAAAAATGTAGATTAATTTTTATATTATACTCATATATGAATTGGTTATAATATGAAACAATAATGTTTAATGTATTGATTAAAAAAAAGTGGGAAAGTCGATTGTGGACGTTCCTCTTTCGTTCCTTCGGTCCTCGGAGAAATTAGAGGTTTATTATAATTAAGATTTGAATGCAATGATATTGCATTAGAAAATACGATTCTGAGCGAAACTCAATATATTACAATATACTATACTGATAATCTATTCAAAAATTTTACCACGTATTTAATATTACCAATGTAAATATTTAAAATAAATTTCAAGTGCCTATGATCAAAATTCAAGTAGTTAAATAAACCGTTAAACCCAAAATTTCAGGTAACATTAAATATTTTTGCAAAAAATTTCAGAGCTTAACGGAAACCGTAATTTTGCCGATTTTCCACCATTTTTGGTAGTTTTTCTTTTCTCAAGGAAAAACTTTTGAGAATTTCGAAAAATAAACTGAATAAAGTAACAACTAGACGCAATTCGCTATCGAAAGCATACCTTTTTGTATTTTGGTACAAATATTTTGTATAATGGTATTCGGACCATTATTTTTACTCAAAATCGTGCCTTCAGACATATGAAAATTATCTTTGTTAAACCAATACATTCCTCGCTTTGCTGAGAATCTAAAATGAAAACAACAATAATTATGGGAAAAATGCTTGAGTGATTATTTCGAAAATTCTTTGAGATACAATTTCAAGTTGCAATAATAGTCAACCTCTATGCCATAATAATAATTAAGTAGTAAGAACGTATATTTAATTATTTTAGGGCAACTTGCTATATAGATCAAATTGCTATATTTCAGTAATAGTTATTCATATTTTAATGCATATTATCTATTGTAGACGAAAAAGTATAATAAACGTAATTTTCCACATATCTGTACATATTAAGCTTAATTGATACTAATTGATAATAGCTGAGCAGTGAAATTTAAAAACGTGGCTTAATCATTTCTGAATAAAATATATTAAATGAAAATAATAATTTATGTTATGTAAGCTTTTGACCTAACAAATCTGCCGGGTAGTTTTCATTGGTTTTCCATACTTATATAGTTAGAGTGACTTAATAAGAAATAGTTTTTTTTTGTGGATGAACGGGAGACGATCATATTGTACGAGCGTATACATTTTTTCTATTCGGATATCATGCGCATATTTTTTTCCCATCGAACTTTAGTGTCTTAAACTTTGATTGCACGTGTTGGGGACTCGATGACTGCGATAGGAAATTTTACTCGGTCATCGACGCCACGCAGAATATTTTTCGATAAAGATATTATAATTTATGCACTACAATTAAAATATTAGAATTATTATGAAAATAGGGAATTTAGTGTGTACGTGCGGCGATACCACCAAGGTCGGTCGGACCGTATACATGACTGACCTCACGTTTACACCAGTTGACCCACTGCAACCGTGTAAATTTATTTATGAACTATATAGATATTATTATATATTAACGAGACGCCGCCCCACCGACGCCACTGCTGCTGGCTAAAATGAAATAGGAGTCAGTTAATTAGTATTAATTGTCAATTATTTTGTTTTATTTTATTAAGATGCTACTGAAATAGTATTATATTATAATGATGTAATTGACTTGCAAGACTGTAAAGAAGAGCGTGGAGAGGATGAAATTAAATTTGTTTTCATTTTTTCCCGTAAGAAAACGAATCATAAAAGTTAATTGTTGAATAATCTAATACTTAATTATGAGTTGATTACGATTTGGTACATTTTTCAATAATATTACCTACTTAATTAAATAGGTTTTTTAAAAAAAAAAATTTAATATATAATTGTTCACCTAGGTATATAATTATGTATAATATAAACATAAAATAATACGCTTTAATTTAGCACAAGTGTTTATAGTAACTTATTGTTAACAATAATAATTCAACATTAAATAATTACTTAATTCAGTGTTGTAAACTATTTTTTTTAATATCTAGTTTCGTTATAGTACAAACAAAATATTCACTACTATATAGCGTTGTAGCAGGAGAAGAAACCGACGCGCGGACGAGTGTGTAATTTTATCGGACTTCCTGATTCAATTATTATATTAACTCGATTGATGTTTGAGTACAATAAACATCCTGATTAACATGAAGAGGTGCGAGTATATATATATATGTTATTATTATTTAGGTGTTATTTATGTGTATATTGTTATGATTCAGCACATTGGACTAGGTTAGGCAGAATTTGCGGGACCGTATATAAATGTGTATTCATAGGGCTCGGTTTACTAAATTATATTGTGATATTAAAAGAACATCAAAGACTGTATCAACATGCAAAAATGACCTTTCCTATATTATTCTAATATAATTATATACTAAAAATTATTATAAATTATATCTTTCATGCCGGTATTCGTGTTTAAATATTTAAATAGTTATTTTCGTTATATTA
The DNA here is from genome assembly GCA_013282895.1 of Eriosoma lanigerum. Taxonomy (NCBI): domain Eukaryota; kingdom Metazoa; phylum Arthropoda; class Insecta; order Hemiptera; family Aphididae; genus Eriosoma; species Eriosoma lanigerum. Next base: position 61,119,814 of record CM023357.1, on the reverse strand, counting down.
GGTATATATAATATATTATACTATATAATTATTAATTACTAATCTAATATATTATAGTTTAATTAAATAATTAAAAAAAAAAATCAAAAATATTCTACTGAATCGATATCCATTTTAAAATATAAGGTTAGGTATAAAACCAATAAAAATTTCTAAATAATATTTTAATTAAATTATTATAATTTTTATTTTTGAGTATTTATTTTTGTATATAACTAAAATGATTATTATCGAATAGTTTCTGTCTCAGATAGTAAATTTTCATAACTCAAAAATATTAAATTTGATTGGGTAAAATATATAAAATTGTCTAGTTAAAATGTTAGTAATAATAACCCAATAAAATTAGATACCTAGTTCTACATAAATATAAATTTTATAATGTACTGTATTTAGTCATCACGCATAATACACAAAAATCGAATTTGATTTTTAAAATATTATTTTTTTAGCAGATGTTTTTATAAATTGTTCTAAACATGATTAGTACAGTAATAAAAAGCACGTAGTTTATGTATATTATATATTTAAAGTTATTATTACTTTTGTATTTATAGCCCAATCCGTTTCGGTTTTAGATACTTATTTTTAACGTGTCTATACGCGATATGGAAACGACGATATGGCATCGACGAGATGATATTTTTAAGGTAGCCAAATAGGTATTGTACGCGTTTTTCATTATTGTTTATGTATTGTAAAATTATTGTTGTAACTTACGTCAAACAGTAAATATTTTAAAAAGAATTTATTTAGATAACAGTTATTTACACAAAGACACGTTAAAATAATGGTATTTTTGACGGGTATAGGATGTATACTATAAGACGTTGAACATATTTTCTGATGGGGTGAAAACAATAGTGCATAAATATGTTTAACCACGGTCATTTTAATTTGATAAAATGATAGTAATACCTAATTGATAATTTATTTTCATCAACATCATTTTTTTAAATTTATATTTAGATATTTTTTATATTATTCTCGTTATATTTTTGACAACACTGTTATACGTATTTTAAATTAAGACAAATAACTTTTTTAATTTACCATTGACAAATAGACTAGTAGATTATTATAATTCTACATTACCTTGCATGCAAGCGATCAGCGTATTATCTGTTAACTTTAATAATACGAGAAATGGGCATCATTGCCTTACTGGATTAGACTTGACGTTGATATTACTAAAAGATTTGGACCTTTCAATCAAAATTCAAAATATCTTCCTTTTTTATATAGATACTGAAATATTTTAAATATATTTAAAAAGTATAGGTAATAAGTTTTCAATTTTAGTTAGTATTAAATATAAATAGTAGACTAGTTGACTAGTAGCCAGTAGGTGATTCACCTATAAAAGATATAATTTTTCATTTAAAATATGGATTGGTAGTTTGGTACAAATTAGTAGACGTGACATTTCAATTAGTTGTTTGAATTTGATACATCGATATCAATATATTTATTATTTGTATTCATTTCTTGAACAAAACTTAACTGATGTTACTTAAAAGTCAAAAATTTCCTATACAATAACATTTTTTACAATGTTTGCATCCGATTTATTTTACCTATTTTTAACCTTATTACAATTAAATGTCGTGTTAAACAAAACATATAATTTATATTTTTTGTATTGATTAAGATACAAAGAATTGACACTTATTTTAAGCTGTTTATTCCTTTAAAAGTGTAAGATTATTGAGAACAATTAAATGTTAATTTATTAAATAATTAATATGTTTTTTTAACAATCAAATTTTGATGTTCTTAAAATTCATTAAGAGAAATGTATAATAAATTACTAATTATTATATTATACCGTATAATAGTATACGGTGTATATTGTGTGACAAGAGTGAAAAATGAGCTATTTTATCAGATCTGATTGAGGCATTTATCTTAGTTGTCAGGTGCTACACAATGGTTAATGCCTCCATTGTGTGATATTTTTTAAGCGAAATATATTGGTTGACCCAAGGCCGTATTAAGGGGACTTCTGGACTAGATACCGGGAGCGGTACTTCATATTAAAAAAAAAAAATATGATGATGATGAATTGATAAATGAAAACAGATAACAAGGCATCTAAGTCTTAGGCTCTCAAGTAATGCCATTTCATATAATATATAGTATTGCACATAAGCATATATAGCGGCTGGGTGGGGCAAACATCAAAATATATCTTTGAATTTGAAAAAAAAAATACTGTTTTCATCATTTAATTACTAATTCTTATTATTTATCATGGTGAAAAAATTTCGCTAGAGGGGTAATTGCCCACCTTGCCCCCCCCCATAACTATAGACACGCCTATGGTATGAAACGTCTTCCAAAATATGCTTTTCTTAAAATATGATAATAGATATTTATTGGTACCCTATGATAGTAAGACCTAAGATTAACTTAAATTTCATAAACAATTTAAGTTCTGCATTGCAATGATTATGTTATTTTTCCTATTAGATAAATAAAATCATTGAAAAACATGCGGGTATTATGTCCTCTTAAATTATTACACTTAAAAGTTTATGTAACAACATTTTTTTTTATATATTTATGTAATAATAATTTGTTTGATTAAAATTTAATGTACCTAATTTTTATTTAATTTTTCTATGAAATAATATAGGTAATCTTACTGATCAATATTTCTGCTGTAATTTCTATCGATTACGTAACTACAACTATTTATGTGTTTAAGGTGAATACAGTGGCGCACACTGGAGGGTTCAAGGGTAGCAACTGCTACCCCTAATATTTTGGTTGGTGGGTGGGTGGGCCCCTGCGGGTCTGTTTATGAATATGGTTTGGTGGGTGGGTAGTATTTTTCCATTCAATATGCTACCCCTATTTATTTTTGAGTGTGCGCCACTGGGTGGATAAATATATAAATATAATATATATCCACCAATTCCACCATGTAAGTATCATTTACTTATCATAATATTAATAATATGAATTTTAGATTCCACAATATAATAAATAAAATAATTGACGTCAGAAATATGATTTTTCTAATAAATGAAAACAATTCTTAAAAAAACATATTTATTATATTAATTGAGCAATCAAAATGCTCATAAAAGTATAATATTTAAACTAGCTATTTTTTATTTTATTTCAAATAACTTAAAAAATAAAGTAGTGTACTAATAGTAAGTTCATTATCTAAATAATAGTTTAAAAAAACTGTGTTTCAAAATCTTAATTTTACACTGAGATATTACAATAATATAAAATTATGATAATTAATTCTAGGCCACTGTATATTTATGAGTTTATTAATATTAAATTATCTTGTGTATAAGAAGTTATTTTTATAAAAATCTAAGAACCAAGAGGTACAAGTATAATAATAATTATAATTATTTAGAGACTGCATGAATTTAATGCCCGGTGCCAAATTCCTAAACACGGCTCTGGGTTAACCTTATTTTCAACTAAAAAAGATAATAATTATTAATATTGTTATAATATGAAAAAGACATTAACAAAGTATAATTTGTTATATAATGTTATCAAATATTCTTGTTTAATATTTCAAATATTAAACCTGCATTAATTCCTGAATTACATCAGCCGATTGAAGATTCAATAATACAATTTAAAAGAATCGTATCCAAACATAGATATTGTATTTGAGTTTGTGTTAACGTATTTTTAGTAAACTAAAACTATAAAGGAATATTTGAGATCATCTATTGGCCAGGAGAGATTATGGAATTTGGCTATATTATCTATAGAAAATGAAGTTGCTAGAGAAATTGCTTTTGAGAATGTTATTAATGAATTTGCGGAAATTAAATTGAAAAAGTACATTTATGAATCTTAAAAAAATTATATATGTTTGTAATGTTTGTACGATTCTCATTCGTTTAATATTAATTTTTATTTATTTATTCTGTATGTCTGTAAATAACTTAAAATAAAGAAATATATCATTGTACAATAAATAATTGTTTAAAATTTTCAAAAAGGAAAAATTAATTGTTGGAGGCAAATATATTCAAAATGCCTCAAGTTGCCAGAAGAGGTTGTATATTACAAAGTATTACATGAATTACATGAGCAAGCTACGTGTGCTATATTCATCCCGCGATCGAGAAGTACGTGAAGTTGACACTATAAACTTAGCATAACTTTTCAAAATCATTCCAACAATTTCTACGCTGACTTGTTAAACAATTCTTGGAAACTGCTCATTATAAAATTTATTAACGACTAAAGTTTTTAATGCTAAATACATGGCCAGTACTACATATAAAATAAAAAAATTTAAACTCATTAAACAATATACAAATGACTCTGGTGAATATTGTTGGACAACTGTTGGATGCAATTTCACAAGTTATTCAACTTAAAATTTGTAGTTCCAACTTCATGATCACTACATTTTTTAATTATTAGAAAATATCGAAAAATTAATATTAGATACCTTACAATTATTCGAAATGGATTTTTCCACTTTTTATCGAATAAACGTCATACGTTAAAGTTACAAAAATGAAATAAATACAAAATATTAACCATAGACCTCCAATAACTTTTGAAATTAGTCAAACAACCTTATTTTGGTATGATATATAATGATAATTTAAAGTCTAACAAACTGAAATTTAATTTTATATATGATTTTTAACCTACCATACTATACATATTTTGAAGGCCGGAAAATATGTTATTTATGTGTTAAACTTTAAATATTGATATTAGTATTATTTACGTGGTCGTCATATATTATGTTATGTTTATTATTTTAGTATGGCATATTTTAATATTAATAATTTTAATTTTGAATGCATAACAATAGTTACTATCCTTATCTGTTTAACCGATAATTCCAGTCAACAAGGTATATGTCTTAATTTTATTTACTATAATATTTATATTATTATCTATTGATGATTGTTCTAATATTATCGTACATATTCATCAATATAATTTCACTGTGATATTTCGCTTTGTCATGATGTCGATTAAAAGTCGAAAAATTGAAGTTATTAATTTATTACAAAAATATAATTTTTTGAATGAGAAAGGTGAAATATTTCCTTGGTCCTCTATATTGTATAAGTCAACCTAGTTTGTCGGTGTTTGGAAATACCAAATCGTCTTCAATATAAAAAAAACGGAAAAAACTAGTGAATGACGCAAATACCGGTTTATTTTATGTACTTATTAAAGAAAAACGTACTTATAAGTGGTTGTATATTATAGTGTGATATAAATATATTAAAATAATATTATAATATATAATTTACCTTTTTCATCACTTCAACTGTAATATAAAATTAAACGTTCTGATTTCATTGATGGTATGACAAAATACCGTTAATAATGTATCTATCATTTTTTTTTTTACATGTGTACGATTTTGGTTATGAAATTAAGTAATTTTTAAGAAACATGCATACGATTTGTATGGTCGTAAATACTTAGTCATAAATATTTAATCTTGGATGTAAATTGCATACAAAAAAATGATTTGTTAAAACAGTCTGCAGTAACTCATTTAACGTACTTGTATAGTATAATACTCGTGATAATTTAGAATATTATTAAAATACAATATTTTTTAACGTTAATTACCTATGCCTATACTGTTTTAAAAATTTATTCTTTTATTTATTTATTTTTGAAGTATTTACTTAACGAAAAAAAGTTTAAAAACTACAGAATATATTTCATTTCAAATTTTCAAGTATTTTCAAAGTGTAATTAAAAATCTGTTTGAGTTTGATTTTTTTGATTATATAATAATGAAGTAAAGAGTAATAATAATTTGACAATAATAATTAAATTTATAAATAATAACTTACTGATATAATTATTTATATTGATTATTTGATATATAAATTTTTGTCTATTATGTATTAATTTATTTTATGTATACATTTTTAACAATGTAATCACAATACAGTGTAAAGTATATAACCTAACATTATATTTAAATCCTAAACATTATAAAATATGATGACAATATATTACTTTATATTCGTATATTTGTATATAAAATTAATTTCCATCGTTGCAAAATGATTAATAAAACTATGTTAAATAAATATTATCGATTTGGTAGACTGAATTTAGTGTTTTGCTATTGAAAATCGTAACATAATATTATAAGTATTAAAATACTACTGTAAAAATAAATCAGTAATCGTTAAAGTTAAACACTAAAGTCACTTCATCCACTAAACTCAGTTTAATACATTGCACCGACCATTTAAAAAATTAGCGCACAAAAAATGCATATTGTTGCTTACAAAATATAATTATATTTATTTCTTCATATTATGATATGATATTTTATAACCTATTAGTTATAATAAATAAAACGTATATATATTATGTGATATACATATTAATACATTTATAATAAATATGATAATTATCGCTTTCATGTAATAATTGAATTAACGATGTTATAAATTAGTAAAATGTATAGTGTATACCCAGTAATTATATTATTGTTTTAAATTTAATAAATATATTAATATACTATTGAATTTTTTCTCGATAGAATTTCGTAAAAAAATATTTTTAACGATAATATTGGGTTTTAAAGTACTACTATTATTAAAGTCGATTATATAGCTAATATAGTTAATTAACCTGTAATTTTAATATGCATTGTTAATTTTAAATATTTGTATGTAACCATACATATATTGAAATATTATATATTATATTATGAAAATAATTATATTTATTATATTGAACATCTTTAGCACAATATTATGCTGTATCAGGTGACTTGTAACAAGCTCAATAACACTCATTTTTTTTTTTTTTTTTAATCATCATCGTAATCCTATATTTATTTAATTAAAAAAAAATATTTAATTGATCATGTACACTTGCGAGTAAAGTATAATACATTTCACGTGATAGACGAATGACTAAATATTTCATGTTTATGAAATTATGAGTGTATAATATTTTTAATATTACAAAAATACAAATCATAGTATGTTTAATATATTTTTAAATATTTTAGTAAGTCTTGGTTATGTCATATTGTCCATTAAATATTTCAGGTTTCGGGTAAATATATACGATGAACGTTTTATAATTCAACTATTCATACTTTTATTTTTTTAAGTCTAAGGAATAAATAAATTGGTACCTGTGTTGCTTTGAGGGATGTGAATGTTGAGCTTAAATGTTGATTAATTTTCATTTATAACATTTTCGTATTTGTCATTAAATCACTTAAATTAATAACTATAATGTTATAATAATATATTATGTATTATTATACCATTTCAAATTGTTCACACTTAATTATTAAAAAAGCGAGAAGGACGATTTCAGATGTTCCTCCTTCATTCCCTTGGTCCTTGGAAGAATTATTTGTTTATTATAATTAAAAGTTGAATTCAATAATATAGAATCAAAAATACGATTTTAAGTGAAACTCACTATATTTGACTGGATATACAATATAAAATAAAATATTATACTGTTAATCCGTTCCAAAATTACCACATTTACCACGTGTGTTAACTACCTATGTGAATATTCAAATAAAATGTTGAGTCCCTAAATTCAAAATTGCATTAGTTATCATAAAATATTTTAAATTAAATTCGTCAAAATAACTGTTTCCATGAATTTTGCAGTTTTTCAATCATTTTTTAGTAGTTAATATTTTCCCAAGGAAATACTTTTAATAAATTCGAAAAATGAACTTAATAAAGTACCAAGTAGATGCAAATATAATTGAAAGCATACCTTATTTGTTGTAATCGGACTATTATTTTTACCTGAAAAAGTGTCTTCAGACTTTTTAGAACACAAAAATCAAACATAAATGTGAAATGTAAAATATGAAATATTGAAGATATATAAAAAAATCGACCTGAGATTTTCAAAATATTTTGTAAAAAGGTTATTAGATCAAGTAATATATGAGTATACTTCTATAAAATTTTTAAACCGATAAACACAAACTTGCAGGTAATATTAAATATTATTGAGAAAAAAATTACATTTTTGGATCAATTTCTAAGTTCTATATTTAGTTTGAAAAATCACCTATTCGTTTCACAATTTTATTACGTAGGAAGACTACTTATGAAAATACTCAAAATTTTTTTAATCCTTACGTTCATAATTGCATTAGTCATCATGAAAAGTCTAAAATAAATTTCGCCAAAATTATAATTTTCATGAATTTTGCCGATTTTCCGTCAATTTTTCGTAGTTTTTCGTCTCCCAAGAAAAAACTTTTGAAAAATTCAAAAAATGAGATAAATAACCTACCAACTAGATGCAATTTTCTATTGAAAGCTACCCTATTAATGGTAATCAAACCATTATTTTTAACCAAAAAAATGTTTTCATGCAAAAATAATCAATAAATAAAACTTCATTATAAAACCAATACATGAAAGTGCTCAAACAAGGATTCGACATTCCTAAATTATATTATAAGAGTGTAAAATATTGTCTATTGAAAAAAAAACACATCATGAAATAAAAGAAATTATTTTATAACCTTATGTAAAAACGTGATAAGACGCAACACCATTACGAACATGTATACCTATTATTATAGTTTGACAGTATTAACTATCACCTTGTACATTCTTTTTAATATTCTTATCAATTATAATTTTTTATTACATATATATTTTACGACCCGACATTCAAATAACTTTAAATATTAATAATAGCTACAACAAAAGCACTCTATACATTAATAGGACAACGGTTTTAATTGGTAAATAAAAAAGACAAAATTGAATACTTTTTACAAGACACTACATTATTCATATGGTATGGATAAGAGTATGAATAATTGTACTTAAATAAACACTAGATACCAACTAAAATGTATAATCATGTGAAAAATTTGTTTATATTTTTTTTTCTGGAAAAAAATTAAATACCTACGATATAAATACTATTTAATTTAAATGTTCATTATTATATGAAAATTAACATAAAAAGTATTTAATATATATAGTATATTATATAATATTATATTATAATGTAGAGCAATTAACAAAAAAATAGTAGTTTATTAAATAAAAGCTAATGGTACCTATATTATAATAAATAATAACACTGATATTAGTAAACTGGTTACATGTAACATTTGTATTTATTTTATATATATTCATTCTAGTATGCTAATATTTGCGCATAAAATATAAATATTAATATATTGATAAATACGTATCGTGATTATATATTATAAATAAATGATAATTGTATGTTTTTGTTGAAAACTACAAAGTATGTAACTATTGTTTAGTGTAAATAAAAATATTTAATTAATTTATACGTTGTGAAATATATATTTACAGACTTTATGGCTTTGCTGCGTTGCTGGATATGATTATTCGAAAAGAACGAACTTAAAATATTCAAATAATATACTACATCAATCTATGAAGCACTAGTGATAAATATTAAATAAATGAAAATCGATTTAGGCTTAGAAAGTTAGAACAGACGATAGAAGTATTTAAAATTTGTATTGTTGAATATTAGAGTTAATATATCTATATATTAGTATTGAGTAATTTAGAGTAGACATTATTATATTGTAAAATATATTAATACACTAATAATTTAATGTCTACTAGATCAACTATATGAGCATAATACTGTTTTAAAACTATAAGTATGATGTAGTAATGTACATAAGTATAAGATTTTATTTTTATTCTATTTTTTCTATTTTCGTAAAATGTATACGTTTATACTTTTCAAAGAGTATAGTATTTTTTTGAATAACATATAAAATACGTATACAATATACTTGAATATTTATGCATATTATTTTGTCGTATACTCGTACATCGACTATTGTGAATTTGTAATTTAATACACTTGTATTTTGATAATGATCAGAAAATAATATGAAATGTGTTATTTGATACTGATCTGTGTAGGATAAAGATTTTTGATATTCAATAGTGTAATTATTCAAAATGCATAATTTATTATGTACCTATCTTTGTTTTATTATTTTTATTTTATGTATTATTATATTTGAATTACGAAAACCTGTACTTAAATTGTTTTATTCGATATGAACATTTATTTTGGATTATAATCTCGTTGAGTAATGATGGAAAATACAATAATATATATTTCAATATATTATATTTATTATTTACTGAAGCTTACGAATAGGTATATGGTATAATATACTTGACCACTGTTCAATAATTATTATATCATGTCCTGTTTCCTATGATATATAAAATAAAGTTATACCGTTGATTTTAATATTATAAATTCAATTTATTAAATATTATACTTACGTTCAAGTTTAACGAAGTGGCAGATCTACGGGAAACATAATAGTATCGTTGATTATATTATATAGTACTTATCACTTATGTACTATAAATGTAATAATAATAATTATTATTATAACTATAATCAATGATATTATTGATAACAATTAAGAAACTTAATATGTTCGGAGTTTCTTCTATCTATGTTTCTATTATACTAATCATATATATATATATATATATATATATATATATCTTGTTTCAGTTCTTTCTCTAATGGTAATAATTTAACACAATTTTAGAACCATGAACCTTAAAATAATAATCAATTTAAAACGTACTGTTATAAATTTTATGATCCAAAAGAAAACTTGACACGTTTCAACATTTCAAGCGTTGAGGATTATATAATATTTTATACAGGTCCATAAATAGGCATAATATTTTTTTTTAGAAATTTGTAAGTACATTATTCATTGTGTAATTGAAATTTAGTTTGTAATTGCAACCTCTTCTTCTGGAAGTCTGGAAGTTATGGTTATCGTTCATTAATATGCATTTCAACAATATTGCAAATTCGCAAACGCAAAAAGTTTTCTCTCAAATTATGAACATGCAATTATATTGGTATATATATATATACGTAATAATATATATATATATATTTATTTATAGTAATAAATAATAATACTATTGGTCCCATACAAATCGACGCAAAAATTGTTTACTTTGACAAGTTAAACTTTTTTTTTAAAAGAACTTGTTTACTAAGTTACTTTTTAAACTTATTAACAACTTATTGAATGTCTATAACGTTATATAATATATTTTAAAAATTGAATCAATCAATATCGCTCCAGAAAACAATCATAAAAATAACTATTTAATTTTAATTTGCTTCGTTAAAGCATTGCACGTGCTATATGTATAAGTATAATCCGTATTCAAATAGATATATTATATTGTTTTATAATTAAAGGGTCAAGGTTGATTATATTTTTTATTATGGTTTGATTAAAGTAGGTTAAATATTAGGATATGGAATTTTTTTCGGCAATTTATTAATCAATTATAAATTAGTCCATAAATAATATAACCAAATATTTTTGATATATATATATATATATACACAGAATTAATTTAATTACAACTATAGTAATATATATATATATATATATATATATATCATTATATTATATAGTTTTATATATGATTAATTTGTTTTATTATCAATAATTGTAGTGGCTTATGAGACAATCACTACAGAATATAATATTATTATTCTGTGAAATTACTTTGTAGGTCGTCGTACTTTCATATTATATATTATATAAGCAACAAATTTATTACCTATATAATTTGAAAAAAATTAAGTTAAGGCTTAATAGTATTTATTTAGTTTTTAAAATAGTATTTGCACCTATAGAGTCTATTTAGGAAACAAATTTATAAGTCAAAAAGTGATATTGGGATAATACGTTTGAACATTATTCAATATTGACGGGAAATATTATGAAATATGTGGTAAAGTACCCATACTAAATCATTAGACGTACTATGTAATGCATTAATTATTTGTTTATCAAACATTCTCTGACACTAGGGTTGATATTTTTTGACGATACACGCCGGCAAAACATGATTATACACTTAAAAAATTAAAACTAACTCAATGCTTTTCAAATACAATCCCACTTCTTGTTTAAAATAAATCATAATGTACGTATAATATATACTTGTGTACAATTATTTGAAACAATAATATTATTAAAAAATAAAAGCTTTTCAATAAGGGTATATAATAATCTATGTTTTGTTGGATCAAACAATATTGATATTTATTTAAGCCGATAAACACCGATTAAAATCGATTGGATACATATGGGAAAAAGGAGAGATCCCGTGGGTCACATACTTACACCAATGTCGTACATTATACATGTTGAATTTTATCAACTGACGAACAGACGACAGTTACATTAACATTAAATATATTAGGCGATATTATTAACTAATACTATAGGTCTATTGAAACAATCGTTTGTGATTTTATAATAATTAATAATACGTAAAATATTAAATGTACTTACAAAGTTACAAACGAAACTCGTATAACTCTTGAATTATATTATAATATTGTATCGTTATTGTGGTTTTTTCATGTTTTTTTTTTACAAATAACACTCGCGCAAGAAGTTAATGATTGCTCCGTTAACTCGGGTGATTAGGCAACCGTCATGCCGCCGTGTCCGTCATGTTGATCGTGCGATCGGCGAAATTGACGCCGCTATGTGGTTGTTGTATATCGCGGCAGAAGGAATAACGGCGCAAAATAATATTCACAGTATAATATTATACGTAATAAACCATAACGATAATATCGATAATTTATTGCCAACGTATAATATAATAATAATATGAAGAAAACGCAACGAAATGTTAGTGTCACGATACGTAGCTTGATGTTATTATTTTTTTGTTTTGTTATACTTTTAACTATACGGTTGTAATGCGGAACGTTGACGTTGACGGTAGGTAAACGAAATATTCAAATTTTAACATGTTATTATAAATATTAATAATTGTTTTTTTTCCGCGTTGTCGATTGGTGGGCTGAGCGAAAAACCGTAAAGAGTATAAAAAAAAAATAAAAAAAAAAAAAAATTGAAAAGCTACGCGCGCGTGTCTTCGTCAGCTGTACAAGCTGTAACATCCGCCGCACGTCAACCGAATACACGCGCGTGCGCGCACGGCATTATACACTATACCTTTATGCCCGTACAATTATTATAAATACACCTACGAGTTTCTGTGGTTATAAATGTTGACCTTTGCGAGACCTGTTGTCGTATCGAGATAAGATAATGTGAAGAATATCGTTTATAAAACATTTTCTCGTCGTTTAACCAATAATAATTATTTGTTTTCTTCGATCACATTATTATAAGTATAACCGGTTCGTCGTGAGCGGTATGTACGCGACAGTGGTGATATTAATATATTATCAACATCACTGAAACACCGCGTCGTACGCCGTTTCTGCGTTTCAAACCTTAAATCTTATACCGAAGCACATGATATCGATATTGTATCAATAACGAGCATTCAAAAATGTCGGCCATCCGTGACGAGAACGCTGCGATGGCGTTTGGACAAGTCGTTGCACCACGAGGGAACAACAACGGCGACGAATGCGATCGAAGATTATCACCGCGACAAAGCCGCGAATCCGTCGCAGACGGACGCGAATCGTGGCCGCCAGAATCCACCGTCGTAGCGAACGATGTCACTGACCGGACGCCGCTGCTGAACCGACAGCAGATCGCGGACGGCGAAAACATCGACTACATCGATTGCGTTTCCGACCATACCGCCGCCGCCGTATGCTGCTTCGTCGACGGGTAAGTGAAATACAGTTATAGAAATATAGCATCGCACTGTTTTCATATTTTTATCATAATAATATTTATCACACATCCCAATCGTGATATTGTACAAAGTATACTACGGATATTCATCATCATAATACAATATATTCATCGGGTGTCTTGACCGAGAAACGCGTGCCGATAAATTTACATAATATTATCGGTGAGCAGTTAGATACATTTTTTATCATTTATAAATATCGAATGATTCTATAGGTACGCGAGAACATTCAATTTGATCGTTTTGTGTGCCTTTTTTATATTTAATTTCTTTGTAACTATGCCTAAACGGTCAGAATCAGTGGTTGATCTATGGGGAGGTGGTGTAGGGGGTGATATGGGTCATACACGCATATTTAATATCCCCCCCCCGGGAGCAAAAAACTAAATCTGCCACTGGTCAGAGCTCACTATCTCAGAGATACATTTTTTTTTTAAATAAACGGTTAACGGAAGAATGATTATAATATAAAATACTAATATTATTATGTGCGAACATTATTTCGAAAAAATTTGAGCGAATTTTTAATATTTGTGTAATATCTTTACTAAACGAATTTTATGATACCAATAAAAATTCAATACATATTTATACATGTAAAAAAACGGATGCGTTTAAATTTGTAGAAAAAGTAAAATAATATGTGCCCTAAGAATCAATTGTTAAAATACTATTTATTCCAAGTTAATATACTCATATATCACACGCGAAAAATCTATATATTATTGATATTATTTAAAGTATATAATAATTGTTAAAATGTTAAGTATACCTAACTAGTTGAATGTACTTAAGTTAAATTTTTAACTCAATTAAGATGAAAAATAATAACTAACGTACAACTATAATATATATATATCTAATGATCTGTCAATTTAATGCACTAAAAATTTGTGAAATATCAAATATGCATGCATTAATGGTATAAAAATGTTCAAAATATGCTCTAAAAATACCAAAATTTGAATTTAAAGCTTAATATTGCATAAACAATAAACAATAATATGTAAAATATATTTTTATTCCATTTTCTATAATGAATATTTGTTTTTATATTCATTATTTGTCGAGCTATTATTATAATTTATGATATTGATGGTAACCATAAAGTAATAATATGTGGTAACTGGATGGATAGGTTAGATTCATCGATAAGGAAACGCGTATTATTTAATTTATTTTCCCGTAAGATAATATTAAAATTAATTTTTACTTAGTTATTGGTAAAGAATTTAAATTATATACATCAAATATACAGAACAAATTAGCCCATTTTTAATAAAATTACGTACCTAAATTAATGTATGGATAGTACCCATCCATAAAGTCAAACCCGATTTCATCAAATCTATAAGATCATATTATTTTAAACAAAAATATTTTTATAAAAATTTAGATCACATTGACGGAATAATATAAATATTAAGAAAAAAAAATCATATGAAATTATGAAAACATGCATTTATATGCCCTAATCCGTTAAATATGCCAAACAACATTTCATATTTGAATTATAAATTTATAAATAACATAAAACAAATTTTGGTCAAATTCATTTTCTTATACGATGTAGCATAAAAAAAAAAAAAAATGCAAATGCATTAAATATACAACCCTGCTAATAGATATTATCGATGTAAATGTGAGTACAAAAAAAAAAGTCTGATAGGTTTTTATTTTTTCCGATTCAAGAAGCATTATATTATTCACTGTTAGATAAACATACTATCATTAATTATATACTAGTATTTATAATCAATGATACTATATACTTATAATAATTAATCGTAATATTTATAAACGTCAAATAGTACTTATTTCATAAATTACTATTTATACGCGTGTATATTTTGAACTTATAGAATTACTGATAGAAAATTAGCAAAAAAATCTTGTTTTTATAAATACTCATTTAATAAAAAATAAATAACTTGTTCGTAATTACATTTTTAAATAAATAATCATACAGACTAACGTCTGGAATTACAACAATACAAACATTTTTATTTGTGAATGAATAAAAATTGAATAAAAGTTGAAAATATTAAATTTTTTGATGTAGTAGAATTTGATTGTCGATGTCGCATAAAAAAAATATTGCACTCTGTTAAGCAATTCGAGCTAAATGTTAGTAGCACAATAACAATATAATAATTTGTTACAAGATAGAGATTATCTTTAGTTTAAAAAAGTGTTCAGTTATTTTAAAAATAAATGTAATCGCATGACTCAATGTCACAATTATTTTATTTTAAAAGATCTCAACATTATTATTAAACTGTTTTTAAAAATATGTAAGGACTTACTATGCATTATTTTATTTTAAAAATGTATTTGAAAAAATAAACATACAATTTTATTAAATAGGTTTTATTATGTCATTGACAAAATATTTTAGTTTAGGTAAGCTTTAGTTAAAATTACAATATTATATTAATTAGCTAAAAATGACTAGGTCTAAATTTAAGAACGCATTTATGTTTAGACTTTAGCAAATACTTTAGGTATACCTAAAGGTAATATACTTAAATATTATATATTTAAGTAGTCAATAATTATCTGATAATTTGTAAATATGTATTTCATATTAGGTACAAGAAAACCTGTGGATATTAAAAAACAGTCAATATATATGTTTAGGTATATAACATATAAAACTTAATAATGTTCTAGTAAATATCGCCGACAAGTTTTATTTATTTAATTGGAATGTCATTAAAAATATTCGATATAAAAAGAAGAAAATCATTATACAAGTAGGTTTTCGAGGAATTTAATAGTAATCTCAACCACTCCTCAAATAATTTCATATTTTCGTATAAAAGTAAAGAAAATAATAATCTTAAAAAATGTATAGCCTTGATGTATTTTAGTATTGTGCACGAAAACTTATCTAAGACGTGTGATTTAAAAATTGTTATCAATTATCAGTTATTATAGGACTTGTTCAAAATTTAAAATTCAGAACAAAAAACTCAATTTTATGCTTCAAATCAAATAAATATTTCAGAATTATTACACACATATATATACTATTTCATAAAACATTAAAATAGTATAAATGCAAACAATTTTATATAACGCGCGCTGTTATATCCATTTTTCATCACCTGAGATAAAGACTTTTTGTAACGTTATATTAATATTAATATGATTTATTTATAATTAATAAATAATATATTGTATTACAATATATTAACCCAATTATTTAATTATATAACTAAAAGTATTTATGAAGTATTATTGGTGTTAATATAGTTAGTTACCTACTATTTAATTTTAATGGTCTTAAAATATGTTCATTTATGTAAATATACGAGTAAAAAAAAAAAATAAGTACATGCAATGGTAAAAACTTTATGGTTTCCATAAAATATATTAATATAATATAAGGTATACTTATAATAGTATATTGTAGGAATACATTATTTTTTATTTTGAATTAAAATAGGTTAATATACTGATACTGTTACTCACTGATCATAAAAATAAGTCTAAAATCATATACGTCTACAGGTATAAGACAGTAAAACCTATTTTAAGGTTATTCTCTTCGTTATTTAATTATTTACAGCACATAATAACGATTTATAGAATTAATCAAATAGGAATGATAACAAAAATTATTATGAAATTTTTAGAATTAACTCCTCGTTCGAAGTTACATTATATATTTTACACTTGACAATTTTTGTGTTTTGGTATTAACGCATTATTTTTAAATTATTTTAAACTATTATGATTTATTTATTGTATTGGTTTTACAATGATGTGTTTTTATTTTATATTTCTGAAGACACTTTTGAGTCGAAAAAATGGTCCGATTAGCACAAGTTGGGTATGCTTTCGGTTGAAAATTGCATCATCTTGGTACTTTATTTAGCTCATTTTTCGAATTTCTCAAATTTTTCTTTAAAAAAGAGAAACTACCAAAAAATAACAAAAAACAGCAAAGTTCACGGAAATTATCAAATTAATTTTAGTTTTTTCATGATAATTTATGTGATTTTTAACGTAGAGACTTGAACTTTTTTTGAGTATTCTCATGGGTAGTTTACACACCTGGTAAAATATTGAAATGGATTATTCGTATAATATATTGTATTATATTGATATTCATTCAGAGTCGTATTTTCTAATGCAATATCATTGCATTCAAATCTTCATGATAATAAACCACTAATTTCTCCGATGACTGAAGGGATGAAGGAGTAACGTCTGAAAGTGACCTTTCCACTTCTTTTATAATTAAGTTTATATTAATCGAAAACCAAACATTAATTTTACCTGTTAAAAATTAACGATTGGTATAACATCAATGCCCTTTGATTATAATTTTGAATGTCAATATCTTTTCATACATTTTCAAATGTTAAATAAAAATCATAGTTGTATGTACAGGTACAATGTACTTTACAAAATGGGGAGAGGATCCTGAATAAAAATTAATTAAAATAATTTTCTCTTCTATGGCTAAAGGCCAGTCTAAAGTACATGTTTAGTTATACATTTTAAAATACACTTTATTATTTAATATTTAATATTAATAAAATCTGAATCTTAAATATGTAATTATTTCCCAGGTGTAAATTTTTATGAATTACTCAATTGTATTTTTTTATTTAAGTTTATATATTTTAAAATCATTTTATTTCATTTTATTGTTATTTTAAATAAAACAATAAAATGTAAACAACAATACAATATTGTTTAGTTTAGAGAATAATCGAATATTATACTGTTCCATTATATGTATCTACTTATTTTATCTTATGATAAAGATAAAAAAAAATATGTAAGTGATAAATCTACATTATTCTTTATCGGATATGTTTATAAATTTATAATATTTTATGTATAAGTCGAGACTTTCCTATTAAAAATATGTAAACTACTTTTTTCCCCAATGATCTCTGTAGTCTGTAACTTTTTATCCAATGAATACTTATATATAAGTCATAATTTATAATTTTATTGTGTAATTTAATGCTTGAAAATGTTAGTAAGTACGTAGTCAAAATATGTTCTGAATAATTTATTATAAGCATAATAAATAAGAAACAAGTATGTTCATTGTTTTCTTTGCGGCCATAAATTCTTATATATTATATCGCATAAATATGTTTTAATATTATAGTATATAGTATTATGGTATTTAATTTCTACAAGAAAAAATATGTAAATAGTTTCCAAATTTAATTAAAAATATAATTTAACGTTACACAAATCAGAAATTGTACAAATGTAGTTTTATAGAATAAATTATGATGGTGTATTATTATAAAATTAATATAAAAAGGGAATTATTTTTTTTTAGTCGCGTGTTAGCTTTTTATTAAAAAACTCTTTGTTTAACATTAAAATAGTTTTGCTTTCTAATCAGTAATCACCAATAAATTCCATCCATATTTTAATCTCAATTTATTATAATTTCTTTATCATCAATTTGTTCACAGTTTTGTATCCGCTTTAGTTATAAAATATAGAAACATAATTTTTATCTTTCAACAATTTTATTTATTTATGAAAATGTTTTCATCTTTACATCGTGATCTATACGCGAAATTTAGTTATTCATATTTATTGTTGCTAAGAGTTAAATGTATATTTTACTATACTATAATAATCCTGGACATGATGACATCAAGTCATCAAGTTATCAAATTTCATTATTTTCATCATTGGGTATTGGGTAAAAAAGAAATTTAACGTACCTACTCGTGTCCCCGATATTACTTTCATTATTGTTTATCTATTTAGCTTCAATAATGCAGAGGACGTTATTATGATCAAATTGTCAATCTGCCAATAGACTACCTATTTTGTTTGTTTTTAAATAATATGTAATATTTATTATAACATAATTGTATTTTGATTTTTAATATAGGTCATAGATGAAACTTAATCCTTTTCAACAAATATTTATATATTATAATAATATTACTATATTGAGTAGGTACCTATATAATATAAAATATGTTTTTATTAACACTTTTTTTTAAATTATTAAAATAATATACGTACTTTTGTTTAGATGCTAATTGAAAATATATTATTTTATCAATTTTAAGTAACTAATATATATATATAAAGATAATGAGATGCAACTTTTGGTTAAATTCAGAATTATATTTATACTAACGATTTAGTTATTAAAATATAAAAATAAACAACACATAATTACAACTATTCGTACCTTAAAAGAAAAAAATAATACTAATTATATCCATTTTTCCGTACATATATATAGTAATATAATATATAGTTTGGCTAATTTCAGGCTATCTTAAAACTAACTAAATTAATCTCAAAATTAAATTATTTAGTGATTTATATATTAATAAATTATATTATTTTAAACGGAATTTTTTAAATTTTGTATTTTTCCTCATATACGTGACGTGATTTTATATGAACATTTTATTAGCAATATCAAAGTAAATGCGCGATTAACTACTAACTAGGTACTAACTGTATTCTTTTTAGCTTGTATAAAACTAAATTAAACACATTACCCATTTTATAAAATATAAATTTAGTAAAAAAATAAAAATTAAATGGATAATTATAGATTTTTCATGATACATTAGATAAAACACACTCGAATGTTTTTAATAATACTAATTTTCGATCAATATTTATAAAGATAATCTAAATCTTTATTTAATTTTTTTTTTTTACAAATTTTCGCACTTTTTGTTTATTATAAGTAAATTGTATATTAGGACAAATTAACTGTTTGTAATTTCTTTGATCTAAGCTTAGTATGGCCTACGTAGAGGTGGCGTCACAAGGTTATTACAAATA
Organism: Eriosoma lanigerum; assembly: GCA_013282895.1. Classification (NCBI taxonomy): domain Eukaryota; kingdom Metazoa; phylum Arthropoda; class Insecta; order Hemiptera; family Aphididae; genus Eriosoma; species Eriosoma lanigerum. Next base: position 61,099,310 of record CM023357.1, on the reverse strand, counting down.
TTGAAGGATAACTGTTATTTTTCTATGCAATCGTGCACTCGTCGCCAATGTCCCGCCGTGGCCTCATTATAAGAATATTTCTATTCCTACCTACTCATCGTAATGCATTACATACACTAATATATGTAGGTACTTTCAATACTGTCGATGAATAATAAAATAATAAATTATATACGAATTGGTTGTTTTAACGAAGATGATTAGGCTTAATTTAACTCGATCATAGTAAATTTAAAAATACCTAATTATTGGATTTCATTTGAAGATTATATCAAGTAACTTTTCATACACTACAAATTTTAAAAATATAAATAATATTAGTTATTTCATCCCATTAATTGTATTATATGTTGTTGTGTAGGTACCTGTATACCATTCATAATAAAATAAACATAAAAAACCAAACGTACCTATATATGAATGTTTAAAAAGTGAATTAAATTTTGAGTATTTAAGTTATGCACATAATATTACTATGTTAAATTTAATTTAATATTTTATCGTTTCAAAATTTCAATAACAAATACTTTATAAAATATAATTTTGCTAAAATAAATTAATCGATTTACATTCTTACACATTTTACCGAGCATCGAGCAAATATTTTATTTCTATCAAGTTAATGTGCTTAAGCATTTTTAATTTTAGTTTTTAAATAAATTATTAATAGGTATTTCAGGTATTTTATAAATGACGTTTGAATTGTTTTCGAAACTTACTAACGTATAATTTCAAACATTTAACCTTCAATTACTTTGCAGTTTTAGTTTTTGTTTACTTTCAATTCTTAATTGATATAGGTATAATTGGTTAAATATGTGTTTATAATTTTAATACAAAACTAATATTAATTCAAACATACATAATTAGTTTACTTATTAAACATTATATTGTAATATATCTTATTTAGGTTATATATAGTTCAATAGTTACAATAACTAAACATTTTAAAAATTTAGTTTTACATATTTTAATTTTTAATATAATCTATAAAGTTAAGTGTTGGTGTTAACTGTATTATAATTAGGTATATCTTATATATTATAATTAGGGCACAGGACTTGTAGCATTTCATATTTGTTTTACACAGTCAAAAAAATAACAGAGTAAGAAACAAATACGTTTTATGACAAGACAAAGCTAGATTTTTGTTTGTTTTTAGGGCATATTTCTCCCATTTTATAGTTTTTGAGACATATTTTAATTGAATTAATAATTCTATCAATATTTTTTCCATCAACGTATTTATTTTATATAATACAACCATAATTTATGAATTTAAATGTATTTTTAATTTTTGTCATATTATATGGTTGATGACTGTCCGCGGAGGTACGTTTTTCCTAGAAGCGCTCGAGAATTGCCAATAAGATTAATTTTTCGTATATTAACTTTATTTTTAGATAGATAAATGTTTACATAATAATATAAATTTTTATTATAATATGAAATTCAATAATAATTTAAAGATGTAACAAAGTAAAATAAATAATACATATTAAATAAAATACAAAAAATAAATAAAAATATTCTTGTTTTTAATTTTAAAATGCATATTTTTGGTATAAATGTATATTTTTAATGCATATTTTGGAGTATTGAAGTGCATATTTGGTAACTTTTTAGGGCTACAAGTCCTCTGCCCTAATTATAATATGTCTTCTATTACTTATAAAATATAAGTGAATTTTATTAATAATTAAAACGACACGTAGTTTATTTTTAAAATATAATAGTTCATATTATTCGTTATATCTTATAAATTGTATATCTACTGAAATTAAAACGAAAAAATAGATAATCGATATATCATAAAATTGTGTACATAATTAGTTTACGTAGGTAGGTACTTATTAGGTTAAAAAAATCAAGACGAATAACATGATAATTTAATAGTCTCATTTGATATAAATTGTATATATGTAACCTGAAGAAACATTAAATTTGACTCGTTCATAGTGACAAGTAATTTGTTTAATATTTAAACTGTATACGTATGAATATATGACATATACAAAATGTTCCATATTTATTTACTAATTGCAACATCTCCGCGAAAAATTAAAATTTTTGAATACATATTTTTAAAACTATTAGGTAGGCAACACTGCAACAGCCTATAACACTCCTAAAAAAATTTATATTTTTTAAGTTAGGTAGGTATGCAAATTTGAATATATTCGTAAGATAATATTTCTATGAATATTTTGATAGGTCCGTGAAATTAGTGAGTGAACATCGAGCTTTAATTTTTTTGATAGTGCCATGATTGATACTAATTGATACTAATTGAGTAATAATTAATTACTAATAATTAGTGCTACTAAAATGATAATTAGTGCCCTGTCCAAAAAAGTTACTGGGGTGCTTACCTTTCTCTGCTGATGGATCAAATTTCTAATTTAATCAAGTATTGTTTTTTAGGAATTTTTTTTTCATTTATTGGAAATATCATACTTTTGACGTCATTTTTAAAATTATTTGATCTATTAGGTATCTATATCGTGAATTGCGAAATTCATATTATTATATTATAAGTAAAAGTAATGAAGTGCAACAAATTTTGCGTAGGTATCAAAATATTATAAGTATTAAATTAGGTACCACTTAATACAGATAATTACCTCAAAAATATCATTTTTTTAATAAATTAAACAAATTCCTAAAACTCAATATCTTAGTTAAGGTCGATACATAAAAATTCTAATACAATAATATATTCTTAAAATGGCCATCTTAAATTATCCCATAACTTAAAAAATAATGCTTATTTATTATTTTTTTGTGAAACAATTTTTTTTAAAAGAAGTTATAATGGATAAAGGTTACGGTATAGCCTATTTTCTAACTAATAATTTTTTTAAAAAAACCACATTCAAAAGATTTAATTTTACACAGTTATATTGAAATTAGTAATTAGATCGGGGACACTGTAAACCACACGATCAGAATGTCATATTACAAAATTTTTAAGAATAATATTGTTTTTTAGTGTTATATCCTAACATAATTTTCTATACAGATAGTGTAAGTTACATTTAACTAAATAATCATAAAGTTGTATATAATATAAATATATAGGTACGAAATACCTACGTTTTAGCTTCTATAGACAAGATTGTATAAAATAATTCTTGTTTTCATATTTAAATTCTATTATGTGTATTAGCATAATATATAATAGCAAGTTATAAACTACTTCTAATAAAAAATATACATATTATACTAATATATAATTATTTGCAGGAAATTTAAAATATTTACAGACATTTTGGTGTGAAACATTATCAAGGATATTCTAAAATAAGCCTGGTTTGAAGCATTTGTTGATGAAATTTAAAAACCAATACGTATTTAGTCAATTAGATTAATTTAAATGTGTATACCATAGAGTGTTATAATTGAATAATTTTATACAAAGTAAAAAAAGATAATAATTAATCCTTAGTAGTTATTTATTTATAGAATATTTGCATACAGATACTGTACAATATATTTAAAATTTTAACAATATTTAATTTTTTTCCAGACAAACAATTTATTATTACATTTAAAAAATGTTTCATTGAAATATGATTTAAAAACATATGATATATATATATTTGACAGAATGGTATTTAAATGAAAAACTAAATTTAATTAATAGTTTTTAATTACCCAATCATTTGGAAATTGATAGTGGATATTATTATTTACCTAAGTAAATATTTTGTATTATGAATTAGCCATAAACATTATAAAATATTATTCTATTATTTGTTATTGATTGTTTTAAGAATATTTATTCATCCTTCAAGTCACGTCGCTATTTGTATTAATAGATAAATAATTACCTATACATATAATTATTTTTTTTTTTTTAGCAATTTTCCAATTTGCATTATTTAACTCGAGTATTGCTAGAAAATATATAAACGTACAAAATCAACCTTTATATTAAATTATTTTGCGTCCTTCCAACGTCATTCTGGTTAGCAATAAGTTATAAGTTTATAATTATTTATTATCAATATACTTATTTGCCGGAGATTTATTGTGAATATTTTTAATTTAAATTGCAATGACCATTTTTTAATCTTGATTTTTTACGATTTATACTGATCTTTAATTCTTATCTATAATAAGTATTTTTACAATTACATATTTTAAACTATATTTAATATATTTAATATATTAACTATATTATAATATTATAAAACAGATGTAATATGATGAATTATGATACTACGATATAATCTTATAATCTATAAATAAAAAAATAATAAATTTCGAATGTCATATATTTGTATGTTTTTTATTATTCTATTATATTATGTTTAACATCTTTTTACAACACCTTATAGATAATAATTAATTATTAACCTATATTGATTTCATATGAATGATTCAAAAACAGTTAATTTATTCCAATATAGGTAGTAACATTTTATTATCATTTAACATCTATAAAAAAAGTTGTTAACGTTTATTACAAATTGCTCTATAAAAAAATTTATGATACATTTGAGGTTGATATTATATTTCTTGGGATTTTTAACAGTTACATAATACCTACTCATATATTTAAGATTGATTTCAAATTTCTATTTTTAAAATACGTTATTATTAATATTAATAAAATATAAATATATAATTATAATAAATAATAATTTGATTAAAATTATTCCTATTATCTGTAAGACTTATTAAGATTTACATTTATGAAAAAAATTTGAATTTATTTTAATAATTTAGTGTTTTTATATAAAAACACTAAATTATAATTATAATCAAAACATGAATATATTTGTCTCTTTTTTGTGCTTCTTCACCTTACCTCACAGGTCACAGCTAATGAGATCAGCCACCCTGGTCCTACACATCCATAGATTTCGACCACCAATATCTTGTCCATTCACCCCAAATATCTTCATATCACTCTTAATTCTATATATTTATCTCTTATCTGGTCTTCTTCTTCTCCTCTTACCTTCTACATTCATTTCCATAACAACTATCAATGTCTATGAGCCATCTCTCCTCATAACATTTCCAAACCTAATCTTAGCCCATTCTCTCTCATTTTCCCCACAATTGATGTAACTCCTACACTTCCCCTTATATATTCATATTAGATAACTATATATAAATATTCACTACATATGTACTGTAACAAATATGTGTTATAATATTATACTAGGGTTTTGTAATCTTCATAGTTTTAAAAACTTGTTTGCGAGATGCGAGTTATGCGTTAACAATGCTCGTAGTATTGTATATTTGTATGAATAACCCATATTCCGTGAAAAATCGCAAACATAATGATTAATCTACTTCAAAGCTAAATTAATTTTTGTACAATATATGTGTAAGTATATAATATTTTAAGAGTTTACCTATAAGTAAAACACCATGGAATTTATAAAACAAATAATTGTACCTAATCCAGTGTTATTACACGTTGCGCACGTGCGGTGAAATGAGAATTGTTTTTTCTAGTAACAACGGAAAATTCGAACGAACCATAATAAAATATTGTACAATAACAATAAATATTTATCATAACATTCATAACCCTAACCTTATCATTAATCTAATATTTTCCCTACGTGCGTAAACGTACGGAAAGATTATTCGTCAGTGATTTTTGTCAAAACATTTAATTTTACGTCCTTCGAAAATTGATGGATAGGCAAATAAGTTACAAACATTATATATCTTGATTTTCGATAGTACTATGGTATCATAAAAAAATGATAGATTTGCCGAAATAGCGCACACTGGAATATTGCCAAGATTAATTTAATATTTTATTTTATATGTAATTTGAAATGTGTTATTGTTATTTCATAATAATATATTATTTCTTCGTTTATATTATTTCAATATTAGTTCCATAATAATTAGATTAGTAACTAAAATAATAGTTACCATACATTTAATGTATAAAATAATGTTATGAAGATTGAAATTCGAAGAATATCTTCTCATAAATAAATATAAATGACTAATACGGTAGGTCGGTAGTGTTATATGAAACTGGTGATAAGTAAAATAAAAAATAACCAAAACACGTTATTATCTACATTTTCTAATAGTCTAAAATATCTTCTAGACGACCTAAACTATGTAGCATTCTTAAGAAAAACAAAACCTATCTTATGAAACTACCTAATATTGAAATTCCATAACATTGAAAACTTTTAGTTTCAATATTATACTGATACATAACCATTGATTATTTGTATACTTCGTAATATAGTATAAAATCCTATTTTTATATTTAATATTGTTAATTTTTATTAATAATAATCTAGTAGGTATTTAAGACCTATGATATACGACACAAATAAAAATATTTTTCACAATTTATTAATTGTGTTTTGTAAACAAAATTGTTTTATATTATAAGTACGCTGTACGCAATTCAACGAGGTCAAAACTTAATAAAATCACAACAGCAACCCGTTTAAAATTTCTATATTGTAGCAAACCGATTATGACCATCAAACATGTCAACTGTCAAGGTGGCTGATAATATGATGTCGATGCATAAATTAACAACGCCGCCAAATTTATAAATAAATACAAATATAGTTTAATTAGTTATATATTTACATAATATACTTTTATGCACACGGAGAAACGGTATCTCAGCACGTGGGGATTTTGTGTTTTTATAAAAAAATGTTAAATTGTTATTCAAATTGAATTTTCCAAAGTTTTGTTGGAAGAATTTTCGAGAACATTATTGTCAAATTCTTTATCAGTCATGAATTATCATTTATCACTGACACACCGAATTCACTGATGACGTAGATACTTTATAAATAATAAATTAATAAAAACTCTTTAATAATGATGATATGTCAAAGGATATAGTTACATCGTATACACATTAAAATATTACAATGAAATAGTACATTAATAGTTTTTATTATTGTTCAATACTGGAAAAAAATATGTAATATGAATTACCCTGGGCCACGGTACCAAATAATATTCTTAATCTTCCGCTTTCAGTAATTCCTTAAACTACCGCAGGGGTCATACATTTATAGGTAGGGCCGGATTGGGTAAATTTGGCTCGCCGAGATATCAATATTTTACCAGCCCATATTTTGTAATTTTATCTTTTAAACGTAACGTAAACGTATATATATATATATATAGCTAAATTGTTTATAGTATTTCTATCAAATTTTATTTTAAAATACAATACAATTGGAGTGTAACATTAATATCTTATTTTTCTATTATTTTCAACATATTTCCTATGTATTTTTCTACCGGCCCACCGAGATTTCCTCGGTAATTCGCCCGACGAATCCGGGCCTATTTATAAGTATATTTATCTACAACATAACATATTGCTTTGAATTTTATCGAATTATTACATTGAACTAATTTGTATTTTTTTAAATTTATTTTTCGTTTACATAATATGATTACTGGAATTTTTTATGGAATCGTCGTAGAAGGGTGGATGTGTTCATCATGACGTTATGTCTTTGGTGACGGCATTATAATAGTATGCTCTATAGGCTGTATTATATTAAAGCGCGCGCTCGATAAGCAGAAAGAGAAAACATCGTAAAAAAAAAATATATTATATGTGTATAACGACAATACGACATTATATACCCAGACCTACCACCTACCTAAGCTACCGCGCGAATACCGCATATACCTATGTTATGGTTTAAATGGATTCGCGAGCTCGGCGGCCCGTTCATTCGACTGCTGGTTGTCGTCGACACCGACCGTTACCGTCTCCGTGTACATATCAAATAAAATAATAATATAATATGGTATAACATTAATATACCTGGGTATAACCTAATACTCGCGATTATCGTTTTCGCGGTTAACTATTATATATTTTATTATTTTCTCTCAATAATTTGTGTGTCAATATATTATTATTATAACATTATATTATATGTACCTAGTATTAACGAGTTTTTATCGTTAGCGTGTGCTAACGTTGCAAATATTTTATTTCACTTACGATTTTTGTAACATATTTATATAATACAACTTCCCGTGTGTATTGACCGACGTACGTACGTTAGTGATATAATACGATTGCAAACCGGTCGTCGTGAAGCGACTTATGCGTTGTGTTTGAACTCGACTATTACAGGTAAGTCTGTAACAAATTATTAATAATATTGTTTGTATAATTATAATAATGATTTATTATAATTATTGTTCTAATGCATAGAAAAATCGAATTTGTTTATTTACTTTTTCATGACCGGCTGCGATAGGTATTCCTAATAGTTATTACTGTTATTAGTATTTACAATTTAATGTTATTAGTTTATTACTTATTGCATATGCTGAATTATAATATTATTATATTGTTAGTTTTTTTTGTAAACGTTTATAAAGTATTTCTCAGAGTTACATTATGTTTATTAGTGTTGAAAATAATAAATATTTATTGTTACACCTTTCTCGCCGTACATATCAGCTAGTAGTTAACCGTTTCCGTGAAATTATTCATATTTAGTATTTTACTAAAATTTTTAATTTCAAAGAACACGTCTTAAAATATATAAAATAATAATTTAATTGTTTTTGTTAACTGGCAAAAAAAATACCCAAGTTGATAAAAGTAGAACTTAGAACTTCCATTTTTTACAGAGCCTAATATATGCTAAAAAGTTAAAGAAGACAATATTTAACGCAATATAATGCTACCTATCAAAAATATTAAAACTATTAATAAATACCCCAATCCCTTTACAGAGTGTACAATGTACAGAAGGTCTATCAAATTTAATTACTAATTATAATACATTCATGAAAAACGGAGATTTTTAATTTATTTATTTTTAGATTCTGAACGAAGTGAAGATTTTATTAGTCATACAATGTTTTTTTTTATAAATGTCTGAAGACACTTTTTCGTCTAGAAATAATGATCCAATCGCCACAAGTATGCTAACCTACCACAGGTATGCTTACGGTAGCAAATTCCTTGAAGTTAGTACTATATTTAGCTCATTGTTCGAATTTCTTAAAAGCGTTTTCTTAATATATGAAAAAGTACGAAAAAATGACAGAAAATCAGCAAAAATAACGATTTCCGTTAATTTGATTTTAAATATTTCGTGATTACTAATTCAGTTTTGAATTTAGGGAATTGAAATTTTTTTGAATATTCCCATAGGTAGTTTACACAAGTGGTAACATTTTGAAAGGGATATTCAATTTAATATATTGAGTTTCACTCAGAATCGTATATTCATTATTATTGCATTCAAATCTTAATTATAATAAATTAATTAGCAACTAATCTCTAGGATGTTCGAAGGGACTAAAGAGGAACGTATGTAATCGAATTTCCCGCTTTAAAATATTTCGTGATAACTAATTCAGTTTTGAACTTAGGGAATTGAAATTTTTTTGAGTATCCACATAGGTAGTTTACACGTATGGTAAAGTTTTAGAACAGATTGATTGATTTTCTAATTAAAGAAAGAGCTTTGAAATTGTTTCCAATAATATTTAATATTACCTGCAAATTTTTAAATTTAACTATTTAAAATTTTTATAAAAATATAATGGTATACTACTTAACCTATTTACAAAATATTTTGAAAATCATACGTCACAATTCTTTTTTATAAGTTTCTAAAGTTATAATATTTAGTAAAATTGAATATTATGATATTTTGTATTTTTAAAAGTCTGAAAGAATGATTTCAGATAGAAATAATAGTTCGATTACTACAAGTAGAGTATATTTTCGAAAAAAAATTACATCTAGTTGGTATTCTATTTAAATTATTTTTTAAATTTCTCAAAAGTTTTTCGACGGTAAAAGAAAAACTATCAAAAATGACAGAAAAACAGCAAAATTCACGGAAATAGTAATTTTGACGAAATTAAATTAAGATTTTTTATGATAATTAATGCAATTTTGAACGTAGATACTTGAAATTTTTTTGAGTATTTTCATATGTAGTTTACACACGTGCTAAAATTTTGGAATGGCTTATCAGTTATCAATTTAATTTATTGTATTATAATGAATTTCGCTCATCGTATTTTCTAATGCAATATAATTGCATTCATATTTTTATTATAATAAACCACTAATTTCTCCGAGGACCAAAGGAATTAAGGAGGAACGTCTAAAATGACCTTTTCGCTTTTTTAAATTTAAACGTTTAGTATAAAAATTTAAAAAATAACTTTATATTTTTTAAGTTTTGTGAAGTCTAAAGATAACCAGTTTAATGATTCTATTTTTATGAACACTTTGATGTGTCGAATTTTTAATTTAATCAAGGTGGTGATTTTTAAGAATTTTTTTAAATTTAAATGGAAAAATCATATTTCTGACGTAATTGTTTGTAATTATTTTATGTATTATATCGTGGAATGTAAAATTCATAATATTATCAATATTCAATATTATGATAAGTAAAATGATATATAAATAGCTATTATAGTTACAATATCGATAATTATTTCTTGAGAAATATTGTTAACTAATAATAATAATAATTTTGTTTTCACCATATAATAGAATAAATAATTACAAACATGACGTCAAAAATATAACTTTTTTAATAAATTAAAAAAAATTCTAATAACCGATATTTTAATTATTAAATTGACACATCAAAATGTTCATAAAAATATATTTTTTAAAATAGTTATCTTCAAATTTCACATAATTTTAAAAGTAAAAGTTATTTTTTAAAAAAATTTAATAGACGTTTAAAACTAAAAAATAATAGAAGTAATTCTATTATAAATATTAAATTGTATTATAAATTATAATATTATTATATTATATTGAAAATTCTATTGCCTATTACCTAAATAATAATTATACAAAACTGAATTTAAAATTTCTTAAAAATTTGCACGGATATATTACAATTAATAGTTATATTTAGAGCACCCTGTATATATTTCGAATATCTAGTATCTACTTCTTAATGTCATTTTCCTACATGTTTATAAGATTAGTTTATAATATATGTCTTTTTACATAGAATAAAACAGAATTAATGATTTTTTAATAGAGTGTATATGAAACGTAGACATCAATATTATAGCGTTAATATACTAAATTCATAAAAAAAAACGGTTTTTTTTCTACATAGTTTTATTAAAATACTTTATTTGCAAAATACAATGGTGAATAAATAATTATCAATTGCTCATTCAGACTATGTACTTTAATATTAAAAAAAAAAAAATTGTATGACATAAATAACGAAAGGTCAGTGGATGTATGTACAATTTACATACTTTTAATTAAATAAGCAGTCTTATTTTATATTTTTCTCGTTCAGTAATGTCGGTACGAGAAATAAAAAACATAATAGCTGGTAGATATTTATGGCCTCAAAATATTAGGGACCTTAGATTTTAACATAACGCCATAAGGCATAAGAATATTTTTTATTTTATTCATAAAGTATAAAAAATATTTAAGGCTATATTTTATCTGGTTTGATTTTATTTGTCTTAAAGTAATTAAATTTAAACCATAGGAGTTTTTAAAAGACGTACCGAACACCTGTCAGATAATCCTAAATAATTATCTGGAACAATATAAAGATGAGTTTTAAGTAATATACACATTTTTGAGTATAGAGTTGTATAGATATCATTAATCATTATTATGTTTATTAAAGCTATAAGTAGGTAAAAACTTCGATGACACGTAATATTTTTAAATATTTTATCACCATTTAACAAAACAATGAATTAATTCTAGTTAATAGTTTTAATTTAAAAATTGTTTTCTTAAAAATCCTAATTCGTTTAAATGGTTCAGAAAAAAAAAAATTATATATATAAAATAGCACTTTGTTTTTATTGTTATTAAATAATATAATATAATACAATTTAGTTAATTAAATTATCTGGTATGCATATAATATGATAATTCATAATTCACTTTCTGTTATTACAGCATAATATAAATTTATTAAATTATGTGATGATATAATGCCATAATGATACTTCCTTAATAATTTTATATTATTCTTTATATACTCATCACATAGCACGTATTTAATAAATACGCCTTATTAGTTAACTTTCTTAAAGTGTTATATAAATTACAGTTTTTGCTTTTTTGGAAGTAGTAACTTCTTTTAAATTAATAAATCTTGTGGGAATTCATCAAATTATTTTTCTTTATATTAGTAACTAGGTACTACTCGTACTACATTTTACTACATACACTGTTTAATTTGTTATTTATTTACTTTATTGTAACAAGTTTTTTATTTGCACTCATCATAAAGATTAGTAATATTAAAATAAGTTATGACAACAGATTCAATTTTGTGTTTAGTTATGAATTAAAAGTGTTTAATGGGATAATTTTATTAATACAAATTAATTTTAATATACTAGTATATAATAGCAATAAAAAGTATTATGTTATTTTATATTACTAGTTATCTTTAGTTTTATTCACTATAAATAAAATATATTTTAAAGTGTAATAATATAATCTAAAAATCTAAGTTAAAAGTTTATCGTTTTTTTTAAGTGATTTCAGATTTATATAGAAAAAATTATTTGGCAAAACGAATAATTTAAACATTAAACATTAAACTAATATGATAAAATAAATTTAAGTACATTAGATTAAAATATCCATTCGGTATTTTGTTTGAACGAATTATTTTATTTGTTTTATAATTATTATTAGTGCCCATGTTGTAGAATTATAAATTATTAAATATAGTTTGTAATATTTAAATTGGATATTTGTTAAACTAATTAGTAATTATGTTCTATTCAGATTTTAATATTTAATCAGATATCACTTTAATCTATATAATACTAATTAACAATGGTGGGCTAATGACAAGTTAAAAGAGTTAATATTAACATTTTATATTTGAATATTTCCTAACATAACTATTTTTTTAGTTGGTATTTACGTAATAACAAAATAAAACATAACAAATTACTCTAATTCAAATTCCAGTTAAATTAATATATTTAGATTCTAAGCGATTTTTCAATTATTATTTTTTGTATTTAATTGTTAGATATTAAAACATTTGTTCCTGTAGAAATAATGACCTGATCATATCAAGGTTTCCAGTTAGAGATTTTTGTTTAGTAGTTACTTTATATTTTAACTAATTTTTAACGAAATTTATTTTTGCTAAAAATTAAAGAAATAATGGTCATAGCGACTTGGAGTTTTTATTGGATATTCTATACATATGGTACAATTTTCAAATGTTTATAAATATTTTTAGTCTAATATAGAACTTTGAAATGTTTATAAATTCGTAATCGTATCCTAGTATATGTAATACAATTTCCAATTTTGCGATTGAATATCTGAAAATTTAATATTACTTTATTTATAACTTAAGTAAAATATAAAATTTTTCGAAAATTGTACTTAATAATTTTTTTTTATTATGCCAATTAAACTTTTAGTAAAATATATTTTAATATTACTCGAATAAAATTATTATTTTAAACACGCCTAGCTGAAAATTTGCTAAATTTTATGACAAATAATTTCATATTACAAACAAATATTGAAAATTGGTAGGAACAATATTTTTTACGATAAATTTTGTCTATATGCACCTAGAGTACGTTCTATTTTGTGTTATTTATAAATATATCATAGATTACAGATATATCGCAATAAAACGTTTATATTTCTATAGTTTATAATATGTAGGTATAAGTATATCAATATAACATAATTGTTGTGGCTATTAGCAAGAATTACTCAACTACATCAGAGCTAATTACAAACAAATATGAACTAAATCCGAAAATATTTATTTCTTATTTTTTAGTTAATATTAATATTATATAAAATAATTATCTGATAATAATTAGTAGATAACTATTTACAAAGTGTTTGAATTGGAAAAAAAAAATTAAATTAAGCGACCTCCGAAAACGTAAATGTACAGTTTTTTTTTATTTAGAAATGGTATGCTGAAATATTTGTAAAAAGCACTGTATACCTATTATATGACGGAGCGTAGAATCGCATTTTATCAAATTCAATGATTTATAATTTCTTTTCAATATTATTAATAATAATACATAATAGCATGCCACTACCTCAGCACCACTATTGGTTGGCCAAACATTATCATCTCGGAGAACCGAAAGAAGAAAAAAAAACGTCCACAATCAGTGTCCGGTCCTTTTTTTTATATTAATATTATCTGTTTGTAATGGTTGAATAGAATTAAAGTTCATACACAAAACTAAAACAAATGTTTGCCAAAATTTAAATATATTTTGTGTATTATTGTTTTTTTTTTGTTCGCGCCATATTATAATTTTAGTTTATAGTATATAGGGTATTTGAACAAAAATAACTTATATTTTTTTATGTTTAGACGTTTGGTACTAATAGTAACAATTTTAAATTTTTGTTATTAAAATATTATATTATGTTTACTTATTTATGTAGCTTATATAGAAGCATTCTATTATGAATCAACAGGCAAGACATATTTTCTTAAAGACTTGAAAAATAGTAATTTTTTTTTTAGACTTTACTATTAACTTAACTAAGATAATAAATGTATTGACTTCCCCAGCCTTGCTAATTAATAATTATTATTATAACACTACAGCAATAACATTTAGATATTTAGATCAATATAATATGTATCGCGTATTTATTAGGATTTTTAACATAAAATATTTACAACTTAATATAATTATAATAAGTTGATTTTTATTGATCATGTTCATATATTTTACAAGATATTTTTTTTTTTTTATCATATAGTTATTAGTTATTATTGCTTATTATCCACTATGTTGGCAGTTGGCTCACGACGCTAAATCACGAGCTATACCAGACCATGAATAATGTTTTAATAATGTATCATCGGTTATCAAATTTAGTCTTATCAATATTAGCTCTTTCTCTCTCCCGCCTTGGCATTGTGTGAACTCTATTCATTTTGACACTAATTTCGTGGCATTGTTAGCCCACTTGCCTCTTTATACTACGTTCAATGGCCCGGACTCGTATATATCTAAGCCGTGTTTTTAATGTTCATAATGACTTTATTTATATACATTTATATACGTTTATATTATGTTAGGTAAATTGAACGTTGCGGCAAGCCGTGTCTAATTAAATATCTATACAAAATTATAATACTCTTTTCTTGTGTAGATACCTATATTTTTATACTTTTTATATTATATATTCTGGCGAGTGGCGGATTATCATAACGCGGTAACTGGATCAGTTGTATATAGATCATAAGTCGATTGGGTACTAAACAAAATAATAGTTTTGACCGAATTTTCTAAAAAAAAATTTGTTTTTATACACAAAAGAATCGTTTATTAGTGAGAATGACTGTGGTAAATATTTTTATAGTTTATAATAATATTGGCACTTATTGTGTATTATAATACATACATATATATATATATATATATATTATCATATTGATAATGCAATCATGGTTATGGAGTATAATTTTATAATGGAATAATATATCATAGAACATAATTTAGATGACCGCAATATCCTGCATAAATACATTTCCCATCCATATATTTTATCGTTTTCCTTAGCTCATTCCGTTTGTCAGAAATATAAATTGTAACTTGTGAGGTTTGTCATATGATAAATATATTCGATAATAGAATGGTAATACATAATCAATATATATATATATATAGTTATACCGTGCTATCGTGTTCTATAAGTGACAGATATTGTAAATTGTACAATTGTAAATTATTTAAATATTTTATAATGTAAGTACACACTTTCGTTACCTACTTCAATATCATCAAAAAAAAACACTCATTAATATTTATTTGTAATACCTACATAGACAATTTAAGTTGATTACCCATTTTAGTTATACGTGACATCTCACATATATTACATATATGTGATATTACATATATGTAATATACATAGTATATTACATATTGAAGGTGAATACAGCAGGTGAGTTTTTATTTTTTAATAATATGTGTCGCCAAATTTATTTATATTATTGAAATAGACTTTTATTGATAAACTAAATTTTACTTTTTCACTAAGTAATGACTTGTTTTATTTTTTTGGCTACCACTATATTATTGATAGGTTAGTCATTAAGACGAGGTTAATGTTTGATATTATTTATATTAATTACGTTAATTAATATTTTAATGAAACTCATAAATTGGTTTTTATCAATGTTATGGTTTGTATGTAAATGTATCTATACGCTTTATCTAGAAATTTAACTATTCAAGTTACAAATTAAAATTCACTTTTTTTATTGGCGTGCTAACGTAGCTGATTTTCCCTGTTTAAAATAATAACTTACTTATTTTGTCGTTTAAAATTTTTAAACATTTAAATTCATTAAGATACTTACTTCAAATAATAATCATACTTTTTATATTTCTATAGAATAATTTACACTATACGTTTATTATTGATTTATATTAAAAAAATATTATTAACATTAAAATATGTATTTACATTTAAAAGAAATATCAATCGAAGTTTAAAATAGTATCTAATATATAGA
The DNA here is from genome assembly GCA_013282895.1 of Eriosoma lanigerum. Lineage (NCBI taxonomy): Eukaryota > Metazoa > Arthropoda > Insecta > Hemiptera > Aphididae > Eriosoma > Eriosoma lanigerum. Next base: position 61,082,787 of record CM023357.1, on the reverse strand, counting down.
AATATTTGTTGACACTACCCTTTAACTAAAATTTAATAATAATATATATATAATATATAATAGATACCTAGTGTTTTTGTGTACTGACATTAATAAAATAATTATTGCACATATGTGTGTAATAATTAATAAATATTTTACATATAATATATTTATCATAAAGTTAAAGCTGAATAAAAGCAAATAAAAAAAGAAAGAAATAAAATATATGTATATATAGATTATAAGAATATTCTGTATATCCCTCTTCTTTTAGGATAAGTGGTCTTCGAAGTGTTAGTACTTTGGTTAATTTGTATTGATGAAAAGATTAATTTATAAACTACATTTGTATACAGAGAGCTCTTGTAAATTGGATAGGTCTTCAACTAATTTAAGTGATTGTACTTTTATAAAATACATATTAATTTAATTTAACAGTAATCATATGGCTTAGAAAATGGTTTACTTAGGTACTATTAACAACTTATAGTATAATATTGAGTTAATTTCAATATTAAGAGTACCTATAATTTTTAGACAGTATGTATTCAACAAGACGTATTTACAGGGAGAGGTGAGGCATTTGCCTGCAGGTTAATTTTTTCATCATGGTAAATATTAACGGTAGGTAATCAATATTTGATTATCATAATATTAAATGATGAACGTGGTATATTTTTTTAAAAATGTTGATATCTGCCCCTCTAGCTGCTAAAGTCTTAATACGCCTATGAATGATTTTAATATTATAATGAAATCTTATTTATACTTAATTATTATTTTCGATCACTTTGTATTTTGCTATAAAAATACATCACGTTTCTAGTAAAAAAAAATCTAAGAAAATAAACTGATAAATGATAAGAATATTATTTTCTATATCAAGAAAATGATATAGTTATAATGAAATTTCGACAATTTTAACGAATATTAATTTATAACAAATTGTGATTCGATAAAATTATAATATTAATAGGTACAGTTCGATAAATATGTATAAAACAAAATATTTTTGTAATTTTGCTTATAAGTCATTAAACATATTTTAAATTTGTTTATTAATAATTATCTATTATCATTATATTTAAATTAAAATATCAATCGACTCTGCATAATTTAAATCTATATAGGTAGATATATACTTATATATTTTTTGAAAAGTATTATTTGTAAAGTTTGTATAAATTCTATATGTTATTATAGATAACGAACCTACAGCTTAATAAAATCATCAAAAAGCTAGTTTAACATATTATATGAAGAAACTATATAGACTAAATATTGAAAAACATTATTACAACTATAATAAATTAGTAATATGTTTTAATTAACATAACTAGAAATGATTGTAGGAAATTTGAGTGTAGTATGATGTAAGGTCGATATAATTTTTTTTTAATTTCGGAAGGTAATAAATAATCTATAGATGATGAATTCTAAAATAACTATGAAATCTTATTAAAAATATCGATATTTGCAAGATCAATTTTTTTTTTTTTTTTAAATAAAAATAAATTATATATAAATGAAACACTACATATTATTTAAATACTTTTATTATTATATATTCATATTATATTGTATATTTTAAATTACGTGTTGATTACCTATAACTAGAATATCTTTTATCTGAAGAGGATAAAAACAAATATACAGTTATCAATTTTCAGTTATGTATTGAAAATAAAAATTATTTTATATTTTAATCCTAGGACACTCAATTTTTTATACGAAATGCCAAAGTTTCGTTTTATCTAAGTTTAAAATAGTTTTTCTTTGATGTATATTATCAAATAAATAAACGAAACACGTTATTAATGCGTCACTCATAAGTTTAACGTAATACTTTAAAATAAACTTGTCTTTAATTATTATTTTTAAAAGAAATTACCAAGAATATCTATGAAATACACAATCTCTACAAATTAATAATTAATTCAAATAATTAAAGTAAGGTTATTTTTTTTTAACCAACAATGGAAAATATATCTATTTAATAATTTTGATGATGATGTAAAATTTCACTAAATAAGAAATATATTTAAGACAAGGTTTTAATAATTGGTTTAAAATAACCTAAATAGATTATCATAAATTATTTGCGTTTACCTATAGACTATAAGAATATAATATATTTTCATTAAAAATATGGAATATATGTTACATACTTTTATCATTGTTATATATACAGAGTGATTAGAACTTTATGTTGCAAACGTTCAATTTTTTTATATAAAAATGTACTCTCGAAAAAGCACCTATTTGTGTATTTTTAAATATTAAATTTTCGAATAGTTTTAGATTTTATTAGATTTATCTACTACGTGTAGTTAATAATAATTTATTTATGTTATGTGATAAAATAGTTTGATGATAACATTTATATGTTCCAATCAAGGTTATATGTAGATGTAAATATATTTTATATTTTAAACGTTTCTTATTTCTATAAAACAATTGTATCATCTATACAATTCATAATATAATATATTATTCAAAATAATCGTCGAATTGATTAAATATATAAACGAGTAGTTTTTGAATTCATTGTTTTAAAAAGGTTTAAAAATATTTAAATTTCAATATGCTACAAATAACCTTTATAATTATAATATTATAAAAATGTGTGATTATTATTAATTATATACATAATTTATACGTATATAAATATATGCAGTAGTGTTCTTATAGGGTATACTTTCATAGAGCATAATAAAATACATAGTATAACCTCAAGCTTTTATTAAAAAATCATGGGTAGGTATTCTACATATATTCTTCAAGTTTTAAGCAATTTGTATCGAGAAAATAAATTTTTTATAATTACACATAAAATATTCTACACTGTTATATTTGTACATGCAGTAATTTGTAGTGTTTGGTGACTTATATTAAGATTGTCTATTATTATAGTTGATAATGGTAAAAATAGATGATGCTGGGCAAATATAGAAGAAAAAATTATTGTAAAAAAATATAAATGTTTATATTTCTAATTTAATTTGTTATTATTGAATAACCTCCTACCTCTTATGTTGTAATTGTATATTAAACTCTCATAGAAATTAATAAGAACATTTCTGAATATACCTTACTTAAACAAATAGTATACCAATCAGTGACGTATATGTTGTGAGGGTGTTAAGGGAGAGATGGGGACATTCCGTCCCTTATGACGCGTAGAATATTTGATTTTTAATATAAATAGTATAATATATGATGTATACTTATTAACTTAAATATGTTAACGTTTATGGGTTTAAAAATTATTTTGTCCCGCTCATAATTCCTATATAGGTATGCCATTGATTCTAGTATTATTATAATTTATATTTTAAATCCGTATAAATTAATACTTTACGTTATTAGATCACAATATGTATTAAATCATTTAAATTACATTTTTGCTATTGATAATTGTATATTCGTTTTAATAGATTTTGTCATATGACGATTTAAAAAAAATTTAAATATTATCTAACCAATATCAATAAAAAGTCAATAAACAAACTATTTTCTATGTTTCACCAGTATGTATATTATCATTTATTATAATGGTTAAATAATATTATTTATATAATTAATTAAAATTTTTAATTTAAAAATATCATTAAGCATTAAGACATTGGATATAATATAAATTGCGTGACTGAAACTTTCTATTCTTCATTCAGAAACTAAAAGTAATGTAAATTATAATTTTATGGTATTGCTTTATTAATTTTACTTTATGCGTAAATACATTTATTTGATCGAATTTCTTACTTCTCTAATATAGGTAATATGTTTTTATAGTATAATGTATATCAAGTTAAATAATTACAATGTGTTTTTAATTTTTGATGTTGTAACTTGTGTTTATATTTTTATTCATTATAAATAATTCATAAACAAGATATTGCTATGTATTACACTTAACACATATTAGTATAGGAACGTCTACTTGTTTACAATATAATATATCTATATATGTAATATATACCTAACCTAACCTATAGTTCTTTCACACTACGATAGGTTGTTATATTTACAGTCTACACCATAGTTACTCTTTAAATCACATTACAAAAATGCAATTATAGCCATTTTTTAAGTACTTATCCATGAAATAATATTTCATTATACAAGTACATATTATTATGTATATGTATATTATATACTTATTTTGTAAAAGTAATGACTTTATTAATCATTTATATTATGTACTCTAATGCAAATATAACTAATTTATTTTGTAAAAAATCAGAAAATTCGATTAAATTTCAAAATCAAATCATTTAAACAGACTAAGAATCCAAACCTAGTTTGATAACGCGAATAAAAAATACATTCTTCACTTCGCTCAGAATCTAAAATAATAATTATGCCTCAGTTACCTATATTAGACAGGTAATTCAAAAAAATACAAAAAAAAATTACGTAATTTGAAAAGAAAACAAATAATATTTGAGTACCGATTTGAATATTTATTTGCCGTCATACTTATAGTCTACAATAACAGTATTATAGTCTCCGATTGTAACATCTTGAGTGTGTTAAAACCTTAAAACGAACATCAAATAATAGTAATACCTATTAACACAGGTAATGCTAAAGGTATAAAATCACTATAATCATAATATTATAATAATACGAGCACAACGGCAACGTTTACGTGCTGAAGGGGAGCCCCCTCCTGGATTTTGTCATCGTAAACGTAGATAACGACACGGGAAACGATTCCCATTCTAATATTCTAATTATTATTATTATTATTATTAATATTAGTATTAGTATTAGTATATTATTATTAGTGTTTATCGAACTAATTCCATCGCATCATTGCTATATAAACATGTAAATATTGTTAATCACTGAAATATGGCACTTGTTCAACGCCGATTTCTTATTTTATAGACGAATATCATTCATTCTTCAATCGTTAACTAACGTAGGTACATCGTATACATTAGAGCATACACAGTGTTTTTATCGCAATTTCAAAGCGTTTTCATTGTATACATTATTATATAAACTATAATATATTATTATAGAGTAGGTACACAACCTACCTATAATAATAAATTATATTAAGTACAGTGTTTTGCCGATCCGAATGCTACAACATGATGGAAAAAGAATACATTCCGCTGTAAGGATTGATCGCATGTATTTTTATAATTTTATAGTATTTGTTTTCCACGTCTTTATAATACTATTGATACGTATATCCGAAATACTGATATTAATTATTATGATGATATAATTACTTAACATTATTATTGTCTATTATAGAACAATAAAATTTTAATAATATTAATATCTGTGTGCGAACAGCCGCCGTGGCCGCGGCAACTACGCAACATTCTTATTGACTTAATTTTGTATGTTTTAGGTTAGGTGAAAATAACAAGTACGGGACCGTTGATGACGAGGTGTTCATGAGCACACCACCGACGATGACCGGGGCTTTTGCACGTCAACCGTCAACCGGTTCCGGTAAACAGCTAGTGTTCTGTATACACGGCAAACCGTCCGGTTGTTGCGCCACCTTGGTGTCGACGGACGACAACAATTCCAACCACGAAAAGCCTGACCCCACAGATGGAAAATCGTCCATTACAATTTGTAAGTATTAATATACCTAATATTATCGACATGTCCACCAATACAGGCTGATCAGAACATTGTAATGCAAAATATAATTAAAAACTTATGTATTTCCTATGATTTTTGTAACACGTTATTCTGATCATCCTGTTTATTATACAAGTTATATAAGAGTAAGTTATACTACGAGTATAGGTAAATCGTAGATGAAACATTCCATTTGAAATAATATTCTAAACGCATAATTATGTTACTCAAATGTATAGTAATTTAGTTAGTTGTATTTAATAAGGGATAATATAGTAATTGAAAGTGTAAGGTTTCATCAGTCACGACATAACGTGATACGTTGATATTATAATTATATCCGAAAAATAACTCGTTCAGTTATCCATAACTTAATTTAACTTCATCTATAAAATATTACGTTGTCAAAATTTGGATAATCATTTAGATATTTGTTGACAAAAGTTTACCTCGTAAATGCATTCACTCTGTAGCCTGTACTCAAGATTTGTTGTTGAACTTAGACGCAGTAGACATATAAAAAATATTTAAGAAATAATATAAAAAATGAATTTCTTATTAATTTAATATTTAATATTGTTCATTTTTCTAGGTTTAGTATTTAGTAATATATTTATGATTTGCTCTTGATTACATAACGAAATGGTATTGGATATAATACTATTTAAGAAGTATAAAGAATATATTTGCATCAATACTTAATGTTATATTACGTTATTATCTAATGTACTAAAATATACTAATATTTGTATTTCAATGCATTTAAATTTAAACATTCTTGTAAGTTTAATTGATATATTCATAATTTCTAAAATTTAATTCAGGTATCGTGTTTCATTTTGAATATTCAGAACACACTTTAAATGCATTATACATGTTTGTTAAAAATGTATAGTATACAATGTTTATCTGAGTTTTACAACTCAGTAGGTAGATTAGATTAAAATAATAGAATACAATTAATATTAGTTTAATCTAATATCAATGTTTTTTGCTCTGAAAAAAAAACTTCACATAAATTTTATTAAAATGCCTTTTTTATATGAAGTGGAAAAACGAATGTATGTATTTAATTAAATAATATATGAAGTTTTGTTGTATAATACACTAGAATAGTATGAAGTATTTATTGTACATAAATTGAATTGCTTTATGTAAATTTTAAATTATGAAATAATTGCAAAACTATGAAAATATAAAATAATAAATTTTGCTATTCTTTATGAACTTCGTCTAATTAATAATATGTTAATTATATTGGGTATTATTATTATTATTATTATTATTATCTATCATACATTTTCAGTCAATGAACATTGTCATCCGAATCGAGAAAATACGTCGGATCATCGAAAAGCTAGACGAAAACTCATATTTGCCAGTATCTTATGTCTTTTTTTCATGGTTGGAGAGGCCATAGGTAATTTTTTTTTTACAATTACAATATAAAATTGATAGAAAATGGACAGAATTCATATATAGTAATTATTTGTTAAAGTTTACTACTACTATATTACTTACCGATGGGTGTGAAATACTAAAATGTGAACATTTTTCGGCTCTGCCAATAAATGCAGTAGATATTACTTAATATTGTAACAAACTATACTGGATCAAAAAAAATTTACAATTCTATATTTCTATTTGATTAATTGATACATCGTAATACGAATTTATTAATATAAAATAAATTAATAACCAATAATATTTATAATTTACATTATTGCAATCATTGTGCGGAGATAATTTTTATTATATGCGATCTTGTCAATCGATTTCTACTATATTCACATCAGTCTAGGAAACTGAATATTTATTTGGGTTACAAATATAATCCGTGCTTGAAATGGGGAGATGTGGTGGCACGGAGTATTGTTTTTTTTTTCAAAAAACTTAAACGTACCTCTGCGAAGTACTCCTTCTAATTTTTCGAAATCCTCTTGGGTTAGATTAAAGTCAATCATTGCAAGGGATACTACTTTTTCTTAAGCCTCGATGTTTTCCTTCTTTTATTTTTCCAATTCAAGAACTGAGTATAACACAAGTTACTAAGACACATCTCCGAGGGATTTGGATACTTACCATTTTAGTCAAGTTCGATCAGTTGAAAATATGTATTTTGGTTACTTGGTTTAAATGTTTACCACAGAAATTTCTTATTTCCTTTATAGGAGGGTATTTGTCAAGCAGCTTGGCAATCGCAACGGATGCTTCACATCTCCTCACAGACTTTGCCAGTTTCATGATATCGCTGTTCGCACTGTGGGTGGCCTCGAGACCAGCCACACAGTCCATGCCGTTCGGATGGTATAGGGCCGAAGTTTTGGGCGCCCTAACGTCCGTACTCCTCATCTGGGTGGTCACCGGCGTGCTATTATATTTAGCCGTTGAACGCATCACCAACATGTCGTATTCAATCGATGCCGACATTATGGTCATCACGTCTGCCATCGGACTCTGCGTTAATGTGATGTGAGTATATCACATTAATATCATTATTATTCATTCATTACCATAACATTAATTTGGCTTTAAACCTCGATTTTTTATAAACGTCTAATCCAAAAATATTAGGATAAAATTAAATATTGGGTAAATAACTTGATATATATATATATATATATATATTATTATTAAAGAAAATCTTAGATTTAAACCAACTGCTCTGGGATAACACTAATTATTGAGAATTACATCGTAACATTCGTACTATTAAATACATAACATAATACATGTAAACAATGTGGTGAGTACCAACAAAATACTCTTAATTAGTTTATGTACTTATTATGAATTATTATAATATTTTTAACAATATTTTCTTGTCTCGCTGTTACAGCATGGGCCTGACGCTTCACCAACATTCGCACTCGCACGGCGGTCTTGGGTCACACAGCCATGAGGCTTCCGGTCACAGTAGTGCCAATATCAATGTTAGAGCTGCTTACATACACGTCCTCGGTGATATTATTCAGAGTCTTGGCGTGCTGATCGCCGCTATTATCGTTTACTTCAAAGTGAGTAATATTAGATCGTAGATTTGTTACGTATAAGTACGTGACACCCAGCACGTTCGCTCGTCTGATATTATACACTTGCTGCATATACACTCCACAAATTAATTTTTTTTTTTATATATTTTTATCTTCTTATCGAAATTAATATGTTACAACGTGCAATTCATTTTAAAACTTTCGCATTTATAATCACTATGTATAATTATTAGTATTACGTTACTGATCAGTGATATTAAATTTAAATGTGTACTTATAATAATTAATAAATAATAAAAATGTGTATTTGACCACATACCTGTATTCTGCAGTACAAACTAAAAGGAGTCTTTTTTCCAAACAAATAGTTTTTTAAAACTAATTTAACGACTGACAGAATAGTTTATACTTTTTTAAACGAAACCCCATTAAGTATACTATACTATTATGCATGATTAATACACGCAAGATATTTATATACAATTATTATAAGTAGGTAATGTTGGAATTTCAAACGTATAATTAATCTACATCGTTTTACGTTTGTACATGTAATTGAATACACCACAAAGTATTATGATAAAACATAAAAACCACCATATATGGTTTTTACCGTATACACAAGTTATTTTAATTATAAATATTTTGCTATAATAATTTTAAAAAATACCGGTTCTGCTAAATTTACTAAAATTTAACATCAGTTTCGTGTTATTAATTACGATTTTTCTATGAACTGTTTAAAGACATAGATTTTACTATTTTAATTTTAAAAATACGAAGAATCGGCCAGGGGCGCCATTCCAGTTTTAAAATAGGGCTGTCAAATTGTTTACCAGACCACAGTTATAACAATGAAAATTGTAATATCACATATTTAATATGCTGTTATGTAATCTAGATTACACTCTATTTAAATAATACAACAAAATTAATTAATTCATTTTAATCCTGACACATCATGCATCGGCACCAGTATGAAATTAAGCAGGCCAATTATGATACGGGGTAAATATGTCCGCCAATGTATAACCTGCGATACCCCAAATGGCGCGTCTGGAATCGGCAATTCAAATTTAATATTATAATTATTTAATTATATAAACATCAAAAACGTATAAATATGTTATTATTGGTATAGGACATTGGTATTAGAAATGCAATCTTTGAATCTCTTGATGAATATAATGTTACTTTTATTTTTGCAGCCCGATTGGAAAATCGTGGATCCGATATGTACGTTCTTTTTTTCCATATTGGTGTTGGTAACCACATTCAATATACTTCGGGATACTATGATAGTGTTGATGGAAGGTATGCCGAAAGGGGTAAATTTTGTGGACGTGCTTGAGACTTTTATGAGCATAGACGGCGTGGTCAAGGTACACAATCTCAGGGTATGGGCTCTGAGTCCGGACAAAATAGCCTTGGCCGCCCATTTAGCAGTCAGTAAGTATAAAAATAAAATAAAAATCCTATTATAATTTAAAGACCAAAATTCTATGAAGAAAACAATTGTAAAAAAAAACATATTATTTTGAGTGATCAGAATTCAGTGTTACCAAAGTAATAAAAATAACATTAAGATCGGATATAATTCCCACCATTTTTGTTACAAAAATTATTATTAATAATTATTATTAATATGTACATAATGTTTTACTTAATATTCTGAATTTTGATTTACAAAAATGTATGCCATTTTATTTTACAACGATAAATGATATTGTATGTTAATTTTTTATCAAGACTTAAGGTGTCGTAGGTACTGTCTTACCTATTATAATAATAATAATAATACCTTATAATTATTTAATAGTAATACAATTAATTTTTTTTTTAAATCTAAAATATTATTTTATATTACTTTTAAAAAAAACCTTATTAAACTGTATTTTCTGATAAAACGGTTTCCCATTTTTTATTAATTTTTCGGCATTTTCAACTAACTACACTATTAAGGTATTTTTTTTGTTATTTCTGTAATTCTTTGAACAACTTTTACGTTTATAAAATATGTTTGTATGCTTGTTTTACAGAACCTGGCGTGAATACAACCACTGTACTCAAAGAGGCATCACGTAAAATGTACAAGAAATACAATTTCTTTGATTGCACCCTACAAATCGAAGAATTTGATACTCAAATGGAAAACTGCATACAGTGTCAGCCACCTAAGTGTTGATTATAAGATAGTTATCAATTCGTGCCCCCATCTCTAAATGTGATGATCTCTGAACGTGTTTATTGTATGTTTTGTAGATAAAATATTATATTACATCAACTATGTTCGCGAGACTATTATTAAATGCATAGTATATAATATGTGTATATTATTAAATATATACATAAATAATTATATATTTATATATATATATATATATATATATATATATATATATACTATGTGGTATAATATTATATATTGGAGGTACGTTATTGACCTATTTATGAGCACATTGTTAATATACATTTTTATTTATTTTCATGTTTAATGTATATATAAAAAAACTAACTATATAATTAATATAATAATATATATTCATAATATTCAGATATTAATAATTAAGTAAATTACCAGTTAATTAAATTTTGTTTATTTTTAAATGGTAATTTATATTCATACATAATATATGATATTATAATTTATAATTCTAGTTTCATTCATATATATTTCAAATTTCAATCAAATTCAATTAGTTTACGTTGTTTTAAGTACCTACATTATTACTTTGAATGCGTATCCAAAATATTTTTTTTTTTATTTTAAGCAATATCTAAAATGATATTACAAACACGTCACCAGTAATTAATATATTTTAATATGTTTAAAAATACAAAATAAGTATATGTGTAGATTTGTATTAACAAATAACAAATTGACATGATGAATTTCTTATGTGTTAGGTAAAGTCAACTATTATAAAGTAGCTATCGTTATGACTTATAAGTAATATTTTACATAATAGTTATGCTTACGTTTACTTTCCATTCAATAGTAATATAACAATATAAACGTTTATTTTTTTAAGCAAACTTGTAAGTCTGAAAAATTTTCAATGTATTTTATATAATCACCTATGTATATTTAAAAAAATAAATACCTACGTATATTTTTATAATTGTATTTTATGTGAGTATAAATAATAATTAATGATATTAGTAGTTTACTATGCTATGTTAGTGCCTTAGTGGAAATACAAACGAACTTTAAATTAGGCATATTTATTTAACTCCAAAATAATTTTTTATTGATATGCCTAAACGTTTATTCATTTTATTTAAAACCACTACAAAATCACATTTAGGCACATACAAATTTTACTATTATTGTTCAATTTATTATATGTTATAAAAAATATATCAGTTAATCGTTTCAAATTTAAACGATTTTTATTAATAAAATTACCAAAAGCTATTAGAAGAAGCTAAGAAGTGAATTGAAAAATAATATTACATACAATTATTATAATATTACACCATTGTTTTAAATATTTATAACCTTAAACTATATAATTATTGATTTGCTATCAAAATCCAATATATATGTCACAATGTAAAGAAGTTAATATCTAATTAATCTGATTAATTAAACATCGTCATTGGTAAATGTACAATAATAATTATAATAATAATAATATAATATGCAATATAAGCAATGTAGTGAAGCAGATAATTTTATTTGGCAATTATTTATATGTATGTAATTGATTTTGTAAAACAATAATAGCATAAATCAATATAAATTATAATGACAAAAATATTAAGAATTCTTATATTAAACTTTCAGTCTGGATATTAGGATATTTTCGATGTAAACTACCATAAGAAGAAGAACGTAATAATATATATTATATTATTCCTGTATAGTAATGCATACATAATGGAGGACAGTATTTCTATGTGCTAAAACTAGAAAAAAACAAGATTCCCATAATATCCTACATCTTTGGACGATATCCGGTATAGTCAATGTAAACATGTATAATTTATATACACTGTATTACAAAATATGTTATATAATACAGGGTATTTCATAAATATTTATTAATATTAATTTTAATGGTATTAGTAAATGAATCCAAGATATACTCTTTATATACGCGAAAGCCAAGTTTTTAGCCTCACGTCGTCGCGCGACGGCGATACAATTTTGTATGTACGTCTTGTAAATATTTCTGCGAAATTTCAATTTTCCCCCCCGAAATGTCCATGCTAGTTGCTGATAATCCAACACGAATTATTTGACGATCGTCAAACTATTGAAATATTTACCTTTGTTTACATTGAAATTCTCACTTAAAATTATGTGTCACTACATAAATATTAGGAGCACCACCTCACACTATGTTGGTGAAAAATAATGCGATCTATTATAATATTAGAGTAATAGAGTAGAATTTTTCAGGAAACACATGAGATTATTTTTAATTATTATTATTTTCTAAGTAATTATGCCAAACCCAAAATTTCAGAGCTAATAAAAAATTTAAACCAATTTTTTCATTTTTTCGTTTACGTAAGTATATGATTACTAGTATCCGCTAATATTACATCCTGTATATGAATAATTATTGAACCCATAGTCAATATTTATCTTTGTGTCTCAAACGTATAATATAGAAATATCACATTATGATTTACTCGAATCTTTTATAACAAATATATATTTTTTTAGGATAAAATACTGATTAGAATATTAAAAATTAATCATATACTTAAACTTTGTTTTGTGTGAGTTTTATACATTTTATTTACTTTTTTTGGTATGCGTCATTATTTTGAATGCAAAATAGATTTTTATATTAAATTTAATTTAAAAAAAAAATATATGTATAAATTTTTCTTTAAAAATCAATATCATCATTTCCTAAGTGCTTTTTTGCACATTTAAATGCAGTTTTAAAGACTGTTTTTTTATGGAATTTAAATTTGAGTCCCACTATAACAAGCATGCAGGGTGTACTACGAGAACTTGATCTTTTAAAAAAAATATAAAATCAATGTAAAAATATTAACTCAAGATACATCCTTTATACGCATTTAGTGTCTAATAGTTTATTATTACTATTTTTGTACAAGTTATAATTTTTACAATAAGTCGTTCTACGGGTGTTATTCATAAAACTAGGTGGGCGAACCTGTGCGTAAGCAAACGTGCGACGCGCAATTTGTCAAGTACTCCAACGATCGTCTCCAGATTGACGGGCGATGTCCGCTCGGTTGTCGTCGGACGCTTACCGTCACCGAATCGTCGACGGCGGTCATGACCGATATGAGGTCGGCGTCCGGTGGCTGTGGATAATCGCAGCGGCACAACGACGACGGTGGGTTGCATCCGCGAAGGTAGATGACGGAATATTGCTTTTCCAACGATTTCACGTCAAGTGCCATTGGTACAATGTAGAATTATAATATTTTATATTCCGTTTAAATACCAATTCAGTTGGTTTAGAAGGTTTGCTCGTTTATTTATTTTCTATATAAAAAAAAAAAAATCATAATTTATGATTAATTTACATACTATATATATAGTAGCCGCGCGAAGTTTTTTACTGGATGAAGCAGCTAATAATATCGACATCCACACTACTATTCTAAAAATGAATTTCCCCCCCCCCAAATTTTTCAAATTTGGTAAAATCTATATTAACTTATTGAAAAATATTATTTTTCTAATTAATTTAAGAGATTAGCTACCTCCTTATATGATACTAATTACTCATTACAAATAAAAATATAATTGTTTTAAGTCATAGTTTTGCTAAATAATGACAAACTGCCTACCTACCCAATTTTAGCACAAAGAAGCTTCATTTCCTTCGAATTTATTCGAAAATCCCCTTCACGCTACCACTTATATATATATTATATACATATAAGCATACTCAGAATTGAACTGTCTCAAATTGTGATGCCTCAAATAATTTTGGGCCCCCTTTTTTGATACTGTTACCCAGGTTATTATTTATTATTCATGGTGATACGAGTAGTTTAAAATAGCAATATTTTGATAATATTGTATATCTTTATTGATTGTTTTTTGTCAATATAGACCGCACTATAGAGTTGCCTAGCTATTACATTTTAAGTTAGGTTAGGACGGTTAGGTTAGATATTACCTCTCGTGTATATTATATTTTCTATAAGATATATTTTCCCCTGTTATACGAGTATAGTTTTAAAATAACGTTTTTAATTGAGGAGAAATAAATCATAAAGTACTTTTTTTTCGGGTTATTAAATTTCGGAAACTTTCAAATTATGTTACCTGTGGGGAAAAGGTTCATATTCATCATCCTTTATAGTAGATATCTTACGCCTTTGCTAATTTTTTGTTTTTCTCAACAAAAACACGGTAAATAAAAAATTTGCGGGTCCGAAAAAATTGGTATCGAAATAGAATTTAAAATATTTCTTTTCAATTCACTGTGATTAGTTTTTATAATAAAACATACATTAAAATATCGCACTGTCTTGCCCTATAAGTGTATTGATATTATATTACGATTATATTGTATCTATCGCAGACATCACATAACACGGCGAACACGGTTTGTACAATATTGGCACGCTACGTCACCAATATACATATTATGCGCATAGCTGTCGAAAATTCATAGTAAACTAAATCGATTTTCGTTCACGTTATCCGTTTAAAATTAGTAATTACGATAATATAATATTCTAGTACTTTATTTATATTATATCTATATAGTGAGCACTATGATTATTGATATTTATACGTGAGAAACAAATATACGACTGTGCCCAATATGTTATCATGTTGTAATAATAATAATTGTTGTGTACTGTCTTTATTGTAAAAATGCGTAACGTCCGATAATTCCGTCGTCGTAAAATCACAATATCTCACCACAATATTTAAATGTAAATTCAAAGATCGCATAAAACTAGTGGTAATTAAATGATTTTGTCATGGGGGGGGGAATAATCCTGATTTTTCAACATAAACTTTGACAAGTGTAAATAACAATCATAATTTAATGATATAATATAGTATAAAGTACAAACTGAAAAAAATATGTTTAATCGATAGATAATATTAATAACATTATAATAAAATTATTAAATTATTAAATCTATTTTAGATTCTGAGTGGAGCAAGGAATGGATTGGTTTTACAATATTGTTTTTTTTTTATGTATGAAACATTTTTTCGGGTAGAAATAATGGTCCAATTACCACAAATAGGGTATGCTTTCTATAGCAAATCGTATCATCTTGGTACTTAATTAAATTCATTTTTCGAATTTCTCAAAAGTTTTCCCATAGGAGAAGAAAAACTATCAAAAAATCGTCAAAATTATGGTTTTCGTTTTTTTAAAAAATTTGTATTTCATGATAAATAATGCAATTTCGAACGTAGGTTCTAGAAATTTTTTTAAGTATTCTCATAGGTAGTTTACACACATGGTACAATTTCGGAATGGATTATCATTATGAAATATTCTAACGTGTTAATTGCTCAGAATCTTATTTTCTAATGCAATATCATTGCATTCAAATCTTAATTAAAATAAACCACTAATGATGAAGGATCGTCCAGAATTGACCTTCTTGCTTTTTTTTTATTATAAATATATAGGTAATAAACGTTATATTGTTAAAAATAGCACATAATAACAAAAAGCTAATAGTAAATAAAGAAACAATATTATTATTTAATTTGTATGATATTATTACTTTGAACTGTTCTAATTTTATATTTATTCTTTTTAAAACTAATAATACATACTATTGTACAATAAGATAATTTATTATCATGGCTACTGTTGTAATTAACCGTGTGTGTCTTGTTCGTAGTCTAAAATATTAAAAAGAATAATTTTAATTGTATTTTTAATAGTATTAAAATTTAACGAGTTATTATATTAAAGGAATATAGTATATAATATATAGGATATAATAGTATATAGTAAAGTATATAGGAAATTTGTTTTTCATACCAATGTAAGAATTAGGTTGCAACTTATTTAACAACTTAATACTTGTTTTATAAGTACTTAATAAAAACAAATAATGCTATCTAATTGTTATTTATTGATAATATGTATTAAAAGTGTAAATTATAGTAAATTTCATGTATTTATCGGATCGAGTTTTAAAGAACGAGATAAAAAAAAATACAGGCTAAACTAGATGTAAATGTAGGCATAATATCATTTTTGGAAAACACTTGAAAAATATCAATTTATATTTTAATGACATCATTAAGATAAACCTAAATTGACATACGAAATCTCTAATATTTGCGACCATGTGCCTTTAGACTTATCATTACAGTACAATACCTATTAGGCTATAATACATTTGAAATTAGAAATTGTTTAAATATGTTAATGTTAAACATCATAATAACATAGATATTAAAAAATTAGATTATTAATATAATATTATAATGTATGTGTTACATGTATATGATTAAATTATTAATTAGGTAATACGTAAGACCGAAAACAATTATTTTTTAAATAAATAGTCACAAAATATTATTGCAAAATAAATACTAACAAGTTGAAAATGGGGGAAGGTCGATTTTGGATGTTCCTCTTTCGTCCCTTCGATCCTCGGAGAAATTACTTCTTTATTATAATTAAAATTTGAATGCAATATTATTGCATTCAAAAATACGATTCTGAGCGAAACTCAATATATAATAATAATGATAATTTTACCGCATATGTAAACACCAATGAGAGTACTTAAAAAATTTACAAATTCCTCCGTTAAAAACTACATTAGTTATTTCAAAATATTTAAAATCGAATTCACGACAACTGCAATTTCGTTATTTTTCCGTTATTTTTTTGTTGGTTATTCTTCTCTCAAGGGGACAATATTGGGAAATTCGAAAAATGAGCTAAATAAAGTACCAAGTAGATGCGATTTTAAACCGAAAGCATACCATATTTGTGGTAATTGGACTATTTTTTTTCCCCAAAAAGTGTCTTCAGGCATAAAAAAAAACATCATTGTAAAACCAATACATTCTTCGCTTCTTTCAGAATCTAAAACAATACTTTTATTTTATTTTTATATTATTATACCTATGTATACTAGTATACACTCGTACCTGGGCATGTCACATGTATTTGTTACGCTTATACTTACTATTATCTTGTAGATTAATCGGACGTATCTAATGTGTTGAAAACTATAATTAATTTGAAAACAAAATTTTAGAAATTAGTGAATGGTTACAAAAATTGAATATAGTTTTATAGAAATTGAATACGAATTGAATGCCAATTCGTATTGAATATTATGAGATAGGAAATATTTATAATATATTTGCAAATATTAGAATTTTAAAATATTTAAACGCTAAAAACAAAGAAAAGTAAATAGTAGGAATATTATTAAATATGGGAATGTTAGAAACTTGTAATTCTATTATTGATTATAAATATTATTATAGAATGATATATTTTATAATCATAATAATTTCACAAAAAAAAAAAAAAAAAACCATTATATAATAATAATAATAAACAACTTTTTAGGCAGAAATATGTAGTATAATACACCCATAATATTTGAGAGACATAAATAATAATAACAACCTAATTTAACTCTTTATTTCATTAATATAAAATAAATCATTTTTTTATTCAGGTAGTACCCTGAAAAAATTTATTTTAAATAAGATATTATTTAAAATAATATATTTTATGAGAACCTAATACCATAAAAATATGTGCAAAAGTCAATGTTGTTTACATTATGGTATTATATATATATATATATATATATATATATATAACTACTAACGATAAACACGAAAATTTTGAAGACTATCGGTCATTATTTCTGTAGTATTTTATATATTTATTTATTTATAAAACGATAGTTTTATTAATTATTAATAATTATAATTATTATTTAATTTAAAATAAGCCGCAACAACTAGGATCATTAGTTATAATTGAGAGATTTTGGAAAGTCGATTACATTTTTCTCTGATGTAGAATTTGTAACGAGTGTCGCGGCTAAATTAAATTATGTATTTTTTTATTGCCCAGCTCTGCAGTCAACGATAATGTGTCCAACCTATAATATAGTTCAACTTCAACATGTCAGACTTTCTATTATGCTTGGACGGATAACACTTGCGGCTAGTCTGGTTTTCATATTTTGGATTTTGTCTAGTATATATCAAGAATTTGTATTAGCTGATAAAAAATAAGAATAATAATAAAAATAATTCTATAATAAGAAAAATGATTGTAATCTAGTTTTTATAATACGGGTGATTTATATATAGTTATGAGGTTGTAGAAAAATGATCTCTATGAGATGCAAATCAACATTTTGATTATGTTAAGGCTAAAATTATTATTACATTGTGTTTTTATAACGTCTTTTACGTCTTTATTACGTCTTTTTACTATTCGTAATGTAACCTACGCACTGAAGTTTAGTCATTCGGATATTGTATATAAATAATATTATTATACGATTAATGATCGAAACGGTTCCAGTATTTTAAGAGTGAAAAAGAGTAATTTAATTAAAAATTAATTGTAGATGCTCGATTATTACATTCATCTTATTTGATGGTTCTTTAAAATAAAGCTAGCCAAAAAAGAATTACAAATATTAACAAGTTTAGTCAATATTCGGAACAACATGTTGATTGGTTAATTTATAGAATTCGCTAAAATATATCCATCGATTATTGGAAATTTCTCCCGAAAAAACTAAATCTATTTATAATAATAATAATAATGATTCAAACACTGATGAAAATTATAAAAACCGAAGCAAATATTCTTCTGGATCTGGCTGTTTAAATTAATGTAAAAATGTAATATGTATTCTGTGGGTTTCATTCATTTATTTTCAAAGATTAATTTGTGTTTATTTCATCTTATATTAATATTGGTGCAAAATGTAATTCACATAGTTAAATATAAGATGTTATCATGATTATATATTATAAAATATTTAAAGCTATTCATTTAGAATTAAAATAATTATTAATTTATGTAAATTTTATCATGGATTTTCATATGTGCATAATTATTAAAATTTCTTTTAACATAATTAATGAAAATGCCTTCTGGCAAACACCACATTTAAAGGTCTTTTTGTTGTTATAATATGATAAAGTATAAGATTAGACTTCGATAAAATTTTTAAAGCGATAAATCAAAAATTTCTGGAAATATTAAACATTTTTGGAAAAAGTTAAAAGCTCAATACTTAGTCAGAAATTGAACCAATCGATTCAAAATTTTTATCTGTAATATAGAACACTTATGTTAACACTCAAAATAAGTTTCAAGTTCCTACAATCAAAATTCAGTTCGTTATCACGAAATTAAAAAAATTTAAATAATGAAACCGTTATATTTCCGATTTTCGAGAAAAGCCTATAAAAAAAAATTGTCAGTCACGATTTTCAAAATATTTTGTAAAAATATTAAGTAGTGTATGATTATACTTTGACAAAATTTTCAAAGCGATAAACCAAAAATTGCCAGAAATATTAAACATTTTTGAAAAAAAGTTCAAAGTTTTGTACTTGACCAAATAATCAACCGATCCATTCCAAAATTGTACCACACTTGTATATTACCTATGTTAATACTCAAAAAAATTTTCAAGTCTCTATGATCAAAACTCAATTAGTTATTCGTAATTTTGCCGATTTTCCACAATTTTTTTGGAGTTTTTCGCCTCCCAAGGAAAAACTTTTGAGAAATTCGAAAAATGAGCTAAATAAAGTACCAGACTGGACATGATTTGCAACCAAAAGCATATCCTACTTGTGGTAATTGGACCTTTTTTTCTACCCGAAAAAGTGTCTTCAAAAAAATAAAAAAAACATCTTTATAAAACCAATACATTCTTCGCTTCGCTCAGAATCTAAAATAATTTTAAAAATTTGTAAAATATTAATCAAATTTTGAAGGGGGTTTCGGACCCCATAAACCCCTCTTAGATACGGCCTCGTAAAAAGTGCATATTACATTCACAAGAGTATACAACTCTTGTGTATTTATTTTCTTACGATCGTGACCCGAATTCCATTTCCATATTCTTACTAGTTATACTGCTATAAAAAATAACAGAAGACACTATGAATTGTATACAGCAGCATCAACTACAATACGTGATCGCGAGCTACACGTGCTTATTTATAAATGTCATTAAAATCTTTAATAACATAAAAATATATTTTAGTTTTGATACAACACGTAGTAATGTTAAATAAGAGTGTAAGACGTATACTATTATTGAAATCTATTTGTGGTATTTAACAAGTGACAATGTTAACAATAATATTATTCTAAACCATAAATTCTAAAAACAGTTATAGGTATATTATATTGTATTATATTTGTAAAATAAATAACAACGAAAATGTTTCTTGTTCAATTCAGTACTACATCGCATACAGTTGATTCTATAAAATATATTGTTCTTATCATTTTGGTTTGATCATCTCGGAATAAATGTCTTAACACACACTGTTTATGCTATTACATATAAACGATGGCAATTTATATGTGAGCGTCGTGCAATTCAATGCACGTATATTTTATTGAATAGAAAAGCTGCTTGTGCCCCATGCAGATTCATTAAAGTTAGATTTTTAAACGATAAATATAAACAATGAAATAAAATAAAATATATTGATTGAGACGTTTAAAAATAACAAACATTTTATAGATACAATTAAAATAGTACAACAATATAAGTTAATATAGAATATTGACGGGTATAGAAGATATGAACTTAAAATTTAAAAATCGTAAAATTAAAGTGATATGTAGGTTGCACCTTATACGACCAATGGCGTGTAAAACATTGTTTTTGTACGAGGCACAAACATTTCTTATACAACAACCCGAATCTTTTTCCAGTCCGTTTAAGGCCAAAACAATAATTTAAATTCAATTTTGTGTACAGCCTAGTATTTAAACAATTTTATTTTTAAAAATTGTATTTGGAATGTTTATACTAAACAACAAAAAATATTTTTAAAATACAAGTCTTATATCGTATAATTTACGTATAACGTAGCAAAGATATTAAGAAAGTTATACAAAATTACTGTTTGCTAAATTAACTGGCAACTATTTTGCACCTACCCACACATATATTTTTATTACTACCTCAAAAAACAAGAATCGACATCATATTGGGTTATATTATACAAAACTTACAATAATGGATCCATAACAATCTAACGATTATTATATTTTAGTATTCTGTAGAGCCGCTTATCGCGATTAGGTATTTATAATTTATAAATAACAATTATAATACAATTATAAAATATGTATACATAATATAATACTAATCACGATTCACAAGTCTTTAGTTCTGAAGATGGTAACATTGTTACCGAAATGAGTACATAGATATTTAAAAAAATAAAAGTTATCATCTTATAAATTTGGGTGTTTTGATATTATTATTACCTATTAAATCTCCGGAACGAAAATATTGGGCGAGCCCAACCCCGACGTATTTGGAGTGCTTTTTAATTAATTGTTAATTAGTTTTAGTTCTAAAATGTAAACAGAAAGAAATGTTGCAAACGGCTACCAAAAATTCATACAGACTACGTATATCTAGAATTATCTGTCTAAAAACAGTTGTTGAAATTTCGTATTTAGGAATGCCGCGAGATTTTATTATGATGTACACGTCGCCGCGAGTTTATATTTCGCAATAAAAAATATATAACATTTTTGTCTGATAAATTCTACTGTGACTGAAAAAATTAATTTTTTTAACACCTAGTTCACGTTTTATTCATACAGAGTTTTGCAAATATTATTCATAGAAGTGTATCTACATACTTAAACTGAAATGCGTACGTTTTTTTGTACGTTTTTTACGTCACATATTTTTGGGGTATAAATTGAAATGATATTTAATATTTCTATTCGTGATCGCTTTATAAATATTATTTAAGTTTGATGTAGATATCATTATTTTTCTTGCGAAATATTAATTTTGTAATTTCGTGTATTATAACGCGTATCACATAACAACACGCCTTCAATAGTCTAATGTGGTACCTACATAGTAACATTTTATTTCAAATATTATGATTAGGAAAAAAATAAATGGTGTTGATGTCATTGTAATTGATCGTAATTAGTATTAAATAATAATAGTGTACGATAATATTATAATTGTTTTGTTGAGAAATTGATTTATAAAGATATAAATCACCAAATTATTAATATGGTATTTATTATGTAATATTAATATATTTTGTTGTTGGAAAGTAAAAATGTTCTTTCGCTGTAGGAGCAAATGAATATTAGAAAAAATTAGCACCAAGTGGTTATAAATTTATAATATATTGAACTACGACTAATTATTATCATGTATATTTAAAGCCTTGGAAGTTTTTTTTAAAAGAAATTTTAAACATTAATTCAATTATTTATTTTATTCCTTATGAAAATATGAACGCTGCGATATGCGGAATTCTTCGAATGTGAATAATTTTTGAATAACTACTATTAACTATTAACTAAATTTAAATTATCTTATCCTAGAGTACAAATTACAAGTATTCGAAAACAAATAACTCCTAGTGATTAGGATCAATTCCAAATTTAAAGCCCCCAAGTGGCAGAGTATCCTAACCCGAAATCCACAAAATAGAGGTTCTTATATAAAAAAACTTTTTTTACTTTTTAACAAGAACATGTCAAATACATTTTTTTTTAAATTTTTAATATTTTAAAATAAAAACAAACTTGAGTCATTCTTATATATAGTTATTTAAGCTTTTCGCTCAGAATCTAAAATGGGTCAACCACAAAATTTGAGTCCAGAGACCCAACATTTTTAAATCTGGTACTGATTAGAATACACGTCATTTAAAAATGTAATACATGTAAAACGCAAGATTAAAATTTAGAATTTTGATTTTGTGAAAATTAAAAATTAAAAGTGATTGCAGAAGTATACAAACTATTAAATAAATACAAATTTGAAATGTATCTATAGTTTCATATCTAAATAGTAAATACTATGAAAAAGTTATACATCTATACTAAATATAAAATGAATTAATTAACATTTACTTCGATTATAAATAATCAAATTATATAAAGGAATACCTATATCATAAGAAAAAATTTAAAATTCAAAATTGTATCATTTAATTAATGGTCGTACGAAGACAAAGATTGTTTTCCTCAGAACACTTTTGTTTCATAGATTTGAATTAATGATATTCCACGTGTATAGATCATATTTCCACAGAACCATACAATTATTATTTATTTCCACCAGATCATTATATTTCTTTTTTACCATAATATTTTACCAGCTAATAATGACGTTGTATAACAAATAACATTTATATTATTATAAAACAGGGCGTATTTTATAATTATTATTATATTATTCTTGTATTGTGTCGAGCGAAAAATGACTAAAATGTTATTATGAATTACGAACGTATAATATACGTACGCATAATAATACGATTGCGGAGTTGAAAATCGCAGCCGTCCATGCATTATTGTGCGCGCTTACCTACTTGCGAAATCGGCGGCGGCACAAAATAACGAGAACCGTTCTCACGGCGTAGGTATATACCGAGAAGTTTCTCGATTGGACCGCGGTATATATGAAATCAAATAATTATTATATTTTATCTCGGGGCCGAAGCTTGGCCCGAGGCGACCATTTTTTAATACGAAACGTCCTTTCGACGTTTTATTTTCCCTCACTTTCCTTTCGAGCTTTCCTAGTCGTGCGTGCATACATATAAATAAACGTCGCGGACGACATTTCGCTTTTAGTTTGTAGTCGCATATTATAATTATATGTTCGCCTATCGCATGTAATTAAATAGAAATCCGTATTTATTTTATATTTTAAGGTTTATGTGTCGCGTATCACAATTGATAATAAATAATAGTCATAAAGAATACGTATCTATTGTTCGCAGCTCCTAAAAACCGTTCGATTATCGTTCAGAAAAATTCATCTACGACCCGCTTTGGTGGAAATATGGCGATCGCGGTGAGTTATACCATTGACCATTCTATATAGAATAGACTATTCTATAACCAATGGTTATACCTAATTTGTACCTAGGTTCAAGATGTACTATATAATATTATAATACATTCAACGGTCCAATAACGGATTTAATTACTGGTTACACGTATTAAACCGACGATCAATTATTTATGTGTCAAAAAAAAAATCTATATATTTTTTTAAATCCAATCAAAATTGTGAATTAGTATTCGCAAACTAGTGTTCGCTTTCCTTTTCGTTTGTATCTACAATTCTACACACAAATCGCATCCTTAGTCCTTTATTATTTGTTGTATTCTAGTCTTGGTCTTCTTCTGTGGTAATTCTTTTCTTCTATAATCAGAATTGACAATCCTTCATTTAGTAAGTATTATATAATGATCTATCCATTAATTTCGTTTTTTAACTTTACTTTTTCAATTTTCCATAACAGCTCTATAACATACCTACATTATATAGCCATTATAGTTATAATATAATATAAAATATTGCGTGTAAAAAGCAATCAAATGAAATCCAACTTTTAATTATATAGGTATAGGATAATGTTTGTGAAATGTTTATGGAGTTTTTTAAGTATTTTCTTTTTATCGCTCATTATTTCCAATTTGAATGTTAATATACTTATAGGATTGTGACATATATTGAGAAGAGTACATGATTTAATTTTTAAAGTTCTAAAAATGTCACACATTCATTAACGTAACTAGGGGCTATCCCTATCTAAACCATTTTCAACCCTCCCTAAACTATTTTGTTGTTTTTAATTTTTATATGTGAGAATATTAAAAATTATATTTATTAGTCTTACACCCTTCTTATTAAAAAACAACCCTAGTTACGATTCTATGCGCATACGATAATAGGTATTGTATTGTTTCTTTTTAAAGGTAACACGAAATATTTTCTATCTAATAATTTCAAACTTTAGATTGAAATGGAGTTTTCGGGAAGAGCAACGGAATATTAAATACACATTTTAAACTTTGTTTGATGATTTTCTAATTTTTAACCATTTTAACCATTATTGTGGGCATGCGCAATACAATTTGCATTTTTTGGATATATGAAATTTTTTTAAATCATTTTGAGTTTTTAACCTTTGCCATTTAAATCAAAATTAACTGAATGAGTAAACGTTCAAATTAAATAATATAAATTAGAAAAATTATGTCATTTTATTTATTTAAAAAGTTTTTCTAATAAAATAATCGATTTAAAATAAAATATTAACTCATCGTTGTCTTTCAGTAAATTTGGTTTTAGGGCCATTGTTAAAAGATCAAAATTTCATTAAAAAATTCGGTCAATTCAAATATGGTATTTAAAATATACGTTATTGACATTAAAAGAAAATGCAAGTTGTATTGCGCACGCGTACAATAAATAAACTAAACATAAGAAAATCGTGAAAAATGTATATTTCAACATTCCTTATCTATATTTATATATAATATTCTTTAGCTTCTCCCGAAAACCGAAGTCGCTGGATAGAAATATTTAAAATGAAATACACATTGTTTGTTATATTTATATTAATATTATGTATTATAATAATCTATAGTTTTTATTAAAAAAATCTATATCTGTGCAGTGATATAATTATATTAGTGATTTAACGAAACGGTTCAAAATTCGAACCAAACTTATTATTACAAACTAACTTTCGTCCAGGTATTTATTTCAAACTATGGATTTTTCATAATTTTTCATTTATAATAGACAATAATTCTGTTCGGTTCAAGCTCAAATATTAGGATTCGTTACATAACTAAATTTTATAATTTTCAATGCCTAAAACTAGCTTAAACGCGCTATACCTCCTAGGTATTATTAATTATTAATATTAGGTATTTTTATCCAAAATGTAATTACCTAATTTCGTTTTTATTTCTCCGCGACCATCACGTTTAAAATTCTGAAAATTAAAAACAATAATTAAAACATATATTTGTTTTCATAAAATATATAGCTGGTGTTGTCAACTACGTCGGTCGTGGTCATGTGGCTGTTTGTGGTTCAACCGTCGTCCGGCAGTCCCGTGTCGGTGTACGATTACACAGTCACCCAACCACAATCACCGCGATCCTACCGCGGCTATGACAAACCGCTATCGGCGTCCGACGGGTACGCCGATTCAGCCGATCCGCCAAAGTACAACTTCGCCTACGACGTGTCCGACGCATACACGGGTGACTTCAAAAGCCAAACCGAAGTGCGGGACGGTGATTACGTCAAGGGACAGTACACACTGGTGGAACCGGATGGAAGCAGACGTGTAGTAGACTATACGGCGGACAGTCACAACGGCTTCAACGCGGTCGTTTCGAAACAGGAAGGGATTGCGACTCATCCGCGGACAGTCACGCCAGCTGCCACATACAGGCCGTCTTCTGTGGCCGTCACGCCCGCTTACCGCAAACCGTCATATAAGTCATCCATCTCGGCCGCATACCGTCCGGCCCCGGCCGCCGTTTACCAGGACCAGCAAGAGCAACAACAGGAGCACCAACAGCAGCCATCAACCGCTTACCCGATCGCACCGTTGTACAAATTGGCCTACAAACAGCCACCATCCTATTACCATTATAAATCTTATTAAATATAGTAAATACCTATTTTTAAATACTTACCTATACCTAATATTATAATTTATATTTAACATTTATGTATATACTAGGGTTACGTTTGTCCAATAATCAATATCAATGCAATGATGGTGATTTACATATTCATCACGTAGTGAAACGCAAAACAAATTTGAGTTAATAGTGTAAATAATTATATTTAAATATTGACAAGGTCCTATATATTATTTAAGACAAATATAATGTTTTATCCAATTTACTCAAAAATAGTAGTATTCGTTATTTATATTATCTCTACACTCTACATTATGATAGATTGAAAATTGAAATGTGAAGTTGTGATCAGAGGCGGATACAAGGGGGGCTTTGGAGGCTAAAGCCCCCCCTTAAGTACCTACTAATAAATAAATATTTGCGTTTTGCTTTTCAGTGCCTACTGTTTACATGTATTTAAAGTAAATTTTTTGGATTAGCCCCCCCTTTTTCATTTCTAGATCCGCCACTGGTTGTGATGATTAACTGCAAATAGTATACAGTATGCTGGATGAGATCATAAAAATGTCGTAGTTTTTGTACAATTCATACTAATTGCATACCTACTAAATCTCTGGAATAAAAATGTCGTCCGGTCATGTTATAATATGGGAAAAGGAAGTGATGCTGTCCTACTGTCGAAACGTTTATATTGCGAAACTTAATAATAATTCTAATATCGAAATATCATTATGAATATATAGCTTATTATTTATTAGTTATTAGCAGGGATGTATTGCCGTATTGGTAAATAATGTCTTGAGTATACGCTATATTTTTCTCAAAATTACATTAAAAAAGAAAAAATTACTTAAAATGATTATGACATTATAGCTTTTTTATTTTTAATTTTAGTCAAATAATTAGTTTTTATCCTTAATAATTTTATTTAATAACTATAAATAAATTATACGTAACTAGAATTCTACACTTTATTAAATAAAATTTTTTTTTTTTTTAAATTATATAATTTTAAGTCGTAGAGGTATACAATTCATGAATTAATTAATAGAAACATAATACCTTATACATTTATTGTCATTAAATGTACAACAAATTTATAAACTATAAAATATTATGGCCGTCTACCTACCGTATATTTATAAAATTATTATTTGTATTGCGTATACGCACTTTTATACAAATATTGTTATGAGTATACGCCGTATACTCCCGTATACGCTCCAATACATCACTGGTTATTAGTTCGTTACTTGTTATGAATTTACAATACCTACCTATTTAATGGGCATTAACGGAGTATTTCCGCAAAAATATAAAAATCTTAAAATAATTTATTTAAACTACATGAGCGGTTCTTAATCTTTTTAATACGCAGACCCTTTTTGAAAATTATTTTTAACCGCGGACCACCTTACTTTTTTTTAACAGAAAATTTCTTAGGCTATATCCCAATATAATTTAATATTTTATATTACAAATTCATATTAGTAAGGAAATAAAAATATAGGTACATTTTATTAATAATGTATTAAGTATATTCTAACCTAACCTAAACCTAACCAATAGTTTAAAAACCGCTGAACTACATAAAATTAAAAATTAAAAAAATTAATTTAAAATTTTTACAATTTACCGAAACGGAGTTACAAGTACCTAGTTAATGGGGATCCCATCAAATATTAATAATTATTGACAGCTACTGTAGATTCGTTTTGCCTTTGTCAATTTAGTCCTTAAATAATTCAAATTTCAGCTCTATTACGCTAATGTGCAAATACTTTTGTAGCAATCTGATATTATAGTTATTATGTTATTATTCATTATAAACATAGAAAGTGAAATCATTTATAATTGTGTCTTGCAGTAATTATTACAGCATAACGGCATAACATTAGTGACTAAAATCTTAATTTATAACGTGCAACTGTGCAAGTACAACAAATAATTTACAATATTACCTAAACTTAACCTATTTCCGGATAACGGTACATGTTATATCTTATATAATTTCATCTGTCATAAACACTTGTAAGTAACTCTGTAACGACTGAGTGGTCATTATAACTAAGATAAATTATAATTTATTTAAATATAATAGTTTTTTCAATTAACAAAATACTAATAATAATATACAATTGGGCGTTAGAATAATGGGTGGTATCATAGACATTAGACCTTGTACCTTGGTAAAAGGTTAAATGACTTAAATAGATATCTATACGATTATGTATTTAGTATAAAAGTATAATAGAACTTGAAAGGGCAAACAGATTGTATGTAATCTTTAAACACTCACAATAATAATGATTTCTTTCAATCTCTTTTGTTGAGTTTTGGAAATTAATTATGAGTTTATGACATTTATGTACCTATATGTCCTATAAAAATGAATTATCCTGTTAATTTGTTTCTTACTGTAAATCGTATTATAATCATTATGTATATATTATATCATATAATATTTTTATTTTATATTACAAATGATTACCAGCAATAATTTTTGCAATTTATAACAATTATTGTGTAAATTTGTTAGTTATTCTATACTATTTGTAATATATTTCGGTAAATTAAAATTATTTTTATACTCCATATTATTTTACAAGAATCAACAGGGTAAACTGAATTGAAAAATATTCTCAAAACCACAATTAAAATTATTGTTTAGAAAAATAATACATATAACAATTAATGAGTTATTGAATAATATTGATAATTATTATGATAATATTTCATCAAACAATTCAAATTTAATTGAATGTTCATAATTATTATGATAGTTTATTATTAAACAAATCAAATTGAATTTTTTACTTTACTAATGTAGTAATGTCCAGTAATATACATTTCTATTTCCATTTCCATTTCTTCATTTTAACATTTAAGGTTGTTTTATTAATTATTTGAATCTTAACAAATGAAACATCAAATTATATATTGTATTTTACCATAGATTTAACATAATACAAATATAAATGATTAAAAATACATTTTTATAAATACTAAAAGTAAAAAATATTATTTATAAAGTAAAATTTGTATTTTTACATCAAACTAACAAAATTCATAAAGTTATGTGTTCACACTTGAGCTGCTTGGACCTGCTGTGTATTTTCATCATTTTCATCGTTTAGTTTTTGGTGTTTAATCATTTCTAATAACTGTTCTGTAGCCGATTTATCTTCCCACACAGGTTTCGAAAGTTTCTCCGTCGGGAATTGTGTTATGTTCAAAGCGGGATCCTTATTTGTAAAAGGACTCCAGACTCCTTGTATAGAAGGGCATTCTGTATGCCACATTTTCACGTATTTCTTTAGCGGTATACCCGATCGAGTAGTATACAAATTTAACCATTTGTCCATTTGTTGTGACGAGTAATTATGACAACTTACTACTTCACGTTCTCCATTCAAATATTCGGCGACAAACGACGGAGACTTGTGGCGACGAGGCTTTAGATAGACAGCTGTGCCAGGATGATTTTGTGCGAAATGTATAAGTTCTGTCTCGATGAAATCTCGTATTCCCCGGCTAGATCCACTGCTCTTACAAAATCTCAATGTAACTCTTTTTAACTGACACATATATCGTCCAATACCATTTTGAAACGGAACTGAAGGAAATCCTTTAGGTGTAAAACGACTGCTCGCCATTTGCTATTATATTATGAATGAAAATATTTAAAAAAGTATTATGATATTAAAAACAATTAAAATTAATAGTACCGGTTTATACAATTACACTGTACAAAAACGACCAAACTCGTGTTGTTATCATTATTTGGTTAAAAATTATAATCAACAATCATTATCAATTTTTAATCTTTAGATGTAATATTCAGTGTGGCCAACTACGTGTCTTCTAACACTTGGAAATATTTAAATAAATGATTATAATAATAAATATATAATAAATAAAATTCCAATTTAGTGAAACATTACGATTGTGATCCATATAACAATAGGGTTATATCACAGATTATATGGTTATATATTGTTATTTTTCAATTATTCCACTCAAGTAATCGATTTAAATAATTCGACAATTTAATTTTGATTTTTGATATTAAATAACTTAAATAATTGATAATTATTAGTTTTTTAATATCGCACAAATCTCAAAATGTATAATTTTTTTTTTTTTTATACATATTTGCTTTGTTTTATCTTAAATAGAGAATTTTTATTGTAACTGTAACAATTAACAAACCTGTACTACGTTTCCCTCACCACTTCACCGAATTCTACTACAAAAGTATAATCAAGGGTGATTAGTGTCATCAACCTTCCTCACGAAATTTTTCTCCCTTTAATTTGTATTACCCATTGATTTTATATCTAACATTACAATCAAGTTTTTAATTATAGAAAAGTTAATGTGCAAAGTATTTTTACACTAACTTTAGTAACTTAACATTAACTTTGGTAATTATTTGTATTTCTTATTAGACGTTTTAGATGTTATAGATGTACGGAGTATACTTTTAGTTGTTATTATCACTTACTAGTTAATAGTTCTTTCATATTTTAACACTACGCTATACACTTTTATGATCAACAAATTTAAATATAAAAATAAAAAATATCTATAATTATAATGTAAATGTGCTAGATATTTCATACCTAATTAACTGATTGATTATTGAAAAATTGAAAATTGAAAATTTTCAATAAAAGACTAGGTGAATTAATTTTGAATAAAATGTTTTTCGGATTTAAAATCAATTTAAAATTTCGGTTTATAATACA
Source organism: Eriosoma lanigerum (assembly GCA_013282895.1). NCBI lineage: Eukaryota > Metazoa > Arthropoda > Insecta > Hemiptera > Aphididae > Eriosoma > Eriosoma lanigerum. Next base: position 61,050,807 of record CM023357.1, on the reverse strand, counting down.
GCTTTATTTTTTTTTTTCGTATTTCGGTTTTCGGTTTGAAAAACGGTTTCAATTTTTTCCGGGTTAGCCGTTTTTTCAAACCGTTTTCCTGGAATAAAGAACAATAAGTCTCGTATATCCGCATTGTATATATACATATATATATATTGATTAGGTACTTATTAAAACGCCTTAAAATCCACCTACTAATAGTTTTTTCTTTAAAATTGAAAATGTCTATAAAACGCGCTCGGAATACGCTCCAGTTTCGTTTATCGTCGCAACGACAGAACGACGTTGACGGCGATCAGACACGGTACCGCCGGGACGACGATCGGCGCGCCACACGGTATGTCCACGCTTCGCACCTGTTTGCTGTCGCCGTGCTCGCCCAGATAGTCGTAATACGATTCGATGCGCAGTTTGATCGTGGTGATTTTATCGTCCAGCAAGTATTCAGTGGTCGTCGGTAAGCACGTAGGCTGCGCCGTGGGCCTGACGCCGTACTCTTCCATCACCGAATAGATCCAATCCGCGTACGGCCACAAGTACGTCAGGTGTCCGTGCGTTTTGTGCGTGTTGACCATCCCTATCAACGACGGTGACGGCAATTTATCGCTCTTCGGCTGCGTCGTCATCAACGGTTTATCGACGGGCGGCTGCGACGATGGTGCACCGTCCTTGCCTTGTCGAAGCACCCAAGTTTCCGCGGTGGTTATCTGCGTACATACGACAACGACATCGTTTTAGTCGCCGGGCCAAAAAAGTAGAAGACATGAAGACTACGCGTGGTCGACTTGAAACTTTTCAGAAGAATCTCTTTTATATCAATATACACAATATACAATTTTCAAATCAACATAGCCTTTGTCTTTACAACATTTCATCGCATTTAATGGATGGTCTAACGATCCTTTCACACAAATACATTTTAAAGTTCATCTTTGGCCCATTCAAATTTCTCCTTCCTTCTTTATTCCTTTTTCCTCGTCTAATTATAAGTTAAATTCCCCTGTAAATCGTCTTATGCGTCTTGTAAACGAAGACACCGCCTTCAATTACCCTTAACACTCATTAACCAATAAGTTTTTCATACAATTTAAACCAGTGGCGTGTTACAGGTGTACTTGACCGTGTTATGCCTTATACTAATGTCTTATCAAGGTATAATATATATTTATCCCAACGATATTATGATAAGTTGATAATAATAATGTAAAGCCGAACCCAGCTTCTCATTACACCATTTTATATCGTTTTATGTACGATTTAAGATTTTAAGAAATTCTGTTAAACAAATTGTAAGTTAAAATCAAATTTAATACAAACAAATCACAATTAAAAAAAAAAAATTTAAAACTTTATGCCCAACTAGATGGGTCGAACGGCACGATGCGATACTAGAATTTCTGTAACTTTTTAAATCAATAATTGATTCTTCAAAAAAATATTTCATCATGGTTTGATAGAAAAACATCTTCAAAAGCAAGCGGTATACTTTACTCTTTAAAATAAGGAGAAACTCTACTTACACATTCTTGCAAAAGTGCTTTTATTAAATAGGCCATTAATTTGTCAACTTCAAACAAATATATGGATGTGTCTATACATCAATGAAACATGTAGATAATTTTGTGAGTGCAGTAGGTTTGTTGTTTACATATGCTGCAGAATAATTTAAAACAAAATAAACTTACGTTGAAAAAAAGTTGTGAGACATTGGTGATTACAATTTCAATACTCCGGTTAGCTATAAACCAAATAAATCGGTTTAGTATTTCAACAGAACACCTGAAATCTATTTTAGGATTACGATTTTTATACCTTTTTTGGATAATTTTTGTGAACAACTAAATGATATATTTTTAAATCATAAAGCATTATCAAAAATGTTTACTTGTTTATTAAATTCCCATGAGATATTAAAACCAAAATCTAAGAATTTCCAAAAACATATTCTTCAAATTTTGAAGCAGATGAAGTATCTATAATTGGTGAATTTACAATATAGCATCAACAGATAAAAAACAAAACTCTTATAAAAATACTACAAAAGCTATCATTAGCTTAGAAGAAATATTCCCTACTGTTCATCGGCTTTTATACTAATATTGATTACTTTATCAATGACAACAGCAAGTAATGAAAGATCCTTACGACGTCTGAAAACGTATTTAAGAAACACTTCTGGTGAAAATCGCTTGAATGGTTTAGCGGTTATGAATATTCATATCTATGTAGTTGTAACCACGAATGGAATAATAGATACATTATCTTTAAAAACTCGTCGTATGAAATTAATTTTTAGAAAATTTTATTTTTTTATTAATGATAATATATAAGAGATAAAATGTACATTTTAAATTTTAATAAAAGTAAAGTTAAGTGGGAATGTCGATTGTGGATGTTCCTCCTTCGTCCCTTCGGTCCTCGGAGAAATTAGTGGTTTATTATACTTAAGATTTGAATGCAATGATATTGCATTAGAAAATACGATTCTGAGCGAAAGTCAATATATTACAATATGCTATAATGATAATCCATTCCAAAATTTTACCACGTGTATAAATTACGAATGTAAATATTTAAAATAAATTTCAATTTCCTAAGATCTAAACTTATTTAGTTATCAAGAAATAAAATAATGAAACCGTAATTTTTCCAATTTTCAAGAACTCTTACTTTAAAAGTTTACGAAAAAAAATTGTCAGTCACGATTTTCAAAATATTTTGTAAAAAAATTAAGTCATATATGTCTAGACTTCGATAAAATTTTCAAACCAATAAAATAAAAACTGCAGGAAATATTAAACATTATTGAAAAAAAAGCCAAAATTCTATACTTAGTTAAAAAATCAATCGATCGTTTCTAAATTTTTTCTTGTAAGGAAGTGCACCTAAGTAAATACTCAAAAAAATTTTCAAGTACCTACGATCAAAACTCAAATAGTTATCACGAAATTAAAAAAATTAAAATAACAGAAACCGTAATTTTGCCGATTTTCCGCCATTTTTAGTAGTTTTTCTTCTCCGAAGGAAAAGTTTTTGAAATTTGGAAAAATGAAATAAATAAAGTACCAACTAGATGCAATTTGCTACCGAAAATATAACCTACTTGTAGTAATCGAACTATTATTTTTACCTGAAAAAGTGTCTTCATACATAGAAAAAAACATCTTTGTAAAACCAATACATTCTTCGCTTCCCTCAGAATTCAAAATATTTAAACATTTCCTCATAAATCATATAATTATAACACTATTTATACACTTATAATATGTTTATATAATTGTACAGTAATATACTTAAAGTTATTAATTTGATGTATATATTTTTCTCATTTAATTTTGAATAACACCTCAATTTAGAAATTCCTAGCTACGCGCCTAATTTAAACATTTTAATTATCATTTGTCTTATTATTTCTATTATTTTACCATCTACTTAGTGTCTTAGTATTACATTATTACTTATTGTTATTAATAAATTGTGAATATCTCATCTCATTGTTACTGAATCATGTTATACTATATACCAATGTCGACTGTTATCTTATGCGTCACGCGGTACACCTTGACAAACGTTAATTATTCCACCAAGTTTATGTTAAATTATCCTGCTTTTCATCACTACTGCGTATCTACTTGCAGAGGACAACATGGCACCTACAAACTATTCGTGATAAAACAAAAACCAGTCTCTCTCGAGTCTCAGTCACCTCTCGATCACCTAACTCGTTATATTTTATAAAAAGTACCTTAAAAGTTGTTTTTGAACTTGGTCTATTAGTTTCTGTAGTAACCCTCGGCACCATCATCTTCGTCATTTGCAACTTCCCCTTGCTTGGTTTATTAGATTCCCCGTCTTTACCATCCTGAAGTATAAGCGGACCACCTTGGTCCAGTTCACAAAATGCATCTTTGTATTTGTTTTTATCTATGCAAAGGTTGTTCGCACTGCAAAATTAAAAATCCACTCAAACCCATCGCATTAGATATATATTTATTTATGTACCTATAGAAGTATAGGCTATAGTTGGACGGAGTTAAATGGTAGTAGGTATGTTTATCAAATGTTTGCCAGAAGTAGCATGTAAGACAGAGGCTACCCACCTTTTTATTATTAAAATATACAATATACATTTTTAAAAAATTACAGATTTTTGTGAACCAAACCATATAGTGACTTTTTAGATAAGTTAGTATAATTATTAATTATACTACGTCATTCCCAAACTACCTTGTATACTTCACTCTAACCTTTATAATAGTTTTCCTACAATTAGGATACTGAAAACACTTTCAAGTGTTCTTTATTATGTAATACTTTGAAACATATTATACGAAATACGACTATACGATTATGTAAATATACTTACTAAATTTTATCAATTTCGCATACCGACACTTGAACGGTGGCCATGGTAAGTCTGGGCTTATTATACACCCTAATGATCGGCGGTCTAGTGTGCTGAGTTATGTTCTTGGAAATTGACCCGTTCTTAACGGTGGTCTCGTTTAGTATACCCATCTGACACCATCCGAACAAATTAGCCGTCCTATTTCTTCCAACAAAATTCGACGGGTTCGCAACGATCGTAGGATAATTAATTGTAATTTTGTCGTCTGAATGTAACGGTTCCTCCAAGTACACCATCGCCAAGTTTCTTATCGGCAAATTGGCCATCCTATCGTCGTCCCGCAGAAACATACTGTACCACTTGTGGTACCTGTTAATCATGTCGCCATAGAACAACGGATTCGGAAATTGTCTCAGATCAGTCGTTTTATCAAATTCGTTAGCGTCGAGTATGCTTCGAAGTTTCACCTCAACTGATGTTTCGTTACTTTTTCTCTCCAACGGATTATCATGTTTGTAAACCTTATCGCAGTTAGTTAAAGCTTACTTAATTAAACAAATGTATGTTATATATTTATAACATGCATAATACTGCTTCATGTGTATTTAAGATTTTCCTGACCTATTTTTGATATAATTATTAAATAATATTTGTATCATCAAACTGTTTACATTTTATCACCATAAACCAATTTCAACGCCATGCAAGACAAAACAAAGATTCCAATGGGCTTCGAAGGGTTCCAAAAATTTTATGTACCAGAATTATTTTTCAAAAATATTATCTTCACACTAAACTATACTCGAAGTTACATCACATTACACTAGTCTTCAACAAATATCCTGTATCTTCTTGACTATTATTATTCTTACAATACAGTGCTCGAATTGGGATAGGGGGACGCAGAGAGACTGAGTGCCTAAACTAATTTTTCAGAAATTTTACCGTATCTCTATAACTATTTGTATGGTAATCCTTACGTCATAATAGGCCTAGGCGGAAATAATGATGGCTTGAGGGGACTTGGCCACCAAAAACGTTAGGTTCATAATATGACAGGAAAAGTTAAATTCATTGTGTTAATGAGTTAAACAAAATGTTGATTTCTATTTAATATGTATATTGACATATTGTATATAAAAGTTTTATTAAGAATTAAGATTTAAGTATTGAGCCTCCCCCCCCACTCTAGATAATTTGTTTCAGTTCCACCAATGATACTATGGTAAAGAGGGATTGGGGGGACGTTATTTCTTCAAAGTCCCTCTACTATTTTTTTTTGTTATTGCTCACTTCGAATACTGCAAATATATGTTGAGTATATATGATATTATATTCGCGATGCACATTTTGCGGTAGGTATAAATGTATAATATTGTATACCTTTATCATGATTGCGTTCCTAACACAATAACCCGTCGTCAACACCAACTGAGACGAGAGCATCGTGCCCGTGCATCTCACCATCTTCTTGATGACTTTCCCGTCAAATACGTGCTGTTCGGTTTTTACTCCAACGATGAACGGATAATTTTTATCATGTTCTTCGATCGAGATCTCCTTAACGTCCGTAACGTTTATTATTCGCTTGAACCGCAAGTTGGCCTGCCGTGGGTGATGCCGTGCCACCACGGCGGAGCACGACAAACATAGGAAACACGACAACCGGATCCATGTGGTCGAAACCATTCGAATTATGTTAACCGCGTGACACGACACGGTTCATCGATTCAAATCGATTATTATTACGCGATGGGGCCGAATTTACGTTATTATGTTGTTTGGCAACCATAAATCAGTAATCTTCTAATATTATAATTATTATTAATATTAAATATTTGATATTTTGTAACCAATTTCTGTAAAGAGTTAAAGACCAAAGGCTAGTAAGCAGCGGCGGATTGGTTAAAAATTTCGGCCCGGGAATTTACGGTAAAGTCGGCCCATATGTATTTTTTTCATTTGACATAATATTGTGTATATTAATGAATTATTTTAAATAATACAATAATTATGATACTAAATTTAACTTTTAAGTTCATATTAATACTTACTTATTATTTACTAATTTTTTTTATAAAATATTTGTATATTTGACAATAGGATATAATGATTTAAATAAATGATAATAAAGGCTTAGAATATATTATCAAATTCTAATCATATACTACTTAATTTTTTTACAAAATATTTGGAAAATCGTGACTGATAATTTTTACTATGAAATGATAACTTCTTAAATATTGATCGTAGGGATTTGTAATTTGTTTCACATATTTCCATATGTAATTTACACTCGTGGTAAAATTTGGAATGAATTATCAGTATAATATATTGAGATTCGCTCAGAATCGTATTTTCTAATGCAATATCATTGTATTTAAATCCTAATAGTTATAATAAATCACTAATTTCTCCGAGGACCGAAGGGACGAAGGAGGAACGTCCACAATCGACCTTCCCATTTTTTTTTTTTATTTAAATTTCTTATTTAAAATTGTTTAAACTTTTTTTTTAAATTTAATTTGTATTTAAAATATCATATAAGTAGCTTATCTTTTAAATTGATAAGGAAAATGACATTGTTTAATTAAGTTAATATTTCGAAAAATTTTGGTGGAAATTTGTTTTTAGAATAGTAAGGATAACAATACTACTGTTATAGCTATATTCAGTGACGGCACCAGAACTTTTTGTCCGGATGGGTCCGGCTGGGGCCACTGATTTGGAGCGATTGCCAGTGGCGTAACAAAAATCGCTAACAACGATACTTTTAAACCATACAGGGTGGGCCAATCAGGGGCCGAAAAGATTTTAACCTGGACCACTCCTTGCACCAGTTATATTATGTACTTTTAATATAAATAATATGTCATTTTATGACTGGCTGTGGCTGTAGTCGACCAAAGTAGAAAATAATTGTTATTCGATTGAATTTTCTAACCACACTAAATACTTATTATATTTAAGTAATACTTATTAATAACGTAAATGAATATCGGCCCAAAATTATACCATATTATTCGACCCACCGCCCAATCCACCGCTGCTAGTAAGTACCAAGTATATTATATATATTACGGCCAACGGGGAACGGATGCAGTTCATTTTTACTGTTTTTGAATGGTTAAATTTTATAATTTATACACTAGTTAACTTGATAATCACAAACGTGATAGTCCTCGGAATTGATCTAAAAAAAAAAAGTAAAAAATCATTCATGCCGTAAAACTCACTTTTTAAAATGATCGCATTTTTTATGTTTTAAAATTTAAAATATAACACAAATACTTTATATTCGAAAATTGTATTTACATAATTATTGAAAGATTCAATAGAAGTAAAATTGTTTAACATTTTAATTATCTCAAATTAAATTAATATATTAGAATATAAATATATTTAAATTAATAAAAATCACTACAGAGATTCTGATCTGTCCAGTAAATTCTTATTGGAAATTGGATATGAAAAATAAAGCTGAGTTGAAATTATAAAAAAATGTAATTATCAAGGGCAATTTATATTACTATAGACTATAGACTTTAGTTTTAGTTTATGGAAATATTATTTTTTTATGTTTACAAATATAAAAATAAATTAAATACCTATATAATGAAATAAATACAATATTTTTAGGAGTTTAATTGTGAATTTTGTGGAATTAATTATAAATATTGTTATACTTTAAATAATGTTTTGTTAAAAAAACATAATGTTCAGAGTAATAATAATTAAAAAATTTAAATAATTAAATGCAAATTATGCGATAAAAAGTTTACACAAGTAAAAAATATGATGGGCATATGAGAACAATGCATGCAAGAAATGCTATAGATAATGTTGTTTCAAGAATGGATAATATGCAAACAGAAATATTTTAAATAACTTTAGGCTCTTATTTTATAAACTTAACATTATGTTCTTTAATTTAGACATTATTACCCAATGGATAGGATTATACAGTTATTGAATATACTGATATAGAATCAGGAAAATTTATTGTAAAATTCAACATACATAATTTTGGAATAGATGATGTATTGATGTTAGTTCTTGGATACTGGCTTTAAAAGAGAAAAGTAAAATCACATTCCTATTAACTAATCTTAAAACTCCAGAAATTATATTCAAGGTTTATAACTATATAGTATAGTTATACCTAATATATTATAATTTATAAGTAAAACATTAACTTCTAATTATTAAAAAATTTATATCTATATAAAAAAATCTAAATAATTTATTTTATTTTAGAAACATCATTATAATTCAAGACCTAAAAAAAATACAAAACCAAGTGTTTTTTATTTTGATTACAAAACAACACTAGGGTTACAAATAATAAAAGATAGCAATTTTGAATTGACTGACTTTGAAAACTTGTAAGTTAAATATAGTTTTATTGAATTAAATACCTATATATTATTATAATTTGTGAACAAAAAAAAAAATTGTTTAATTATTTTACAATAACATTAAAAATAGATGTGCTCACTGCTCATACCATTGATTATAGAATAGTCTATTCTATAATCAATGCTCATACTAAAGCAGAAGTAGTTATACTGTAGAGCACAAACATAATAATGATATTTTAAAGGTTGACCTATTAAAACATAGAATTTTAAATTTCTATCAGATGATATCACACATAAATTTCAACTTTTTAAAGAAGGAAATTGTCAAGATGATTCAAGTACAACTGATAAATTTGAAATTACTATGATACTTAAATGAGTGTTTTAAAAAAATGAAAAGTACTTTTGAATCTGATAGAGGATACCTTTTACCAACTATCAAAAGTTTTGTAAAATTTATGAACATAAATATTAATGGCACACGTATAACTCTGCTCATCAATGGAGACTTTTAGTCTCATAATATTTACTTTTAGTAAATATTGTAACGGTACTGTTCGTCTAGTGAACGTCCGTCGATAGATTTGACTAGTGAAATCCTGAGGATATAGTTGGCTAAGCTATGTCTGCACTAGGAAATATAAAGTTCTCTATTTAATTTATATAGCCTCATAGAAACTCCCAGGGCTTGTATTTAATCTCAGTTCAAATAAGTAAACTCTCAATTTAGCAACACAATGGAACATATATATTTAGCAACGAAATACCTATGTAATTATATATATATATAAATTATACACCTGATATCTGGATCCAAACGATTGACCAATGGAAATCCGAATGACAGGCGGAGACGACGCGCACAGACAACAATTATTTAAATAAAATATAAAATAATTTAAGTATAAAATTATAATTTAAACCTCGCGCAATGACGGTAATAAGTCGACTCTCGTATTTATTTGTTTATATTATTCTCGTGTTGTATATTGCGTCTCCTCACATGTCATACGTACTGCGATCGGGCGGTTAAGAATTTATGCCTACTTAGCAAAAATTGGAGCAGCCGTTCGGGTCGCATAATGTGACCGTAACAATATTCAAGTATAAACCCAAATGCAAAACATCCAAAATTAATTGGCAATACAAAAATTGGAACTTGTCTTACTGTAAGAGTTAAAAGAACAACACAAATAGAAGGGGAAAAAAATTGGCAGATGGAAGAACTCCAAAATAGATTAAAAAATTATAAAAGATTATTATAGTCTATTCTATAATCAATGGTTCTAGTTTTTATAAATGTTAATTTTAGTTAAGAATTAAATAAAATGGTATAACACTATAACATACATTCAGTCATTCAGATCCAATATCTAAATATATATTCATTAATATACTTAGTGATTATTTCAAATTTAAAAGTTTAGTTTTTTTTTTTTTGTTAAACATATTAATATACAGGGCCGGGCCGAGGGCCTGGCAAAGTGGGCGCCTGCCAGAGGCGCAAAATATCTAGTCAGAATTGGGGCGCAAAATTTGATGAAGTCATTAAATTAGATTTTAAAAATCAAAACCAAAATATTATAATAATTTAAAAACTATTATTGGATGGAAATACGACGATACCGAAATGATACTATAAAGTGTGAAATACCTTGTATTAAACAAGTATAATGTACAATAATATCCATATTAATTATACACGTGGCCCGTAGGTATAATTGATAATTGTGAGGAAAATGTGATATAAATTATTTCGCTTTAACTCATAGTCGTCGGGTAATAAACAAATTTAAAAATACAATTTGCGGGCGACAATAATACCGGATAATCACTTGCCGCGGCTCGCCGACTTTCCTATAGTAATGGAGTGTCTAAAAATAGTCTTATCTTTCCATCGAATTTAATAGTCGATATAGCTATATATATATATATATATATACTTTATATAATATACATTGTGATACGAGTATACGACTATACGAGTCACGTCAGCTTTGATTTGTTCAGTTCGGTTGTTCCATTTCGAACAATATTCATTTTATTTTGACCTGCTGATCTATTACGTTGTCACTTGTTTGGCGAAATAAAGAATTACGTGAGTGAAAACTATTTATTTAACATTGTAGTATTCTTGATATAAACATTATGGTATGATCGCAAAAGTCCAGATTTAAAAAGTTCGTACATCATTTGCTTACCCTTAATAATATCATACTGTCATTAAATTATTATTACTGAGCGATATATATTACGTGCCTACCGAAGCATATGTTGTCAAAAAGTTACGATAATACCTTTTTTATTCATAGTTCATACCTTGTTGTTCATATCACGGTTATAGTCAGTGCAATGCCTGTTACTACAGCTACTTGCGAGAGAAGTTTTAGTAAATTAAAGATCATAAAAAATTATCTTCGTTCCACCATGGTTCAAGAACGTCTAACAAATTTAGCAATACTTTCAATCGAACACGAAATTGCATCTAAAATGGACTACACTTTAATAATTGAAGAATTTGCTTCCAAAAAAGCCAGAAAAGTTAAATTTTAATAATTATGTTTTTTTATGTAAAATGTAAATATAAGAGACAAAAGATATGCTCTTAGTATTCAAAGGAATAATATATTATTTGAAAATTAATAAAATATGATTACATTGTATTAATAATTTTATAGTGGGGGGGGCGCAAAATTTTCATTTTGCCAGAAGTGCCACTATTGATCGGCCCGGCCCTGTTAATATATTATACTCATTACTCATTAACTTAATGCAATTATGCATACTAATAAATATTAATTGTTTATATACATTAAAGCTAGATAATTCTAATTTAATAAAAGAAAGAGAAACAATATTATAATTTAAAATTTGTTTATGTCTTATTTAAATTTCATTGTAGTACCTAAATCGATTAAATTATAAACAAAATCAAATTTATCAATTAAATTATTAATCGGTTCGATTAATCATCATTTCGATTAATCAATTAATCTAATGATTAATCATTTTGCGATTAATTGTGCGTAATCATAATCGATCACGATAAAAAATAATCGAACAGCCCTAGGCCCAACACACAACTCAAAATAAACATAAGTAAAAAATAATAATAATTTTAGTAGTATGTACATTTTTTATTACCTAGATAATATTTAATTTTACAAGATAGTACAAAAATTAGATACCTTATTGATTTTTTTAATAAAACTCATATCGTATCTAAGGGTCATGAATTACACTGCGGTTTTTACGTCGTCGGAACCGAACGGTTTTATTACGAAGGTTTTCAAACCATTTCGTATGACGTGCCACATATCGGTGGTAATATCGTTTATTTCAATTTGAAACTTAGCTAATATAAATTTTAAACGATTTTAATTTTAAATTCTGAGCGAAGCGAGGGATGTATTAATTTTACGAAAGATGTTTGTTTTTTTATTTATCTATAAAAACATAGTTTTTGGTTGTATACCATTAATTATAGGCAGGGCTTAAAGTGGGAAAAAATTCCGGGGGGGGGACTAATGACTCCATATAATTTTAAACATTCCATATATCATTTTATGTCTCCAGAGCGTTATGTAACGTGTAATTTGTTAATGGGGACGATATTAAACCACCAATAGAGGTAGGGGGACTGAGTCCCCTTGCGTTCCCCTACCATTTTAACCCCTGATTATAGGATAGTCTATTCTATAATCAATGGTAATACTAATGGTACAATATAACATATCAATAGGATATGCTTTCTGTAAGAAATTTCATATAATTGGTACTTTATTTATTTATTAATAATAATAAATATATTAATTTTTATTTAGCTCATTTTTCGAATTTCTCAAATGTTCTTCCTATAGACGAGAAAAATTACCAAAAAATAATGATTATGATTAATTTTATTTTTTAAATATTTTATGGTAATTATTGCAAATTTGAATTTATATTATTTTATTATTAAGTTAATAATCAAAAAAATATTGTGAATTAATAATATAATTATGATTCACTGATACATAATATATATTGAACAATACAATTATTTTTTGTATTCAATATGGGAAATGATTTATATCGCGTTTTAGACTTTTTGGTTTCATTGAGTGAAAGTTAGAAAATTAGAAAATTATTTATAGTATATTTTATCCACGAATCACTAAAATCTAATAACCAAAAATTACAAATTTTATTTTTGATGTTCATGTCTCATCCAAACAATATAGACAAATAGATTTGAACATGAATATGTACAATTAACATTTTATACCTACATAATATTTTGAAAATTTTATAATAATATGCTGTAACATTTGCATTGATGGAAAGTTATAATTATCGTTAATTAATAAAAATAAAGATATGACATAAATAATAATAAAAAAACGGTGTTTCGTCTGCTCCATTGAACTATATGATATATATGAAAAGTATTACATTTTTTAGTTTTAAATCATTTATAATTATAATTTTTTATAATTTAATATAATATAATTGTCTAATTTCTATTTATTACCAATTGTTAGTGAAAAATTTAGTTTTACATTACATTTTTTTTTTTATCTTGAAAAATTAAACATAAATAACATTAAAATTAATCTGAAATAAAACTAAATTTGCAATGTATTATTATTCAATTTACCCCATTTATATTTTACAAAATATATTCTTTGAAATTTACTATTTTGTATTTTATTAAATGTACATATTTATAATTGAATTTTTTGGCTCAAAAAATGATTTATTCCTATCCAATCCAATTCCATTGCGACTGAATTACATTCATTAGTGTTTTGTAGACTTGCAGTTCGAGCTTTTAATCTCAAAATGAATTGATTAATAACCAGCTTCGTTTACAAAAAAACATATTGCAGCATATCCACGGCTTCAAACATCCTAAATAATATATTTATTATTTAATATTATCCAGTACACCGTCACATGACAAACAAAGACAGGTACGCATATTTTATTCGCTATCTCTTTTTAACACGCTCCCTCGGGAAACACTGTTTATAGTGACTGTTTATGGTCTGTTCTTGCACTAGTATGCACTGATCATGATTATCAGAAATTATCAGCGAACTGTTCAAGTGCAACTTATTAGTGCAGGCCGGTGGTGATCGTTACAACACCATGGTTGATACCAATCATTTTTAACAAAAATTGTGCACGAGTGGGTAGATGGAAAATACTAAAACCTATCATTATTATTAACCTTGGACAACCACGGTTAATTATAATCTATTTAACAACAAAACCTTCTACTGTTATTTATATTGTTATATTTAATAAAATAACGTTTTTGAAAAAAAAAAAAAAATGTATGTATTATCTAAAATAAGAAATCACGTTTTGACTTGAAATTGAAAAGATAACAGATATCAAATTTACTATACGCTATTCAGTAATGTTGATATTTTGATAAGTTCTTTCTAATTACTAGAAAATTTTATACATAATATTATATGGTTTTTGTTAATATTATGTATGTTTTTAGCTAATAAATCAATTGTTTTATACCGATAAATCAATATTCCAATGTCTACCGACGCCGAGAAACGATTGTTAAGACAATTTCTAGACTGTTATGAAACATCGAAGTTATGTGAAATCGCCAGGTCTGTATACCACGGCGGCGGCATTGTGGCAAATACCCGGGAAGGTAAAGCAATTGTAATTTAAAACTATTTATTTATCGTGTATTGAATACTTGTTTTTAAAATTATATTTATTAGGTGTTATTGTTTGTCGTTACAATTTCTGATTGCTGTATCGTGTCATGTTTTAGATGCTGAATTGTTACTATTTGATTTACCATATACACGGATATTGTCTAGTAAAAGGATACAAATAGTGGATATATTGAAGTTTTTAATTTTAAAAGGTTGTAAACCTACAGCGGATATGCCAACAAGAAGTGATTTATGTCTTGCTTTTAAAACATTGATTGAAAGTCAACCAGACTATATCTCACCATCAATGCATGTACAATCAACACCACAAATGCAAATGCATCCTGCTAATAATATGCTGACATTAGCTCAAAATAACAATGTGATGCATTATCAACCGAATCAAATAGTAAGTACTTTTGTCTGAAACCATGATTTATTACGATCTTATTCGATAATTGATATTTCAAAATAAATATTTTTGGGAAGAAATCATTACCGAAAAAGCAATCTCCATTAATCTAAAAGATAATATAGTAATATAATGCTACTTATGTTAAATGTAGTAAAATTTAGTTTGACAATAAAAATCAAATATTAATTATATAAAATGTATAAATTATTATATACAATATTTGTTACAATATAAAATAAATTTATTATATTTTTTTAGATGCCTACACCAATACCAATCACTAATGTAGTATCCAATTCAAAATCCCGAAAAGATCATGAAAATGAACTCTTGGAGGAATTTATCGAAATGTTTGCTAAACATTTTTATGATTTATTTAATAATCTTGGTGTACCAGGAAAAAATCAACTGGACGAACGTCATTTTTATGAAAACTGCACAATGAGCGTGAAAATTCTTGGTGGCAGTGAAGAAATCAATGAGAAATGTGACAGTTCAACATCATCATTGCAATGTTTGCTAGGTATTATGAAAGAACACAAACTCTTTTTTTCTCCTCATTTAAGCGATGTAAAATGGAAAAAAGAATCTCACGGCTTAGTAAAAGTTCAAATAGGAGGTACACTCCACCAGGGAGTTGGGAGAATGGTTGGAATGTTTGAACAGCAATTTATATTGCGAGAAGACCCTCAAGCAGAAAATACCTGGAAGATTCTTAACACTAATTTAATGATGAAAAGTATGGAGTCAATAACTTCTGGATCAACATTAAGCATACAAGGACAGCAAGCCAATAACTTACAAATTGATATTGTTTAAAAATATTTTATTATTGATATATAATAAGGTTCTATCAATAATTTGATAGTGTATATTTACATATAAATCACTTTAATAAAAAATGAACAATATTGGTAAACAAGTTAATAACAATGTGTTATTCTTTTTTGCTTTGTGCTCTAGAATCATAAATTAATAAATAATATGATAATAGATAATAAGAAAATAAATAAATAAATGTAATTATTATCTATATCTATAATATAGTTTTACTTTTTTATCATTGTATTCATACATTATATACAACTCATTTTATTTTTATACTAGAAAATAGAAATAATTTAAAATAATTTTATATGTCATAGCCACTTTACGAAATCTTACATTTCATAAAAAGTTGATCACTTCATAAAATTAAAACCTCATTTTGCCACTTCATGAAATAATAAAATAATTCACAAAAGTTTTCTTTTTATATTTCACTATATGGTTGACCAGTTTTGAAAAAAAATGTAATAACATACAAATAAAATATTAGCTATACATTACATATTTTCACTTTGTTTATTAAAATTATTAATTTATTTATCTCTACAAAATAATGAATTATGACGACTGTTACATTTAAGCACTGTCAAATAAATATTTAAATTCAAGAAAGGTTTCAATGAAACATTGAAACCTATTTGTCTATATATGCAACATGCCATTCAAAAAAAAGTTTAAATCGTATGGGTTTTTAAACTACCCAGATCATGATATTAAACATATTTCCCTTTGTCTACTGATGAGAAAATGAGTAGCTGAAGTAGTATCTAATTTATTTTCAATATTTCTTACATTCAGTACACCAACAATTTTCCAAAGTGACAACAATAAAGAATTCTTTAATTCTAATAATGAAATTAAAGAACTTTGGTTTGAATATCTAAATGACAGTTGAAAAAATAACTTACAATATAAAATAATTATTATATATCTTGGTTTGTAGATAAGCAATTCAGTAATATCCGATATTTAAATTAATAAAAATTTCTATTTCAAAAGTTGATGGAAGACCTTAAGATAATGTAAGCATAAATGCTGTTTTTGTTAAAAAAAAAATTAAGCGACATGTAAAAAATAGGGACTCAATATGGCTTGAAAAGATATTATAGTTCTGGAAATTTACATAGCGCAACAACAAAATTAATTTTTGTTGATGAAGTTAATAAATGGAAATAATTAACTTATGTGAAACTATAAGTGTAATATCAAAAGATCAAGGTTTTTCAATGTAGAAAACAAAGTGCCAAACCAATTAATGTGCTAGTTTTAAAACAAATATTAGTTATAATAATCATTATTATAATTTGTTGTCCTTTAGAAATAAATAAAAATATCTTTATTGGAAATAATATAAATAAATAAAAAATTTAATATATTAAAATAATTAAAAAAAAAAATATGTTATGTATAACTAATTTTTTTTTTCACACTGATTCCAGAAGTTTTTTTCACAAATTGGTCAACCATATATTGAAATAAATTATTAATTTACACAATATGAAAATTAAATGTTAATTTAATGAGAAATTGACCATTTCGTGAATTATTTTATTATTTGTGACAAAAAGAGGTTTTTAATTCATGAAATGGATGATTTTATTAAGAAACTATGATATATACATTATACACAATAAGTAAAAATTATAATTTAGAAGTTATTAGAAAAATACTATTCATTTATAACTTATGTATATTAGTAATTTATAAAAGTTGTGTAGAAAGTTTTTAAAAGCATAATTATATATTAGTAAACCATAAAATAGAACCATAAAATAGTAAGTAACAACTTTAAAAAAAAAAAAAACTAATCTTAATAACATTTTATTATTTATTATAAATCAAACTATTCAATACATGATTCCAAAAGCGTAACTGGGTAAAAAATAAGGGGGGGGGCAAAATACATTTTCTATTTACATATACATAATTTTTTGTTTTTACATTACTACACAAGGCACAAGCCTTAAACTCGAGGGAATTACTTTTATTTTATTTTAGTTAATAATTATACTAAGAAGTCCTAATACATAATGAAATAATAATATCACAGAAATACTTTAAAATATTTGAAAACAAATATGCCCCCTCCACAATTACGCCACTGCATGATTCTTTATATTATGTGAGTTTACAATATATCTAAAAGTAATATAATATTATGTAAACTTTCACAAAATTAAATAAATTTGTTTATAGCAATTCTTAATAAAAACACAATATTATATAATGTATATATATTAAATTATAATATAACATAGATTAATTTATAAGATATATTCCACTATAAGGTAATATCACTTTTTCATATGCTCAGTTCCCATAATAGGTTTTAAAATTTCTTCAATATCTACATTTTCTTCTTGAAACCCTTGACGAAGACATTTTTGGTATTGTTCATATTTTTTGGCACACCTTTTGTCATCATAATCGCCTTTCATAAAACATTCTGTGAACCAAGAGCTAAAACATTTTTGGTATTCTTCTTTTATTTGATTGCATGGAACATGAAAACTGTCCATTTTATATTCGCTCAAAATAGTATTTATTTAAAATTTAAAATTCTATTTAAGATATTTAGATTTAATTTTAATCAACTGTTATGATATTGTAATACAACTAATCCTCATTGAATTTAACTTTTAAGGGCTTATTGGTGAATTTTTACAAATGTTTCCAAATCGTATAAATTGATATTTAAAAACTTATGATAGTACCGACTATACATATTGTGTATATAATTGCTAAATATACTTATAATTATAGTTGTAATATAATTTGTTATACATATAATGTACACATAGTTATAAACTAATAAACTAATAAAATTAAAATTCTAACTATTTTATTCTTAATAATTACCAATTTAATAAATCAATGATTTAAGAATTTAAGTAATTTCACTAAACGTTAGTAATTGTCGATTACTATTCACCATTTGCAATATAAATAAAGATATTTGGAATTCAGAATTCCGCCTATTAAAAATTACATTATTTTGTTATGCACTCAGTTCTCCTGTCATAGAAAATCACCTGTGTGCTGTGATCACAAGTTTTTTAAAAACTTATTTCACTTTTGTGATAAAACCACAGATATCTATATTATACATAAACTTAAAATTGTCTCGAACCACGGCCTTATCACAGATTATATGGTCTTTACAAGAAAGAATATTATCCTGGTCCTGTATCATGGCTGAAACGGAATTATTATCAATGAAATATTATTATCAATAATGATAAGTTCAGATTAGTTTTTTATTCCAAGTGAATAACTAGAATATATGAAAAACATAACATAACCTTAAAAATAACTAGCAGGTTTTGTTTCTCTCACTTTTACGTACACGTTTTTCCGAAGTGCTGTGCTTTAGGAATAGTTTTTTATTTTTTATTTCTAACTTAAGTAAGTACAATTCTATTACAATAAATCTATTAATTTTTGCCGTTATATAATTGTTTAATTTTATTGTATTGATGTTTTTTTGGCGTCCTCGTTTACTTTGCATACTATTGAGTAGGTTTCATCTAAATTTTTGTTTTTTTATTGTCAACGATTATGACTGTACTATAGCAGTATACTTTTTTAATAATTATTAAACTATATTTCGTTTATAATAACCAAATTAGTTATTAATAATTAATTGGCATTGTCAGATTAATAACTATTAGTACTATTAGTAATGATCGTAGGATACGAATGATAATGTCTGAGAATATTGTTATACTGTAGTTACATTCGACTAATGTTCATTTTTGACAATAATGAATTGTTTACTTTCTAATGTCATTTACAACGTTGAACAAGAAAAATCTTGTTTACAAAAATCATTTTGTAATTCACATGTTTGTTTACTGAATAATAAGTTTTAATTATGTCTTTTGTTTAGGTAGGTATATTTTACTATATAGAACATGAATTGTATATGCATTTGACATATTACCGTTCTGGACTGAATGTCTCGTTGATGGTTTGATTTGACCATCATTATCTTATATATTTAACGTTTATTATTTCTTAATAATATGCCTTTTTCTATTTAACTAAATGTAAATAAAATCATTAACTTTATATTTATTTAATAGATTTTATAATTTATATGTTTCAGATAATATTTAAATATGACCAACTCGAAAGGTTATAGACATGGTACTCGGGACCTGTTCTCCCGAAAATTCCGCAGGCATGGAGTCATTCCTTTATCGACATACATGAAAGTGTATAAAGTTGGTGATAGAGTTGATATTAAGGTACGTATATAGTTAAATTTCTATTCAACGGTATGAATTATTATACTTTTTTTTTTTAGGGAAATGGAGCAGTACAAAAGGGTATGCCTTACAAAGTATATCATGGTAAAACTGGACGAGTATTCAATGTATCCAAACATGCCCTTGGAGTAATTGTTAACAAAAGAGTTCGTAACCGTATCATCGCAAAGAGGTAAACATTTTTTATTCAATTAACTTTAAATAATATATTGTTACCCAATTATATGAAAAGAACAAATTTTATTGATAAACAAATAGTTTTGAATGCAGATTTTTACAATTATTAATTATTAATTTTATCTGAATATTATTTGGTTATAATACATAATATTATAACTATTTGTTTATTATACATTGATGTACCTAAATGGTGAATATGATGATTTTATACCGCCCCAGACTGAATTTAATGTTGAAGGTTTG
>CM023357.1:60900597-61030488 GCA_013282895.1 Eriosoma lanigerum | reverse complement strand
ATGTTGAAGGTTTGATCTGAACTTCATTGGTCAATATTATTTTATAAAAATTTTTGTTTGTATACATTAATATAAAATTAAATGTTAATTATGATGATTTTATACCGCCCCAGACTGAATTTAATGTAGAAGGTTTGATCTGAATTTTATTTGGTGATAATAATTAATATTAAAATTATTTATTTATTATACATTGATATACCTAAATGGAAAATATGATGACTTTATATCGCCCCAGACTGAAATGTCATGTTGATGGTTAATTCTGAAATCTATTGGTCATTAATATTTTATATTAAAATTGTTTGTTTTTTTAGACATTAATGTAAAATATAAATTTTATAATTACATTGATGTACCTAAATGGTAAGCACGATTAAAAATATGAAATAAGTACATGAATATACATTAACTTAGAAGAAATTCATGGATACATGTGAATATTGGAATTTAAAGCAACAATTTTAAGACAATTTCGAAATTGTGTGCATGTGAAATTAGAAGCTTTAAATTAAATGCTAGAAAAAGAATTTTTTGAATAATTTTCAATGAATGTTATGTATTTTTAACTTTTTTATTTGAATAATGGACTATCTTCATATTGTTTTATTTTTAAATAATTAAATTATTTTGTTTAAATATTATATTGTAATTTATAATGGATATTAATTTTTAGATTATTTATATATTTTTGTTATTTTAAAGAATACAGTAATGAAATATACATTTTTATTTGTAAATTAATTATATTATTTTGATGATATGAAGTAATATGACAACTCTTATAGATATGATGTTTTGAATGCTAGCAATCAACCTAACCAGTCAATTAACCTTTTTTTTTATTAATGATTATTATTTTTTTTTTTCAGAATAAATATCAGAATTGAACATGTAAATCCATCAAAATGTAGAGATGATTTCTTGAAACGTGTAAAAGAAAACGAACAGAAAGTAGCTGATGCTAAAAAGAAGGGAGTCAGAGTGTGTCTTAAACGCAAAGTAAGATTGATAGTTAATTATTTTTTTTTACTTTTACATTATTCTTGTAACTTTTTTGATGTATGTTTTACAAGGTGATTTATTAAACATGCTCACCTTCCTTTTTGATTTAATAATGCATAATTTGGAGTTTTATTTTGACATTTTAATTTATTTTATACTTGTTTTTTTCAATATTTAGATTTTTTATGACAATTAAGGTTTATCCTTTAACAATACAAACTTTGTTTTTTTTTAAATTGGAACTATATTTTTCTCGTACATAATCAGTTAATTTTTCTAAACTTTTTGATAATATCAAACCTCACAATATTATACCTAACCTCACCCTACTTATTTGTTTAATAATACATATATTGTAATTTTTTTTTTACATTTTAATTTAATTAATACTACCCGTATTTGAAATACTTGGATTAAAAATTTCCAAAATATGTATTATTAAAGCAAAATAAGGGGATGAGCACGATTAACACCCTTTATAGAGTAGTTTCATTTTAAAATGTTTTTTAGAATATAATCTTAATTATTAATTTATTAAGAATTTTAAACCATAAAAAGTTTCTTAATTATCTTACAAAGAAAAATGATAATATAATTTTGATTGATTTTAAATAACTTTTATGTATTTATTTTTAAATAATCATCTTTTGAAACTTATTAAATTAATGTTGATTTATAAAATCTTAATTTTTTTTATTTAATTTCTTTTTTAGCCTCAAGGACCTCGCCCAGGACATATAGTAAGAGGAACGGATCCAATCAGCTTAGCTCCTCTACCTTATGAATTTATTGCATAATTGCTGTTTTAAATATAAATTTATGATTAAAACACATTTTCACTGTTTTAAATATAAAATCCTCGTGTACTTCATTTAATATTATTATGTTTCATTAAAAAACTTCAATAAACCATTACCGTATCCTTAGTCCCATTAAACTTTTGTATTTTAATACATTTCCTAGTTTTTTACAAACCAAAGAATTTTGATTGCTTTAATATAAAATAACAATAAATCCTAATAAATATGTGTTAATAAATAATGTATCATTTTGGGCGTAGTTGGTCATTAGCATTTATCTATTATAACTATTTAACTTTTGTATACTTTACATGAATCATTACATATAGTACCTATTCTTAATATTATAGTTTTGATAAAAAAATTTTTTTTATTAATTTTGCAATAAGTAATAACTGTTATAGAATATATTTAAAAATCTATGGGTGTTAGTCATTTCACAAGAGAATATTAATTTGTTAACTGTGTAGGTTGATTGTCTGATCACCAAATAGTTACATGTACCTACACTTATTCTTTTTCTGTAGTCTTTCAATTTTAAAGTCATTTATCATTGAAATTGGCAAAAGCCTTAAAGCTGTCAAGTTGAGTCTAGATGTCTAGTGTTCATGGTATTATTCTTCAACCCCTCGTAAAGAATAACAGAATACCTAGTCATTTAATATAAACAATGATTGATAGCTTTTAAAAAAAAAAACATTGACTAATTGATAAATCCTATTCTGACATATTGTATATAAATGAAAATGTTATTTATTTTCATATATATTATATTTTTTAATAAAATTAATTTGTAAACATTTTTGCTTAGTTTCCCCTAAATGACTACAAATTTATTAAAATTGAAATCCATATAAACTTTATTTAAAATAAAAAAAAAATAGTTACATATTGTAATTTTTTCATAATTTTTAATTATCTGTGTAAAGTTAAATCAAATTTAAATTACTTATTAAAAGTAATGAATTATTTTATTTTTATTTAAATGACAAATGGTACATTTAAATGTCTGCTAATATTGTTAGCTGTCCATAAAGGAATATTTCTTAATGAGTTTTAATTTAAAATGAATCGTACAGTGCTTTACATTATAGAATGTGAGAAATTGCTAAAAATTGTACCTATATGGCCAATATAACAAAATTCAGCCTAAATAAAATTGAATTGAAACGAAGTTGTTTTGAGTTAATTCCATTGTTATTTTATGGTCAGCAAGGGGCCCGTTGCAATAAAGTGACGGGAAAATAAATAATTGCAGTTTTGTATATAGTTTTTATAGTTAGTAACTATACTAATATATTATTTAACTAGGTACATAATAACAATATGTCTATAACGAAGACGCACTGAAATAATTTTTGAAAACAACGAAAAAATATTTGGTATAAAATCTTAACTAATTAAGAATATTAATAACTAAGTTATTGGTATCTAACTACTTATTTTATCTTCACAAGGTAACGATTGTAAAAGATTATAATTGTTAAAATTGATAAATATTTAACCATTCATCATTTATTTGTGATCGCAATTCGCAAGTTTTTATTTACTTTAAGTACGAAAAAAAAAATGGGAGATTGGTAGGTATCAAACAGTGATTTGTTGGACTGCTGACGATGGCGTGCAAATAAAAATTCCAATAATATTATGTTAAGATACATTTCATATAAATTGGTTTTTTTTTTTTAAGTCATTCACTAAATTAAAGAATTGACATATTTAATTAATTTTCAACAATGGCGCCAATTGAGGGGGATCAGGGTGGGCCATGGCTCCTCTATTTTTTTTTACGGATTTTATTGCACAGATACATAATATACAAAAGCTACCTTCATAATCTACAATAACATGGATTTATTGTAATTTTGTATAATTGTAACCATTCTGTCGTATGTAATCCTTGTGGTTTGTTTAGCAGTGAATAATGATATATTTTTAATAAAATTATAAATAAAAATTTTTGTACATTCCTGAAAAATGCATCGCAAATGAATTTGTTAGTTACTAACATAATTTTAATATCAAACAAAATTGGCCAGCTTCAATTTTCGCTCCCCCTTAAAAATACTGAAATGGCACCCCTGATTTTCAATATGAGCTTGAAGATAACTATTTTGAAAATATTCTTATAGTGATAATAGTGTGGTATATTTTTTGTAGTTTTTTTTGCGAATTATATAACTTTAACTAACGATTTAACACGATAAGTACAGACGTGAATATCGAAAAATTCAGTGTCTAACCTACGAAGAACGAAAGGCTATGATTATAATTTTTGTTTTTTGACATCTTATCATAGTATTATAATTGCATAGGATTTATAATTAAGCGTGTGTTTGTATTTTAAGTTTGTAGGAAAACTTTTTAAAAAGTATAATACAATAATATTATATAATTAGATATAATGTTCCAAAAATTTTTTCTAATCTAAATCGATTAGAAAGTTGAAAAAGATAATTTATAATAATATATACGCGTATACTTTAAATATTGCTCATTTGTCTTCGATATATCCATCGGGTTTAATTTATGAGAAAATTATATCTACAATATACTTAATTTTTAAATGAAATAATGTTTTATAATTATTATTTTGTTATTCGCTATCATAATCATGGTCACTATTTTAAACTTTTTAAATTTATATTTATTATAAAAATGATATAGTGTCATAAATAGGCCATAGATGATGTGTAGGTTTTTATACTTCGCATTCTGTCAACAATAGATGCTGTGAATGAAAAACGGTGGGTGGTATCAATTTTATTATTTTATTTTTGTCATTTTAGTAATTGAAATATGGTACTTAGGATAATATTATATATTTAAGATCTTTTATTTACAATTAGTCCGAGTCGATTTAGACGATATGGTGAGGGAGGGGTGAACTTTCATTGCTCTCCAGAATGGTAGTTGTAAAATAACAAATAAAAAAAAGTGGAAAGGCCGATTGTGGACGTTCCTCCTTCGACTCTTCAGTCCTCGGAGAAATTAGTGGTTCATTATAATTATTAAGATTTGAATGCAATGATATTGCATTAGAAAATAGCGTATCTAAATACATTGCAATTATACTGATAATCCATTTCAAAATTTACCACGAATATAAATTACATATGTAAATATACAAAATAAATTTCAAATCCCTACGATCAATATTTAAGGAGTTATCATTCCTTTTCAAGGAAAAATTTATGGGCAATTCAAAAATTGAGCTAAATAAAGTACCAACTAGATTAAAGTCGCTATAGAGAGGGTACCCTGTAATCGGACCATTATTTCTACCCGAAAAAATATTTTTATACATCAGAAAAAAATCTATAAAAATTGCCGATTTTTCGCTTTTCAAAGAAAAAATTTCGGGAAATTTAAACAATGTGCTAATTAAAGTACCAACTAGATGAAATTTAGTATAGAAAGGGGGTACCTTATTTGTGGTAATCAGACCATTTTTTTTACTCGAAAAATGGTTTTCATATATCAGAAAAAAGTGTATAGAAATTGCCGATTTTCCGCTTTTCAAGGAAAAACTTTTGGGAAATTCGAAAAATGAGCTTAATAAAGTACCAACTAGATGAAATTTGGTATAGAAAAGTTCCCTTTGTGTGGTAGTCGGACCATTATTTCTACCCGAAAAAATGTTTTCATAGGTCAGAAAAAAAAAAACAATAAAAGGCCTATAAAAAAAATTTGCCAGTTTAGATTTTCAAAATATTTTGAAAAGATTAAGTAATATAGTATTGGACTTCTATAAAATTTTCGAACAGATAATCCCAAAATTGTAGATAATATTAATTTTATTGGGAAAACGTTCAAAGCTCTATATTTTTCCAAATAATTAACTGTTACGTTCCAAAATTTTACCGCGCTTGTAAGAACCTATGTTAGTATTCAAAAAATTTTCAAGTCCCTACTATTAAAACTTAATAAGAAATCACGAAAAAAAAATATAATAAAAAGTGTATAAAAAATTGCCAATTTTCTGTTTTTTAAGGAAAAACTTTTGGGAAATTCGAAAAATGAGCTTAATAAAGTACCAAGTAGACAACATTTGCAAGCGAAGCATATGCTATGCGTTATAATCGGACTATTATTTCTACCCAAAAAATGTTTTCAAACATAAAAAAAAAACATCTTTGTAGAATCAATACATTCCTCGCTTCGCTCAGAATCTAAAAAAAACTTAAATATATTTTCAAATTAAGATCTATGTCTTACAATTTGACTAATAATAATTTTTGCCTTTTGGACTATGTGGTGAGGGGGAAACTTCACAGACACCCATAATAATTAATATTAATTATGAGGTATTATGTTTTCTAGTTTCACGACAAACTTTATAATACGACCTGTTACTCGACTTTTTCCACGTGTCGAAAATGTCTTTTACGTTATATATGTATCGATCGATTCTCTTTCATTTCGCCCTTAGAAGTTCATAAGACAATATTATTAATTTATTATATGCATTGAAAAATATTGAAATGGATATTTTGTGCTTTTGTCCAAGTGCCAATAATACGGATACGAAGGAAATGTACATAAGACGTAGAAAAAAATATAAAAGAAGGTATCAGTTTAATTACATTATGTACCACAAAATTGAATTTAAAATGTATTCTGTAGACATAGTTTTGACGATGAGGTGTATAAAAATATTATTATTGTTTATACACAAATTCAATTTATTTATTGTCAATTAATAAAATAATACAATAATTTAATATTTTTATTTATGTTATTAAATTTACAATTACTATCATTATATGATAAAATGACAAATTTGAAGTCATAATATATTTTTCAAAAATATAGATTAATTCTATAGTTTCATATTATATAAAAATTTTCCAGTATAATTTATATGATGAATTATAAGTGCTATTTAGGGGGCTAGGAGGCTTAGCCCCCCCCCCAAAAAAAAACATTGAATTTAAATAAAAATTAAGCAATGCATAAATAATTAAAATAATAATTTTTTTTAAATATTTATTTGATGTTTAATTAAAAAAAATATATAGAATGTTGATTATACGATTTTCTTCTTTTCATTATTACTTGTATAATATATAATATTTAAAAATTATATATTTATATATCAAGCATTATGAATCGTATTGTTTTATTGCGAGATATGTTTCAAATTTTTCCGGCCTACGGGTACTAATATTTACTTCTTGCTACCCATTCATTGCAATCTAAGTCTATTGTGGCAATAATGATTGAAATAGTAAAATAATCTTTTAATTAAAATAATAATTCTATTATAACTATATTATTTACAGATATTAAAAATAAGATTGTCATAATATTATTATTATATCTAAAATTCAGTATTCACAATGATCAGTTTATTTTAAATTATAATAGTTAATAATAATAATAATATAAAGATAGAACATCTGAATACAGTGTTGCCCAAGTTTGTAATAACATGTAGGGCATATTACAAAAGTTAGTGGTCTTAGGCTTAGGTCTTAAAGCTTAAGGGTAGGTCGAAAATTAAACTTTACACAGGGTGTAAGGTTCGATCACAACATAGAGCGCCGATTTATACTTTTAAATTTATTTTTGAATATAGATTATAAACTATAGAATAATAATAAAAAGAATATACTTAAAAAGTTTAATCATATTGTATTGTTTTATGAGTTTTGATTATTATTAGAATTTATTTAAATATTAAACAAAAATCGTTAAAAACAATATTTGTGCTTATTTTGGATTCATATTTCTTTGCCCTATTTATAAGTTACCATATTTAGAAGTTAAACTGTTTAGAGGCTTAGAGTTAATGGATATTGGAGTAACAGAGGAAATTAGTGCGTAGAGATTTATTTAAAATGTGTGTGGTAAATTGGTGGATGAGGGGATGACGGATTAGAATCTGAGAAGGTATACATATTGGGCAATTAAAATTTAGCGTTACAAAAGTAATGGAGAAATCGTTGAAATAGTATTCAATTCCTACCACTTTTAAAATATAAAATTTCGATCACCCTGTAAACATAGGTAAAGTATATATAAGATTGTCACGCTTCGAGGATTGCCGTATTTTAGTTTACCATTTATAAAAACGTCGCGACCGAAGGGTTTAAATCAACTTTATATTGACGAGATTCAGTCGTCGAACGGTGAAAAGGAAAATAAACCAAATCCGAGAATGTCATATAAGATAGGAAAATGGAATATATATGACGCATACAACATTTATTAGTAATAGAAACACATGATTTGAAAAAGGTAAAATTGTTAGAAAACTATTCGTTTAGATGAAATAATAATTGTTTCATTTACCAGAAGGTTTGACGAGACACGCACGGAAAATATCTCTTACAATTCAGTTCAGAGTATAGACATTAATTTTTACCATGGTTTTTCAGATAAAATAGTATATATTCAGAAAATATAATATTTTGAAAGCAATAATAGAATATAATAAAATTACGAAAACGACGAAGTTGTTATAATTTCCCATAGGTACAAATATTATATTATAAATCTGCTTGATGTACCTACTTGTAAATTATAAGTCAGCTTTTGCGTAATATACTACACGTGTTTTATACAAAATTTAATAATTTCTGTAAATTTAGAATTTTTTAATGATGCCTAACCTAACCTAACGGGGCACCAGTATTAAAAAAATAATAATAATTATATATTATTTATAAAAATAGATATGAAAATCAATTAAGATTGTTATTAAAAATTAAATAATATATTTGAGTTAAATATTGTACCTATTTAAATGTTATGTACTTAATATAGAATAAATGTTTTATGATTAAAAAAATCGAAAAAACATATTAGTGTGTACGATTATTATAAAAAACTTAAAAACTTATATACCTATTTTATTTTATTTAATTGTATAAATTAAATTTGTCATGGATGGGTTTCGGCATATATGTTAACTACTTTTCCAGGTAATAAGGGAATGAATATGAATAATGAAAATGTTTAGAATAAATATAGAGTCCTATGAAATATTCCATTATTGTCATTCTTAAATTTTTTTATTTTATTGATTAACCTAACTTATATCTTAAATAAGTTTTAATTATTCTGTTTTACAATAAAAATAACCATTTTGCATCATGCGTAGTTATAGGAATTATTAAAAGTCTTTCAATATATGGCTAAAAATCTAATAAATGAAGAAGATAGGGTTTTGATGTTGTGGATAGTTGTTGTCCAATTGTTTCTTCTTTTCATATTATAATCCATCATTTATATTTTTAATTTGCTTTCAAATTATGCAATCAGTAAAATAATTTTATATTAATATTTAAAATATATATTTATTAAAAATGTGAACTTTAACTTTTACTCGGGCCATCCCTTTAAATACGCCCTTGTGTTTAATATACAATTATATCACGTATAAGTTTTATACGATTTATGGTCACTATATTATTTAGGTGAGACATTGTTATTATAAATATTATTACTATGTAATAATAATATCAATTGAAGAGGGGAAAAGAGACAAAGGCTTTTAGGGAGAAAAAAAATTGTTTATAGTTAAAGAAATATATATTACGCGGGTAAACAAAAAAAAAAAAAAAACAAAAAACCCGAATGTTGTTAAAAAATAATTTCGTGTACGTCTGAGTATTATTGCAGTGTCACAGTGATGTATAAATATTATAGTCAATGGGATTAGGGAATACGTAACAATATTCTATTATTGCGAAGAAAATTAAAGATTAATATACAAATGAAACGAATATTAAAATTATGTATTTAAAAATATAACCTGTAATATTGGGGGAAAAAAATGAACAAAAATCCAAAGAAAATTTAATAGAAAATTAATCATACCTAGCGAAAGTAAATAATATTGAAATAAAATTAAATAAAAATGTTATCATTCATATCATACAGGTAAAATATAGATAACGACGTAACGATTGTGTACCGCATGTTAATTTTTTAAATTTTACATATGTAAAATGTTCTAAGGAAAATCTTTTTTATTAGTGTACGATGGGGTTGTGGTCTTACTTAGAGATCATAAAGTAAATAATATTCTTCATTTTCGATTACGCCTAAGACTCCACTAATAAATTTTACAATTAATAAAATTAAATCAAACATAGTGATCAAATGTGATAGGCGTTTGATATTTATTGAGTTAAAAAAATAGTATGATTAATTTTTTATATTTTAATGATGATAAAATTGTAATACGTATTGAACGATAAAAATAAATATTTACATAAAATAATTGATTAAAAAACTATGCCGCAATAAACGAAAAACATGAATTTATTACAATAATATTTTAAATATGCAAAAATATAAATACATTAAATTTAAGAAAGAGGTATTTTTTTCTGAGTTTGATCAAATATGCAAAAATATGTATTTTAAATTTTCGTTTTAAAATTTATCATTGTTTAAAATAGATTTCAATCCGGTTGCGCAATAGGTTAAGAGCATATAAGTAATTGTGCACCTCTCATAACTTCCGAGTCCTAGGCATAATCATTAAATTAGTTATTTTAGTTAATAATTAAGTAGCTAGACTTAGCTCTCGAAAAGAAAATAACAAACCATTTTTTTGTTCGTTAATTTGATTTCGCTATTTTGACCGGCAGAAATTTTGGAAATCGATTTACAATGTATCTATAGTAATACAAATATCAACGGCTTCACTGGCTAATGGGTCAATTATTATATAATATTATTATTGTGTTATATGCGATTAGTATTTAAATTTGTTGAGAACTAAATCGATCGTGAAATTAGGAATACCTTCGTCGAATTTGGTCGGGTCAATGACTTATATATAGTTGGGATTATTGGAGGTTCAAGATATTGTGAATAAGTAAATTTGTTGCCGATATTACAATTTGCTTATAAGGAAATTGTTTTCATTTTATAAAAAAAAAAAATAATACGATGAAAAATATTCTTTTTAATAAATTAAAAAAGGAAAGTAGTAACATTTTAGGGTTCCAATCATTATTACCGATGGTTAGGTTAAGGTTTATAACCAAAACGCATTTATATTTTTAAAATACGAAGGATGGTAAAAATATCAAATTTTAAATGCAAATTTAAAACATTCATACACAAGGTGATCAGAATTTTGTTTTATAAATATAATTGAAATAATATTACGAACGCATGTAGTTTTCCACCATTTATGTAACACAGAATTTTGATCATTAAATGATAAATGTACACAAATTAATTGAAAAAAAAATAATCTAAAATGTACGATAATATCACCAATCAGGTTTGTATGTCGCATCCACTTAGTATAAATATAATATACTTTCATAACATAACCTAATTAGCTAATTTATTTTTTATAAATTATTTAACTACGAGTATGTTATACAAATATATTTTATTTATATAATATAATTTAATTATATCATACAGCATGTCAATCTACAGCTAACTTATTACTATTTATATAATAAAATAATAAATATTGCAATAGTTTTCTGTAGTATTCTGATTAACTGGACAAACAATAGTTTCTATAATGCAATTTTAACGAGATTTCATGAAATATGGAGACACAGTTAATGAATTGGATAACATCCAGTTGATGAGATAAATGATTTAATTAGGTTAATGTGATATAATATTCTATACATCGATAAGTTAATTTTAAACTTTCCAGCAGAAACATTTAAAACGTTTGACTGAATCATTTAGTTTGCCATCATGAACTAATGGGTCGAATTAGTTTAAAAGACAAATTATTTGCATAAAATTACCTTCTTGCTTTTCAGGTGTATTAATTATATATTCATGATTCTGCCCTTTGTCTTCGTTCTTATTAAACTCTGAACCCGTACTGTCTGCAATTTGGATTTGAATAGCACGAATTATGGTCTAAAAAACGTAGATTTATATGCGTATTTTGGTAATTTATTAAGATAATAACAAAAATAATATTTTGAAATAGTATTTAAAAAGATAACCCTTTTTATTTACTTTTGAGCGTCAAATAATATCATAAAAGTCACAATCGTATAAAATCGTCTAATTTTTGATTTTGTACCTATTCAGTTTTCTATGGTTAAAAATAATATTATGAAACTATTTTATCCAATTTATTTAAATTAAATTTTAATAAAAATGTATAATACCATTTTTAACATTATTTAAAAATTGTTAAACTAATTTATTTTTAAAAGTTACAATTGTAACATAACTTTGATGCATTTTGTTAATGATTACTAATACTACTGCCTAGCGTTGTCTATAATATAACAATAATATTGTTATAATATGAAATTATATTGTACACGAAGATCGTGTAGTTTGGTAAAGATGTTGATTTAAATTATGATAATAATATAATATATATACCTTGTCACCACAGCAGACCCTTTGTTGTCATTTTGTTATTCATTTCGAAGAGCAACTCTTAATGACTGTGGGATATCGCAGAATGTATACGAGCGAGTAGGTAGATAAATATAAAAACAGTTGGCGATTATGGTGCCATTTCTGCGAGATGGATCTTTCTCATGAGAAAGAAACAAATAACTCAGCCTACAATTACGATGATTATCAGGAAGAGAATGGTCTTTCTGAAGAAAAATCAATAAACATTGAATTAAAATGAAAAAAAAAAATATCACAAGTGCTTACTTATCATTTCCGTTTTTTATATTTACAAACACCGAGATGAGTTCTTGTTGATTTGATAAATATATCCAATTGTTGTTTCTCGGTGGTTTGAACTCAATTTTACAATACTTTTAATCTGTTATAGCGCATTCATCGTGACGTCTAAATGTGACTTAATTTCCTATTTTACTCCAAAAACCTTAGGGAAAAAAGTCTATATAATATTTTTGTTGTTATTATATCTACAATTTATATATAATTTTACCGCATTGCACGTTTACTTAAAAATTAATAAAACGTTTCATTTATCCACGAATCAATACAGAAAGCTGAATTTTAATAATTATTATAATTGTTGTTTAAATTAAAAACTTTAAATGCTCTATTATTTCTTTAAAATTGGAAAAGGATCTATAATACACGTCAATTTCTATTTATTTATACAATAATAATTTAAAGTTAAAATAAGCTATTACACATACGTATTCAATATAATTACTTTAATTTTTTAAGTTGAGCCAATATTTTTATTCAAACAAATTTAATAATAGCTAAGATTTTTAAATTCATATAGATTGGAATTGTGCAAGCATAGAAGTGACATATAAAAATAAATAGTTCTATGAAAACTTTAGAGATGTCTTAAATACAACAGTACTCTCTAAGGACATGTGAGTTAAAAACTAGATTAGATTTTGTATAACTTAATTTTAAGTTAAATGATTAGAAAATAATAACTTAAATAAATAATTAAGGTTTTAAATTAATTAAACACGTTTATGATCAAATCATTATAATATAAAGATTACATTGTTATTCGGGTTTACGTTAATAATTTATATAATATATAAAGTATTTTGTATTTATAATAAAGTCAATGTTAATAAAATATGCTTTCTTACAATTAATAAAATTTTTAATTTTTATCACTCACAATTACACAAATTATTAGAAATTACATGTATTGAGATTTAAAAATATATAATTAGTTAATATTAATGTGGCCCTGATACACTAAAAGTAAAATATAATTAATATTTTAAAGTATATCATTAAATATTATAAAAAATTCTAATACGGCGCACTGTATAGATAATTTTGCTACATAGATGCATACGTGAACACAATTTTACATAATTAATACCATATCATCTAATATTATTGATTCAGTAGCGTATTTAGGATTTTGTCAAGGTGGGATGTCAATATTTCATTGACCAAGATGAAGTCCCCCCCCCCATTTTCTCACCAACGTAAACAATGCGTGTTAAATTAGCAATTACGATATTCTAATTTTCTTTAATTTCGTATTCTTATAGGTAGTTATACATAATAATTTATTTTATATTAGTTTTCGAAAAATATCACTAAAAAAAATGGGTCATGGGAGGGGATCTATCCCCC
Source organism: Eriosoma lanigerum (assembly GCA_013282895.1). NCBI lineage: Eukaryota > Metazoa > Arthropoda > Insecta > Hemiptera > Aphididae > Eriosoma > Eriosoma lanigerum. The sequence continues at coordinate 61,016,674 of CM023357.1, read as the reverse complement.
GTGTCATCCCCCCGTAAATACGCTTCTGTATTGATTTAATTTTTATATGAAATTTCTTATTTCGCGTTCTTATTAGTATTTTTTTTTTGTTTTATCTAAAAATGGTGTTTTTAAGAAAATTGGAAGCGTAGAAATATATTTTAATATTTTAATTTTTTCAATATCAACTTTTTGCTGTGAAAAGAAACTCAAAGACAAATTTAAATTTGTCGTGAATTATACTTGAGTTTGACTTTTACTTTTTTTCGATTTATCATGAATATACTGCGTAGTGCGTAATGTGTACAAAACGTTAAGGTCTTTTTAATACAAGCCTAAAATGTTATTATTATTTTAAGTTGTCAGGAATGCGATTTCTGAGTTTATTTTTCGTGCCTTTTAGATTCTGAGCGAAGCGAAAAATGTATTGGTTTAACAAAGATTTTTTTTTTTTTTTTGATGTATGAAAACATTTTTTTGGGTAGAAATAATGGTCCGATTACCATAAGTATGGTATGCTTTCGGTAGCAAATCGTGTCTAGTTGGTACTTTATTTAGCTCATTTTTCGAATTTCTCAAAAGTTTTTCCTTGGGAGGGGAAAAACTATCAAAAAATGGCGGAAAATTGGCAAAATTACGGTTTCTGTTATTTTAAAGTTTTTAATTTCGTTATAACTAATTGAGTTTTGATCGTAGGGACTTGAAAATTTTTTTGAGTATTAACATAGGTAGTATACAAATGAGATAAAATTTTGGAATAAATTATTAGTATACTATATTGTAATATATTGAGTTTCGATCAGAATCGTATTTCCTAATGCAATATTATTGTATTCAAATCTTAATTATAATAAACCACTAATTTCTCCGAGGACCGAAGGGACGAAGGAGGAACGCCTAAAATCGACATTCCCACTTTTTTATTATATCATTTTGTTTTCAATTTAACCGTCGTGTCGATGCGAATGTTTCGTATGGAAATAATTATCTACATTATTGTTTGCATCATAACATATTTACAAACCATGACACGTACAGTTTTAGGTTAGGGCATTAAATTTCTCGTTAATGATATTATGCGCTGCATTGACGTAATTCATTTTCGTTGGTTTTGTTTTTCACAAATACTATATACCGTTGTGTCGTTCGTGCTGTAGTGGTCGGGTTTGTCACTTTTTCGCTATTTGTATCCGAAGATCAAAATGTTTTGTCACATTAATTCCAAAGACCCACTAGCATTATTCTCTCAGTTATCATTATACTCACTGTTATCTATCATTATTTTAATAATTACGTTACCACTGTTATTTCAAAAGCAATTTATTATTTTGTTTTTACCATTATCTCTACATTAAAAAATAAATTTGCTCATAAACGAAATATTTCAAATATAATACGTATATAAAATATTAAATTTACATATTTTATTGTTTTAAAAAGAAACTAAGGAGTAGATAAAAATATTTTTCACGCGATATGATTATAATATAATATATGTAGTTCTCCAACCAGATCAGCCTATGTATATATATATATATATTATATTATGAATAATATTAAAGTTACCCAATACTTTTAACGATTCTTTAAAATTAAAACAATAAAAATTAAATTACTATTGTTGATTTCTAACTAATAATATTATTTTTTCCAATGATCTGGATTTGAAGTTATAAATTATTTTATACATGACTCGAAACTTAGTTATTTTTTAATTATTTCACTATTGTCCCATGAGGGTTTACTAATAATTATTACAATAATACCATTTTATGTTATTTATTATATTATATTTGATAAATTGTATGTCTATAATATAAATTTAATAAAATATTATAAGAAAATGAAAATATATGTTTGAACCCTACTCTTTTAAAACGTCTAATTGAAATTGTTTGTTACATTGAAAACGTAAACAATTCGTATTATTCTTTTATTAAATTTTGTCAGTTTTGATATAGCTAACTATAACACGAACTTATAAATTAATAAAAGTCTTTATAACAAATAATAATATATTAAATTCATATGAACAATTACAATTCAATTAAAATAATTATAAATTGACTTATATTAAAAAAGTAATAAATAATAATATATTTTTTTTGCATTAAATTTTCAAGAAAATTATAAATATATATTATTAAAATTGCAATGTTTTGATTTTTTTTAAAAAAAATTAAATAAAAATAGATTATTAACGATGTTTATATAACTAAGATATCCTATTAAGTAACAAAACTATAATAATTAATAATTGAATACAAAATTTTAATCAATATAATTACATTTTTCCATTATGTATTTTTTCATTTTCTTATTGAATTTTTTTAAGGTTTCTTCTTTCTTTTTTTAAAATCAAATTAAGTAAGTACTTAAATAATTTACAATTATTGTAATGTAGGTAATGTTTATACTACTTTACTTTTATTAAATTATTGTAAAAAAAACGAAGTTGAAAATAAGTTCTGATACTTGCGTATTATAGCATGTCTACAATAGATTTTCTGTATAAGAAATCTGATGAAACTTCTTTGAATAATCTTTTCGCTGAATTCCATAAGATCTAGATAAAATCGAGACTTCTCTATTTTTTATCCGTACCATTTATGATAAAAGGTTCTATATAAAAAATATATATACGTGTATTTAATATTATTATTAAATAAGAAAACGATTGTCTATTGTTGTTATTTTTAATTCAATGTACATAATTTCTGTACATTTAAAACGAACGCCATTCATTGAGATCCGAGATCCGATTTAATTATTTTTTTAAATACAACAATATTGAAAGTTTATTTAAATAATTTAATGTCAAACGACGAAAACACCAAGAAAAAATGTACGCACTTATGTTAGGTAATTGTGTTTTTTATATTTATTTGTCCTACTAATCTTATAATTTAATAATAAGGTCAATTCCTGCGTCATTAATTCAAATTGTTTACCCTTTATGAAAAATTGAGCATTTTTTACTCTAATTTAACACACTGGTTTTTATTGGAATATAAATAAAATTAAATGGAATCTTTTCTCTACTCAAGCATCTAAATAATTATATAATATAAATTATTGTTAAAAAAATGTAATCATTTAAAATTTTAGCATATTTTATGACATTTATTATGAAAATTATCAAACATTTTTGAGAAAATACGCTTATGACAAACTAATTGAAAATGAAATGAAATTCAATGTATGTGTAAATTGCCTATGTAGGCCAAAAATAAGGTGTAACAATGCATAGGAGTTATGTTTAAAAAACATATATGAAATAAAAAGAACATCTTTAAACTTTTAAAAATTACTTAATTAATACGTATGGCAGAATCAAATAATTATTAACAAATTAGACGGAATGGATGCATTTTATAAATAAGGTTATTATTAATTCAAAATAGTGAATGAAATAATTCAATACAGTTAATTTTCAATGAATTGGTTTAGTAATAAATGTCCATGTAAATATCGTTGATTAATAGTCCCAATAATATATTATTGTTTACGTTAATGAGTATTTCAGTATGTTTAGTTCATGTTTAGTTATCAATCATTTATTAAATTTAATTTTGAAATTGACTTTATTACTTTCGTTCTAATAACATTAATATAATGACATGAAACGCATTTTATTAGATTTTTTATAATTTTCAATTAAAAATTACATTTGACATATTTTTTCACTATTTTTATTTGAAACAATTATATGGTAATACTCAAGTTAAAATACACAAAAATTGTTTTCTTTGCTGGTTGAACCCTTTAAATTCCCCCTTATGTATGTGCCTATTAATACCTATTAGTGGCGTAACTCTAATAATTGAGCTTGAAAGCAAAATATTGAATTGTTTCCTTTTCAACCAGAAAGTATATATTTATAATCCCTTTACTTAAATAATTTTAAATATTATTGCATATGTTATAAAATAAATGTTTTATGTTTTAAAAAAAAATTATATTTATTTTTAATTACCTAATAAAAAAATTGAATATTATAGTGGTATAAGTATATTATTATAAGAAAAATATTGTGTTACTTTGACCCTCAAAATCCTTCAGAGGATTGATCCCTCTGATTCCTATGATTTGCGCTATTGGTGCTTACGTATAACAAAGAATTTTCAATATTATTAGCATATCTAACCGTTGATCGGTCAATAATTCAATAATACTTAATTTATTTTAACCTCGTAGAAATAAAATTTATTATAATTAAATTTCTCTATGATGATATTTTATACCGATATCACGCAACAATTATTAACAAAGAGTATGCGAATTTACATTTTTTTTAATGGGATAAAGTACTTATTTATTTTGTAATCCTGGTAATATTAATCAGTGGGTATTTAGAATTTGAAGAGTATATAATATTTATCATTTAATAACGTATAATATAAAATCATATGATACACCTTGTTATTTTTTTTGTAAAATTTTCATAACCATATAATAATAATTTATAATCAATGGTGAATTTTTTTTTATACCTTCGTTAGTCACGATAACGCTTAATTATAGGCTTAAATACTCATATAGACTACTATTTTAGATATACATTCTTTTGCGTATATATTAAGAATTCTCTTATATTATTATATGAATGCAAACTTTATATTATGCGATATGTAGTCCTATTTATTATTTTCAAGTGTACAATATGTGTATTTTATTGGTGTGAGAAGGAAGACGTGCAACTCATTCAAATATAAGGGTCCGTGCATTCTCGTCGTCTATTCAATTCGGACGAATTCAAAGGGATAAAAAAATCGAGTTATCAACTTTTTATGTTATTATAAATTCATGTAATGAATGCTTTCGAAGGAGGTTAAACATTTTTTTTGATATATCTACTCTGAATTTTAAGTGTTATCATTCTCTTATCTATATATCTATATACAATGAATAGTAATAATAAAAGTACCTAGGTAGTTGTAGATTATCAGTGGTATTCAAACTTTTCATCCCAGGATTCCTTTGTGTTTTCAACATATTTGAACAGCTCCCAAATTCTCGATAAATAATCACAATATTTATAAGTATATAAATTTTATTATTTATCATATACAAATAAGTAGGTACATAATTATTCAATTAAGAAGAAAAAACTAAAATTAAATGTTTCAAGTTAAGAGTAAATCAAATATCAATAAAGTTATAAATTAACATTCAGTGAGATGAACTTGTTTGTTTTTGTTATTTTATTAATTTTTTAATTTTCATTATCGTTTCCGTAGCCCATAGGTAATTATAATAATTATCAATATCATATTAATTTTCAATTTGGCAGCTTCCTTAACCAACTCACGTTATGCCCATGGAAATCACGATGCCCAATTTGAATACCTTTGGTGTTATGTTAACAGGGTTTTGATTTATATAACATACCACACTTATTTTTTTCATCAATTTTTAAGATTAATTTTTTTTTAATAATTTTCTATTATTTTTATAAATATAGACAACATTTTCCCAAAAACTATAATTCATAAATCATTTTTTTTTTCATTGATTTTTTCATTTTAATAATTATGCTATATATATTTTTTCTAGGTTATAATTTAAAATAAAATACTGTAGGGAAATTTTTCGATTTCATTAATTTATTTCTTTAATGATATTTAAAAATATTATTAGACGAAAGTTGGAAATATTTTTATTATTAAATGTATGAAGTATTAATTCTAACAAAAGCACCCCCTATTCTTCTATATTATTATATTTTCAAATATCATTATTATAAAAACTAATTAAATATAAGAAATATGTGTTCCCTTGACTATGTATTTTTTTAAAATTATTATAATTTTATTGATATAGGAAAAAATATAGAACGTCAATTGACATAACTATAGGTATGAACATATTAATATCAATGGATAAAAGAACGTAGTGTTATAATTAATGAAAATTATAAAAAAAATAATATTTTTAAATCTTAAAAATTGATGAAGAAAATGAGTATTATATTTTATATGAATCATTCTGTATACAGGTATCGGAATTATTACATTTATTGTGAAAATGTTCTTTATTATTCTTTTCGTATTTTATAAACTACGATCGATTATATTATTTGAAAGTGCGCTTTGTCTTAAACGAAATTGCCTCAATTATATACCTATATATCTACGTATATTCGAAACAACATGATAGAAACACTACATTAATATATTTCAAATTAACTTTAGTCGTTTTTATATAGTTCTAAAATATATATAGATATCGTAAAAGTATAGTATTCTAGTAATGCAATTAGTTTTTGTTGAACAATTTTTTTTTATACTCGTTTACGACGCGCGACGGTGAATTTTATTTTTCAATTATAATTAAAATTATTATCGTTATTATTTTTCTACAAACGACTTTAATTAAACGGTGGTTTCGTATACGCGAGTTTATTGTTTTGTTCGTAAAACCGGTGCACAAAGTTATAACAGTATACACATAATATTACATAACGTGCGAGTAAAAAAAAAAAATATATATATACTTATAAATGTTTTACATTTATTCACATTTAGATGAGTCAAAAAGAGGACAACGATATCATTACAGTATATCTCGCTTAAAAGGTACATTTTTATCGTAATTTAACTTTTTAACCGATTCGCGTTGTTAGCACGCGCGAAGACGTGTTATACGTTCAATCCTAAGTATATTTTTCACGTTATGATTTATAGTTGCGAACAGCTGTATTTAATGATTTGTGCATTCTCACCGGTGGCAGTGTACATATATAATATACTTTGCCAGACAGTTGTTTCCACTAAGGGTCACGTTGTCACGTCTGGGCCAAGTGAAATATCGTCAAACAAATTGTCTAAATAAACATACAGGTTTTGTAGTGTTATAACAGGTAGGTTTTTGTTGTTTTAAAATCGATTATTTTGGCATTCAATACCTATAATTCTTGATATGAAATTGAAATTAATCGCCGTAAATGCGTTTATCGATCGTAATATATCTACGTATTATATTCATCAAAAGAATGAAATGCAAATACATTCACATTCGTACGAATCTCGAATGCACATGGTGTTTCAAATACCTGCTTACGAATCACCCTTTTTGATTAATCGATTAATATGGCGTGATGGACGTACCAGCTGAAATAGTAATAACAATAATATTTATAATTATTATTATTATTATTATTAAACATTTCCTAATAATATCGCATGCAGAAGCCTCGTTTTAATTAGGTATGTTCCTATTATAATATATATATATATATTAGGTATAATACGTACGACGAGAATTTACAACATCCAACAAATATCTTGTGAGAAAGAAAAAAATACATTTTTGTTAATAAATTTGTATCAAATTCGTATGCTTGTACCAATAGAAATCTAAATTGTTACGATATTTTATTTGTAAATAATAATTTTGTTGCTTATATGCTTAACTAAAAGAATAAATATCAAATTATCAAGTATTGGATGGTATTTTTAAGTTTAATAGTTTTTAAAACAATCATCAGCGATATTCACCTGAACGTTCGTATAATAACAACAAAGTCCGAAAACGAAAATTGCCTTGCGGTCTAAAAATATTTTCACTTTAACCAAAGCAACAATAAAAATAAGTTTTACTATATTATTCCTTTATTTTTTACCGAAATCCGTTACTCTCTTATTCACTTGTACATTATGTTTTTTCCCAACCATTTTTAATAAAAATATATTATATTGCTTTCTGACTTGACTTTTTCAAATTCGAATTTATCATTTTTTGTTTTTAAATAATATTTTCTATTTTGGAGGATCATCGTTAAAATCTTCGTAATTAATATTTGCCGTCCGCTTAAATGTTTAATATAGGGACCAAATACATTAATTACAAACAGTCATCTGGTACGGTATAAATTTGTTTCGCTTATTTTTTTGTTATATAATTACACAGTGTTTAAGTTCGACTTAACGGCAGTTATAATTTATAAAAGTGTTAATGATAGTTTATATTTTTTAATATACGGTGAGAGTAATGATTTAAAGACAGGTTAACTTTTTTTTTCTTGGGTCGTTTTAATAAATCACGCCGTCACCGAAACAGTTTAGATCGTCATTTTGTATTGCTACTCTTTGATCAAATGTAACGTAGGTACGCGACATAATATTTGTATTGAATGCGTGATAATATATTCGTCTCTTTGGACTATCTATGTTTTCATTTTGTATTTGTGCGGGTGCGTGCGTTTTTTTACCAGATTCGTTAGTTCTATATAATTTATACGATTTCGTAAATAAATAAGTATAACGCCGAGAGAATTATAATATAGATATCAGATATTCAGAATCGGCAGTTGAAGTATTCTCTTGCATTCTCTTTATAAAATCCATTTATAAATATTATATATATATATAAAAATTATATGTACTACGATAATGATCGTTGTGATAATTATATGTAAATATGTATTTTCTTTAGATGTAAAGTCATGCGTATATATTATGCAGAATAATGCAGGATTTCAATCTCAATGGAATAATCTCTTTCGAATGTCAAACACAGGTTTAACCCTTTTAAAATACCCTAATCATGTACTAGAATCTTGAATCTTATAATTGTTATTTAGGCGTTTTAATATTTATGACTACAATGTGTAAATAGTAATAATGTAAATTAGTAATACAATCAAGTATCTATTGTTATAATAACTAATAATTAAAGTAAACTCGATAAAAGATATCTATGTTTACAAACATTCATAATGTACAATATAATATATATGATATATTATATGAATCATTACGATCTCTAATAAAAAAAAAAAAAATTCGCCATATCACTTGCCCTGCTAACTGATAGAAAATATTCATGATGGTGAAAATTCAGTTTGTAAAAGCTGTAAGAGTGTACAAAACTATTCACTACATAGATAATGTGTAGGAATAGCCGACGAATATTGTCACTAAATCATATAAATGTACAAAGTTTAAATATAAATCACACAAAATGTACGACAATCGACTTCGTGCTAACCTGGTAATCTGGTAATTCATATATTACATTTGTACCAAATCACGTAACGACAATAGAAGCAATAGAAATAAGTTACGTCAATAAATGAATACCTAAAATTTGTTTCAACCGCAACAGCTGAAAGGCCTTCTAATATTTCAAAAACTTGAGAATCGCATTATTATTAAACGTTTTACATGTATAATATAAGTACCTATGTGACTGATTTTAAAACCGTTCGTCTTATATTTTATTTCAAATCGTTTTGATTTTATTGTGATATATTTACTGGTTATACAAATGCGATTATTTGATTTTTAAATTTGATCATTATATAGAAAATCGTTTATCAGTAATAGTTAGTTATTATCAGTGATGTATTGGTAAATAATGTCTTGAGTATACTCCCCATATTTTTCTCAAAATTACATTAAAAAAGAAGAAATTACTTGAAATGATGATTATGACATTAATGTTTTTATATTTCTAGTCAAATAATAAGTTTTTATTCTTAATAATTATTAATTAATCCTTATTAATTAATTATATATAATAACCATAAATAAATTATAACTAATATTCAACTTTATTAAATGAGAATTTTTTGTTTGTTTTAAAAATTTTTAATTTTAAGTTGTTGAGGTATATAATGTACTATATACATTATACATAAATTAACTAATAGAAACATAATACCTTATGTATTTATTTTTATTATTAAAATACACTTAATATTAAAATTATATAAATTTATTGTCATAAAATGTACAACAAATTTATAAATTATAAAATACTAGCCGTATGGCCGTATACCTACCGTATACTTATAAAATTATTATTTATATTGCGTATACGCACTTTTATACAATTATTGTCTTGATTATACGCCGTATACTCCCGTACACGCTCCTATACATTACTGGTTATTATTATGATTCAAGTAATTAATAGTGAATCGTAGCTCGACTAAGATTTAAGGTTTAGCTAAATGCATAAAAATAATATGACTTATACTATACACATTTGTATAATGACAAAGCAGATTAGATATGTCTAATTTGTAATTTGGACCGATGGATAATAACACAGAAAGTTGTATTGTGTAAAATGCATTAATAAAATGAAAAATAATTTCATAATAAACCATTACTGACAATATGGTGATACTTAACATTAACTTTCACATAATATTATTTGTTATTTTTATAATTATCATGTTATTTTTATTTTGAAATATCCTATTATTTGAAAATGTCTTTAGATTTTTTTGATTATGCTCTGTTGTTTATCTAAAAAAACACCACTGTAGACCATAAAATATTATTGAGGATCAAATATTAAAATAACGACCGTATGCTTTTAGTGAATAAAAACAACCAACATATTATATTCATAATACATTTTAAAAAGTGTTAAAAATTGTTTAAACTGAAACAAAATCGTTTATAAAGAAAAAAATAAGCTACGGAAAAAAACTTGTAGAATTCGTGAATTCAATAAAATATAAAGTTTTTCTCATAAAAAAATATGAATATACGAATAAGATCAAATAGGAAATAAATGGAACCCTATTGAAAAATAACCATAATAAAGTACAGAATTTTTTTCCCACAATAGTAAAGATATTTCTAACTGTAAATGAATAATGGGCTAATATGGCAACCTTTAGTTTCAAGTTTGTTTGTTTATTGAATGTAAAATATAATTTTTTATCTTGGATTATGTAATGGTACTAATTTGAAATTTATCATAATTAAATAGACCAAATTATAAATTTTAAAGATATTTAAGATTTCCAATATTTACTAATCGTTTATAATAAACACTATACTTAATATTTTGTTTTCACGACATTAATAATATACCTCATTTATATATTAAATATTATAATTTCATTGTAATTACGCGGCAATGATAGTTCAAGTAGATAATACAGGCAATACAGCAATTAATAATACACTAATTTGATTCTTGTTTGTGACATGAATAAAAACTATTATATTTAATAATTTCTCCAATATTTCTTTTTGTGTTCAAATAAATAACAATTATTATCAGTTTACATTTATATATGTAATAAAATCCTATTTGAAAGTAATTTAAGATTAAAATTAAATGTTGAAATCCGACATGACTTTAATTGTATATCGCGAAGGCGTAAAATTATAATTACATAACTGAATATTATTTGTTTTAAATGCTTCATGATTCTATTCTTAGTGCTATTTACAAATTAATTTTATAATTTTATATTTACATACATTATTACATATTATTCTAGATAAGTATAGGCAAAGTGACATATTTTCTAAACTCGTTAAATTAGGCATTCTAGAAATATTTAACTTAGATTAAAAGGTTAAAATTACTTTAACTTAAACAAATTAAAAGATTAATGAAAAAAGTTATAATTTTTACAAATGAATAAAATTTAAAATTTAATTTAAAAAAATTATATATTTACCTTTACTTTAAATTTGTATTATATTTTTTAAGTACTTACTTACATATTATTATATTATTTAACTATAATATTAAAATATAGTTGTTTCAAGTTTTATTAACTATATAAACATTTTATTTTATATAAAAATATATTATCTAACTGAACATAATTTTATAATAAAATATCTTCTTATTTAAGAAAAAAATTAATTTGTTAAGTTTAAAATTAATACTAAAGAATAGTAATTTTTACATAACTTAATTAAGTTTAACTAAACTTTAGCTATGACATTGTATGAATTGTACACATCTGTCGCATATAAAAACATGAGAATATTATCTGTAGGTAATAAATTTAATTTGTGCTCCGATTATTTGTGCATTTTAAATTAAATCTCAATAGTTTTTATTATTTAACAAAATAACATGATAATCAACCGGTTTCAATAAAATGATTATTTTACCATGTATTCATTGTCGTGAAGTTATAAGTTAAGTATATGAAACCAAATCCAATGTATAATTATTAAGATAAATTATTAGGTAATAAAAAATATGTTTTCTTTTGTAACATAAAATAAAAATACAGGTATTTGTATTGACAAATAATTACAAAAAAAAAAAAAACAGTTAAACGTAACCAACATTTTAAAATTGATTATCCATTAACATATTTTTAACTTTAATGCGTTAGTTTAATAATAAAAAAATATTTTATAAAAGATCATATCTTAAAGAATAAAAACAAATAATTTATATTAAACTTCTTGCGCTTGATAAATGACTTGATCATCAAATAGTCAATTTATTTAATATATTTAATTTCGTCACTCATTAATTGTATTAACTTTTTGGTATTTACTTTTACAAAATAAGGCGATTTTAATTATAACGATTTATTATACAATATTCATCATCAGGAAGTGATAATACCTTATTTTTTAAAGTCTACATGTTAGTATTAATAGGGTAGGTATATGGATATATAAATAAAAGTAAGATATATTGGATAATACTAACAAAAATACGTTAATATTCAAAAGTATAAAAAATATTCATTAAACTTAATATTGTCCAGGTTGACCAACAAAATATCCTGAATTAAATTTTGATGACCGCTTAGGAACCATTATTATTTTTGCATTATTGACTCAAGCATTATTCGTATTAAGTTATCAAACAGGGTCCCTCGTCAGCCATCGCTGTTATGGCAGAATAACCTTTTTGAAAATGACTTTAATTACTAATACAATTCGAAGTCAAAAACCGATTAGACTTATCCTAACCTCTCATCATATATTAATCTAGGTATTTAGAAAGTTTTCATGACACCTAAACTAAGATAAATTTAAAATATATCAAATATATAATTTAATATTATTGAATTAGAATAATAACATTTTAAATTAAACACAACGACCTAATATTGTATTACATCCTTAATACATCAATTCGATACGAAACGATATACTATATTTTTATATTGTAACGTATAAAAAAAAAAAAAAAAAAAAAATGGCGAAGGCAATAAAATAACAAAGTGAATGTATTTGACATAAAAAAATTAATATAAGTTACTTGTATGTACATTCGTTGTTTGGGTTATAAGTAGGTACCTATATAGCTTAATTATACCTTTTAAAAGAAGCCAATTTTATTTATCATATAATATAATATATATATATTTAAATTTAAGTTTAAAATTAAAAATTGTTCGATTATCAAAAATAATAAGTTTAAACTTTAAAATACAAATTTCGGACTATAAAATTTACAGATACATGAACTGACAAAAGATTAGGTACAAAATGTTTTGTAATTTAATAATTTACATTAATTGTAGTTTTCAAGTTTTGAAGGAATGAATTAGTTTTATAAATACCTTTTTTTTCTTATGTCTTAAAACATTTTTTCAGGTAGAAATATCAAATAATGTTCCGATTACTACGAGAAGTGTATGCTTTCAGTAGCAAATTGTATCTATTTGGTACTCTATTTACCTCATTTTTTGAATTTCTTATTAGTTTTTCTTTGGGATAGGAAACTGTGATTTTGACGAATTTGATTTAAAATATTTCATGATAACTAATGCAATTTTGAATGTAAGGACTTGAAAATTATTTTCAGTATTCTTATAAGACTACCTACATATGGGGTAAATATAAAGGCTGAATTTAGAGCTTTGAAATTTATCCAAAAAGTGTAATTTTTTTCTCAAAAATATTTAAGATTATTTGTAATTTTGGGTTTAACAATTTGAATATGTATATAAAAAATTTAAAATCGTAAATCACAATATTTTTAAAACACGTTCAAACTTTAACATTTCGCATTGATTTTTGTGTTTTTAAAACTTTGAAGACTCTTTTTCGGGTTGAAATAATGAATTCAAATATTAATTATAATATACTACCTAATCTCGCTTTTTTAAATTTGAATTGAGTTTTTTTTTTTATTACCCGACAAAGTGTTATATTTATCATAATTAATTACTTACCTTGCTGATAGTATATTTTTCTGTGTATTTACAACAATATTATTATTTATACTGTTCAATTTTAAAATGTTTCTTTTCATTAGAATATAAAGCACGTGTAATAATTTTGATTATAATGTGCCATCAAATTATACAATGCAACACTCAAAACAGATTAAAATATAATATAATATAAAATATAAGTATGATGATTATCTTCATATTGATATTAAAAAAAATAATACAATTATTTATTTCGTTTCTTTTGGTTTAGTTATGTACATTTGCATTTTGATTAAAAATTTAAATCGAAGAAAGTTTTTTGTACCTAATAATTTTTTTCTATTTTATAAAATATATTTTATTGTATTTTTGCATTTGTTATGAAACAGTGGGTTTCTGTTTATGATTTAAAATTTTTTTCTTGTGGTTCGTACTTAAAATATTTTAATATAATAATAATAATATTCAAAATATTACATTTAACAACTGGGTAGTTGATAGGGAAATACCTCTAACTCCAGCCATATAATAAGTAGATTTTTTCATCATAATATGTATCAAGTAAATATGTATAAAATAAGTATTTAATGTTTATGACAAACATGTTACTAAATATATGAATTTAATAAAAATTCACTATTTACACATTTATCATTTGTACGGATAAAAAGTATATGATATTTTAATAGATTAAACTTTCCTAAAATCATTAACTAATAAACAATTTTTCAGATATTTAGTAAAAAGTAAAAAAGAAACAACACAAAAATCAACGAAAAATACAAATCAATTTAGTAATATTCATGTATTAATAATATTATAATTTACTTTCATATTAAAATACTCAATTTAGTTTTAAACAATTACACTATAAATTCAATCATAATATTGTAGAGTATTTATTATTTACTTTTTCAATTACATAGGTTTTATTACTAAAATAAGTATATTTCAATAATTTATTAAATACAGAATGTCCCAGATCTATATGACTAATTGCAATATCTTCGCGAAAAATTACAATTTTTGAATGCAGCTTTTTAAATTTTTTTACTTATAATGAGACAATAATGAACCTTAATTATTTTTTTTAAATTTAAATTCCTTGAAAAAATATAAAAGACATTTTTTTAAAGTTTTTTAAATTTTTTAAAGTGAAATTTATAGACTAGTGTAACGAGTAAATTTGTATCACAATTTTGATGTGTTAATTTTCTAAATTAATTAAGATGTAGATTTTTAGGAATTTAATAATGAAGTGTATTTTTATATTTAATAATATTTCTTTAATAAAACTTCCATAAGTTGTAAAATATATCAATATTAAAAATGTTTTAATAGTTTATTTTACTCGTAATGAATAAGTATAAAACCAAATTATTTATAATATTTTTCAATACTACTCAAACATTGGTAAAATTTTTAATTTAAACGCTAATGAAAATATAAAAAAAAACATTGAAATATTTGAATTCCTATATATTTTACTTTTAATTTCATATATTAAAAGATGCTATATACTCATATTGCATAAAAATATGAATTAATTAAAACTAAAGTATAAAATGTCTTATAAAAATAATATACATACGTACATATATAATTTCTATATTATATTATTGTTATAAAATTAATAAAGAACATATATAATATCTTTTTTTATATAATTTAAATGGAAAAAGAAGCTTAATCGAATGTTTGAAAACTTTTCTAAGAAATTAAAAAAATATTCTACATGAATGATTTGAGTATAAAATAGAAGTATACAATTTTAAATAGAATATCAATTTGCTTATTGTAATTTGTTTGTTTTACTGCTTTCTACATTATTTTTTAACACTTTAGGTGCATATCTTATGTCAATTATATTAGGTACGTAATTTTGTTTAAACATATATTTTGACAGTAAGGAAGGATAATTTAATCCATTACTTACAGAGTGTGGGGAAGTTGATTTAAAGTAATCAAAGATTATATATGCGATTTACATGTATTTAAAAGGTTGCAAACTTGTATGTTCAAATATAAGCTGTTTGAATATGTCTGTAACTTTTCAAAATTTAATTCATAGTGTTTATAACTTTTAAAGTGGGTTCGGTTAATAAATTACCATGTAAGTCGATCCAGTTTGAATATTTGAAAGGAAATATAATAATAAATACTTTTGAGTATTCGTATTATATGTAAAAAATACTTAAAAATCATGTAACTGGAATACAAAGCCACTAAAAGCCATCACGATGCTGTTTCATTCCGTTTAAATTTTTTTTTTCATAACGTTTTGTATATGCGTTGATTTATCTGTACTACTTTTCAATCAGCAGTATTTTGTATCGAAACGTGTATAGAAATAAAAATTGAATTAGATTTTATTGGAAAATATAAAAATATTTCCTATTAAAAAATAAATTTATTTTTTTTTTTAAACTTGGTAAATTCGTAATACATTATTTTCTAAAAACCATGGAGCTAGAAATTTTCTATTATAAAATTTACCAAAGCATTAATAATTTTATTGTTCAATTTTAGCAATTTAAAATATTTTATGAGAATTTTTAACATTAAAATATTATTTAACAATAATGAAATATAATTAATAACAGTCGATGAATAAGTAAAAAATTTATTTATTTTATTTTTTTATCTAAATAAAATAAATAAAAACATACCTAAATATAAATTTTAAGTGGAAATACTTATATAAATAAACATAAAATAATTAAATTCTGTTTTAAAATGGAAATAATTATAATTATATTCGTTGATTTTTGTTAAACTATTATAATATTATGTAATATTATAGGGAAAACAGTTAATATAATAAAATTTTGAAAATGTCGTAAATAGAAGTTGTATTTTATTTTAATTGAAATAAAAAATATAAAATTCCTTTTATTCGACACCTAACTTAAAAGCCCCAAAAGTACGTAAAAACCATAAAATGAACTAAATAATGTAAATATAAAATTTATCAAAAAATTTAATTCAGTTCAAATTAATTATATGATTGTTTTCGAAATTGGCAATATATATTTATATATTTTAAATTTTAAGTAATACAAATATTTATTTTATAAACAGAAAAGTAGTACAATTTCTTTACAATTACAATCAATATTACAATATTGTTTTATAGTCAATGATATTGAAGTATTATTTTACAATACCTACTTGATTGTAAGTGCAAATGTTTATACATTTGCACCCTATAATAGGGCTTTACATGTTTTAATTAAAAATTAGTTCATATCAATAAATTTACATTATGAAATAAAATGCTTTCCCAAAATTTAAATCTGTGAAGTAGTTAATACCGAATGTTTAGTTAAAATAAGGAAATTAAATATTATATATTTTTTTAACTTTAATGTAAGTATATTATAATTTATACATAGTGTATAATAATTATTATATCTAAAACAGATAAATTCGGACTTAAGTAATAAAATGGATAGATTATTACATTTATGAATTATGGGTATTCGCAATACTTTAACTTATGTTACCAGTACAAATTTAAATCCTTTATTAATTAATAATTAATTAAAATTTATATTTGAAAATATGTTATAACTGTAGGTATGACTATACTCTACATGAAACACAGCTAAATGCAAATTATACCTTTATAAATGTATGTATTTCTCGTTTCTATATTTGTAGAAGAATTCATTAAAACAATAAATTAAGACAGTATTTATTTATTGTTAATACGTTTGTAACACTTTAAGTTTTAGTTATACTTTATACTTTAATAGTATTAGTCAAGTATAGATATGAACAACAAATATTCAATTAATAATTAATTAAAATAACTTAATTTTATTAAATGAATCGTTTTTTATGTAACACAAAATCGTATTAATAAATCTCAATTGTATCATCTGCGTGTAAATATTAAATACTAATATTGGAAGCAAAGAATACTAAATAAATTAGATATACAAAGAAAAAATTGTTTAGTCATAAATTCAAAATAATATGCAATTTATTTTTACACAAAATGATTATAATGATGTCGTAATTTTGTTAAAGTATAGAATTAAACGTCGAATAAGTAACTGTATTTAATAAAAAACTTTGAAAACGTTTTAATGTATTTTAAGATTAGGTAGATACAAAAAATATAAATTTTCAGACTCATTTAAAGTGTAGAGTTAACATGTTTGTAGTTTTGGCGTCAGAAACTCAATGAATGAACGTGCAAAGTTTAATATAAAAAAAAAAAAAAAAAAAAAAAAACATTAAACAACTTAAATCAACATGATTTTTAATCATTTATTTTTTTGTTTTCTGATATGGTTTTAATTGGAAATGTTTATAATAATATACCGAATTCGTATAATAATGTTTGAATGTAATCAATCAATTAAGTTTTATGTTCGAATAGTATACGATCTGTTTTATTAATTTTCATTTAACTATAAATACAATTTATATGACATAAATAGGACATTTCATATAAAGTGGTTTTAATCTGTACGGTTGTATTGGCGGTCATTTTGCTTTGGTCAAATATGTTTCAAAAACGTACATGACGTGACGTTGACGCCTGGTGAGGATTAACGCAAGTGGAAATAACGTTAATCCACTATATGCCATACTCTGTAAATTTAATGAATATTTGATACATCGTCTTATTGAAAATACGTTGTAAAAAGTAATTTTTCATAGTCAATCTGAGCATTTATTTTACCAGAATTGTATTGCCTACAATGCACTTTAACGTTATTAAATCTCCGAATTTTATAATTTACTCTTTAGTATGATCGTAATTTATTGATAAGTTATTATTTTTTTGTTTTTTATTTCTATCGGTAATCTATTTTTATCGAGAACTGTGTACCGTGTCTACATATTATATGTGTGGATGATCCACAGACATCCCTTTGTGTGGTGGCGTATGGGGAAAAAATAGCGAAAATTAAATTAAATCGACGAAAACGACTTGTGATCCTCCGAATTGAAATTTCCCGCGGGAAAACCGTTTTTATATTATTATATGTTCCGCGAGAACTACGTTTACCGCTGATATATACAGGAATGTTGGTATATATTTTTGCAGTTAATCTAGATCGTTTATTGAGCAGGACCGAGATGAAAAAGAAAACACGAAAATTGCAGTGTGCTCACACTACGCCTTTGCCGCCCGTCCGTCGTATCACGAAAACTTTAGAGCGTGTACCTACGATATTTTAATAATATCACGTAACGAAACGTACGACGTACAGACATACCGAAGTACGGAGTGATATTAGAATAAAAAAAAAAAAAAAAAAATCGATAAAAATAACATTGAAAACGTCTATGAATTTTTTTTTCACAATTTTTATTACGCGAAATTCTGATCACTTGACTGTACATATAATATAATATATAATAGGTTTTTGCCGCGTCCGATTCCGTTGCATTTACTTAGTTCCGTTCGTACCTTCCGTTTGTACCGACCACTTTATTTTTTCAGTTCTAGAAACGAATTCGAACCATTTTAAAAACTTCCGGAATTTATCCGGCCCGTGCGTGCACACCCAATTGTTGCGCCTGTAGACATGCCGCATCGTACGGTAACATAAATACAAATATCAAATACATATACGAAAGCTTCGGAATTGGACATTATAAAATACAAACTTTTTCATTTAGATAAATAAAATTGAATAATGCATTCGAATGAATATAATTTAAATTTGGATTTATCAAAATTATTACACCTAACGTATCTAGTAAATAGTTTATCACTATGAATTTTCACTTACCTTTACCTAGGAAAATTTTATGCTTTTGTGGTCTAGGACTAAGTACTTTTTGCCACTCCTTCCTCTGCAATCTAAACCATTAGGTACTAATACAAAATATAACTCATAAGAGTTGTAATTTATGTAATTCAAATAAAGCAAAAATGTTTAAAATATTTGCGACTGGTTTAGGTACTAAATTTCTTACGAGTAAATTCATTAATTATATCCTCTAAATATTTGAATTCCTCTTTTGAATTTGTTCGTAAATTTCGTTTTTAATGCTGAGAATAGCAAGACGCCAAAACAAGCTGTACTATAGTCGTTAACAATACGCAATTTATTAGGGGAAAATATTTCATTAAAGTGTATTGTTTTCGATAAAAATAGAAGTGGTCTTATTAGCATAATAATTATAATTTATTAATTCTAATTAAATCAAAATAAATTGTTTGAAAACCACAAAATTGCTCAAAATTTTGTCAGTCAAAGATATATCCCTAGTTAAATCTAGGGTATGTACTATCTCTTAAACAAAAGTGGGTTTAGGGGTTTAAACCCTCCCCCCGAAATTTTAAATTAAGCATATGTATACAACATATATTCATATATATATATACCTAACGAATATTACAAACTTTATATAGGTACAAATAATTGTACAAATACCTACAGTTTTTTTATTATTATAATTAAAGTTTGTATATAAATATATTTTGTAATTGTTGTAGAATATTATAATTAAATTAATAATATAATTATCTAATTTTTATGTATAAATTCAAAATATTTTATCATTTCTTCCCGAAAACCGCACTGAACCTTTCCTAGATTCTCTTCCACATATGGCACTAATACTTCATCCAAACCTAATAATGTCATCGAGAATATTTTGAGATCTGAGTTTTATAATGAGATAACTCTGTAATTGTCACAAACAGTTTTGTTTCCTTTTTTTATGTAGTGGTATAATTATTTCTTCATTCGTTCATTCCAATATGTTAGCATACGCAGTGTTATATTTAGGAGAGTGTCCTAGGAGGTTAAAATACCCCCAATTTTTTTATTTTTTTTATTTTGAAATATGTGACTCATCTTAAATCGTAAAAGCGTAAGACGTGATATATTATTGGCAATAATAAAAAAAAAAATAATAATAATATTAATGTAAAGGGGTAAAACATAAAACGATTTTATGATCGAACTATAATTATATTTTCAGAGAATAAAATATTGTTTGGACACCCCCCGAAAAAAAATTCCCTAAATACGCCACTGAGCACACATTTATTATTTTAAATCTTCTAGGCATATTTTGAACACGGCACAATACAATTATTTTATTAATACAGTAATTATATTCCCCGTATTTGATTAAATTTGATTGGGCTGTCTAAACCAGATGCTTTCTTGTTTTTAGGCTATTGTGATTTTTTCTTGAGTTACTTCATTCAGCATTCATTCATTCATTTACCTCTTTGGACGGTTGTGCTTATTGTTGGATTCACTGGTACCTCTGCATTCTGTATTTCTTTAAAGTACTCCTCCACCTTCTAGCATTTAGCATTTAGCATTTCTAGCATAATTATTCCCCCATCACGATTACACAATGAATGCCATTATTTTATATATTTATATATTTATGATTAATTAATTGTTTCTTTTTTTGTATACAATATTATTAATAATTCTGTGAAATCTTCGATCTATATCGTGTCCAATTTCTAAGAAGGTCGTTTCAATGGCTTGTAAATAATCCTAATCCTAATTGATGAAACTTCAACACAATGTTAAAACCAGCAGAGTTCGCATAGTCGCATAAAAATGTCTGCTTGTTTATAAAATAAAATATATATGTAAAATATAGCTAAATACAACTAATAGAATTGTATTTATAATATAATAGAATATAAATTTACTTGTAGGTGAATATATAAAATAATAACATAATAATAATCATAAAAAAAATGTGAAAAAGAATATGTCTGAACGCAAGAGAGTGATAATGGAAGAGTTGATAAAAAAGGATATATTTTTTAAAATTTGTTTTAAATATGCTTTCAACCGGTTTTCTACTAAACAATATTATATAATATAATAGTCGATACGATTGATAAAATAATATGTTGTGTTTATTATTATTACTCATTGCTATACCTGCCTATAATTTATAAAACATAAGTCCATAAAAAAGACAAAATAATGATTTGAAATTCACAAAATCGTAGCTTATCGCAATAACTCTTTGATAAATAATACACGATGACGATGATCTACACGTTTCGACGTGAAATAATCAAATATGAATACGAGTTTGGTACGCGCAATCGGCCAAGTTAAGACGAAGAAAAGTAAAAATAGAACATATAATTGTATTAACCATTAATTTGTACAGATTGTTTCGATAGTTTGTCGGTGCCGCTCGGAAACAAACGGGGAAAAGAAAAGGAAAACAACGTGCGACGAACGGAAACGCGCCGAAAGTGCTCGATTTGACGCGCGCGTCCGACGCGACGTTTTTCTCGTCGCAACGGACACAACGCGCACGTCACTCTCTCGCGAGATTCGGTCCGCTCGCCGCGCGTCGCTTCGTGTGCCGCCGCCGCGCGTATTATTTTTAATGCACACTCGTGCGTTTGTCGCTCGCGCCGACGACACGCGGTGAATATTGGTCGCCGCCGCCACCGACGACGACGACTACGAAACAGTTTTTGCCCGCAGATTTTTCACCGCTCGCCCGCAAAAAATATTATAAATAATCATTTCGTTCTCGTTTTGAACACGACCAGTCGACCACCAAACTCCCCTCCCCACCCCCACCGACAATCCGTACACCGTCCTAAACACCGACGACATAATATCGTAATACCATACGAACGACACATTTTACGCGAAAACTTATCACTATAATGGTCCGCTACTAAGGTGAGTGATACGAATTTTACTATATCTATTAATAGTAATAATAATAATAATAATATTATATTATTATCTATGTGCGGCCACGCGTTTGTTTTTAGATTTTTATACTTTACGCGTTTTCTACGCCGGTCAAAATCGTACTTGTCTTGTACTGTATTTGTAGATGTCAAAGCGATTATATAAAAACTCTCAAACAAATTATAACTAGAAAAACAAAATGTTGGCGGGCAATAATATAACGACTGTCGATTATTTTATATAAGTACACGTCGGGGTTGAATAATGTTTGAAACATTATTATGTTTTAGACAAATGGTTTAGTGAGTACGTTCTATTTTTACTTCTCTTGGTTTCAAATTAGTTTTACATGCCTACGTGCAACTAAATCGTAAGTGTGCAATATAATTCAAAACGTCTAATTACCGAATTAAATTCATATAGGTCATAATAATAGTTTTGTAAATTTTAAACGTTTCTTATGCCTTTTGAGTTTATTATAGGTATTACAATGACAAAACATCAATACGATTTTTAATATATAATTATTTGTTATGCATTAACACGTTTAAAACAGTAATTTATTTTATTTATCACTGACTGAGTTAATTCGTGCAGTCATAGGTTTAGAATGGTTTTTATTTGACAGTAAAAAAGTTGAATAACACATATTTGTGTTTTGAGAAATACGAATTGAGGTATAAATAAGTGATTTCATTGACAAGAAGAAGAAAAAGGAATTGGAAATGCAACACACATCTAAACAGCACAAAGAAGCTCACCGTACGCATTGATGTTGGACAGTCCAATAAAAAAAAAAAAAAATGTGCGTTACATTATTGTATATACCTACACAATATGTAAAAAAATATGTTATAAAATCTATTTAAAAAGAACCACACAAGAGAGGAACGAAGGATTTACGAATTTTTAAGAAACTCCGTTTTCCCGAGTCTTTCGATTTCCGCCAATTTATTTAGAATGTCAAAAGGACGTGTCAGGAAAAGCTTGTCGAGAATAAATTGTCTGAAGATTATTTTTATTTTTTTTAACCAATAATGTTATCGTATAACACTTTATTCAGAATATTGTTTTTCTAAGCATTCCGGAAATTTTAAAATATCGTATTTAAAAATTGATATTTTTTTTATATTTAAAACAAACATAAAATACACGTACGTATAATAAATATATCTATACTCCTCGATCAAGTATTGATTCCAAATAATTTGTAATAGTTTTTTTTTTTTTTGACGAGCCAGCTCGGATAGCATTAAATTTCCTAATCATATTATCTATATTGTTTTGTAGTCCATTAATCCATTAAATACTTATTCGTCTGACGAAGATTACGTATATTATTAAAGGGTCTGTTTAAAATATATAAATAATTTACTGATCATCATTTCTGTAAAGAGTGGTTACAAATAACCAGAGTTTAGGGGGTAAGTATTTTGGAAAAAGGCGAAAATTTAAAATATTTAATATTTACTATAATATTGGAAAGTTAAGCAGTAGATTGGTTTATTAATACAGTATTGCAATTTATTATTGATATTCCTTTTTTAAATAACAAACATGTTCAAATAATTGAAATCACACCATTCAGTTATGATTTCGGATAATATGTAATTATTACTCGTATAATTTTAATCGACTACTTAATTTTTTAATAATTTCTTTATTGACGTCGAAAATGTTTTGTACACATTATAAGTTTTAAACTGATAAGATTAGGTATAATAATGGATATTTTATTGTAAACATTTGTTTCATATCAAAAAATATTTTTACTTTAGTTTTTAAAACGAAATAAGTACCATCAATTAATGTCACATTTTTCATAATTTATTTAGCACCGTTTGAATCTTCACACAAGTTCTCATTTAAATTGGATATTTTCCAACGGTTACAAGTATTAAAATCGTGTAAAAAAATAGCATTTAAAATATCATACTCTTAAGAAAAAAAGGAATAAAAACTAATTTTATAATACTTATGTATAAAATACAAATCATTACCATTTTACATAATTCAAAATTCTTTCAAACTTTCTACTAAAGTGATTAAAACAAATTAAAATTCTCAATAATTAATAATACGTTTTAATTATTAATTATTACTAGATTAAAATATTTGTTATGTTTTTGAAAAAAATTAATTAAATAAATTGTTCAATATATTGTTTCTAATCAACTTTAATTTCCTTAGATTTATTTGATAAACATTGAAAAATTATTTCAGTATAAACACATTATTAAAAATTTACAATAAGATCCAAAATAAAGTTATATTATATATTTTCTGTCTATAATTTTGTATAATGACTATAAACCTTCGATAAAAAATAAATAATGACATGAATCGTGATTCCACGAAAATTTAAAGTTTTATTTTTCTAAATTTAACAATATTTATAGTAAGCTCAGTTGTATTACAAATAATTCATCAAAAAAAGAAATGTATATTTTTATTTTTTATAAATTTACATAATTCCATTGAAATTAGTGTGTATTTTTTAATTTGCATTTATAAAAATAATATCGGATATTGTATTATTAAAATTTTCATTGTTATAAAAAATTAATAATAATAACAAAATTAAATATATATTCATAATAGTTTAACATAAGGTAATTTGTTAGATTATAATATTTATTATATCCTCTAATAAATAATAATATTCAAGGTTTAATTTCCAAATGGCAACATTAAATTATTTTGCATTATTCTATTTACTTCAGAATATAAATTAAAAATTTAAAAGCAGATGTTGTCATGTTTAAATGTTATATGATTTAAATATATGAACATTATTAATAATGAAAAAAAAAATTAATACTAAATTATAATTTTATGAATTATATTAAAATTTTAAATTCAAAAGAATAAATTTTAGAAATTATTAAAAGAAGGATTTTGAATATAATTTTTATTTTTAACCTGAGACATGCATAAATAATTAAGCAACATTTATTTATTTTTTTCGAAGCTATTAGTTAAAAATACAATATTTATTTAATTTAATACATTAATTTGGTATGAATTATTCTAAATTTGTTTTTTTTTTTTGTATTTTAGAAGTAATCCATATACTTGGAAATATTTTTTGATTGTTAATTGATCTCATATTATACTAATAAATATTAATTTTTCAATTGTTTTAGTAGTTCCATTAAGGGAAACTAATTATATAAAATAACGAAAATATAATGAAATTTTAAACAAATCCTATATTGACAAAATATATTTCACTAACTTGGTAATTTGAAGAATAATCGTAGTAAAGTTATATATTTTATACAAATTAATAATATTAACACATTTAAACACATTTTTAAAATGTATTATAATGTTTATAAAGTTTATAATTAATAAATATTTAAAATTGAATACATTATTTGAGTGAAATAATATCTTAAATGTATTTATAAACCCTTGGAATTTTAAAAGTATAATGTGTTAAAATAAAAAATATTAAACCTTTTAAAGTTTAAATTGTATAAAAGTAATTATTTGTGATGTTTTTTAATTACAGAAAACACTTATTAGTTTAATAATTTATGTTATAAAAATTGTAAATTGCTTATGTACTTATGTATATCATTGAAATAAATTATAAAGTAATTAAAGTTTTGTGTAATGGTGGTAATATCATCATTGGTAATACTGTTATAAATGTATTATTATTTATAATATATTTTATATTTAATAAATGAGTTATAAAAGTACTACAGAGTTTAACGCATAATATATTTTTTAATTTGATTCGTTACCATTGTTAGGAATATAATTGAATCTAATTTAATAAAATATAGCTATATATATATTTATAAGAACTTTATTTTGAAAGAATAATAGAACAAATGAAAGTATAAAGTAATAAAGTACTAAATATAATATCAAAAATTATATAATATTATAAATACATTTAGTTCTGTCAACTACTCTTAATATTTTATAGGTATGGTTTTAAATTTAAATTAATTTTTTTATTAATTCATGTATTTATGTATGCATTCTAATGTACCACTGAAGGTTAAAATTATTAATAATGAAACTTTAAGTATAGAGTTTAGTAATAGATAATTAATAATTACTTACTCAATCGTATTGAATGTTTTGCGTTCAGAGTAGGTATTTAAACGCGTATATTATTACGTTTTTTTTCTGACAAGAAATACCTATAAAGTATTAATAATATCTATAAGTAAGGTATATATTCTATCGAAATATATAATTGCAGTAAATTATTAATTAAGTATTTATATAAATTAATTATTTCTAAATTTTAATTCTAATATATACATAAATTTATATCTTATAACCTGTATTTTATTTTTTTACAAATAATTCAATTTATTTAAGGATTAATTACAATAATTATTGTTTTTAATTTAACGGTAGTAGTACGTAATTGAACATATTATGCAGTTTTATATTTTAAAAAGTTTTTATAAAATCTTGTTATTAAATTCTATTAGTATGATAGTGACGTACCTATTAAATAAATTGTATTTGATCTTTGTAAAATAATAAGTTCAAATTAAAATCATAAATAAATACGCTCGTCAGTTTCATAGAAGCTATTCAATTCTTCGATATTTTTAACGCTATTATAGTGAAAAAAAAAATATCTATTATACATTTATTTGATACTGTGCCTTTTATATACTTACAGCCTACAGGCAAATACCAATTTTGTTATTCTTGAATTATTTAAACAAGACATATCAAATAATAATTTATCGGAGTCTGGATTTAACAAGTAATACGTGCGTATTTCGATATAATATTAAAATATATTAAAAATTAATTAATTTTTTATTGAAATAATAAAATAAGAACATTACATATTTATAATACTACAAGTCTACAACATAGGTACATAAATTATTATATATAAATTTCTTTTTACTATATACATATTTTATCATAACTATTTTATATATTGGCATGAACTTTTACAATTTTGATAATTAAAATAAGTACATAATATGTAAGTAGAAATAATACAATAGATAACAACGTAAACTGTAAAAAGAAAATATTAGATTATAATTATTTATAAGTATTTTCAATTGATTATTATTTTTTATTTCTTAATTCAGTCAATCATCTCTAATTTAAATCATAAAATATCCTAAATAATACAACTCGATTTAAATGCAAAATAAAAAAATATTTCTAGAGGTTTTTACAGTCAAAACATTGTAACAATATAAATTGAATATAATATGATGAATTGAGTTTTAAGATAACACATAACAGAATAAACCTTAGAATGAACGTCTGAATGTATTAAATATATTTCTATAACCTATAAGTATGTTTATTTTGTATGAATTTAAATATCTTATACAAATAAAATGTAAATTTTAAATATACTTATTTAGTTATTACTTATATTATATTATACTAAACAAGATTAACTTAAATTAGTTTAAATTAAGCTTATACAAAACAATTTAGAGTACAATTGTATTCCATTATTGAAATTAATTTTGATTTTATAACGCATTTAATATTAGAAGAATTTTAAAAATTAACTAATTAATTAATTACCATTATAAAATAATGTAACTATAAAATATAAATTATTCAGGTTATAATGTCAGTGCTTTTTTTTAATTCTATATTTTATTTATGTTTAAAAATTAATGATTCTGAAAATAGGGCACCCATCTGAATTAATTTAATCACCTTTTATACAACCTAAGTAAAAAAGTCTATCTGTAGATAAAGTTTCTATTAAAAATTCGACGCATTAAGTATTAAATTTGAATTATAACTTCGTAATTAAATAAAAATCTTAATTATGTCGTTATTATAATTTAAAATTATGTTTTTTCTTTATTTCATAATTATTTGTTTCTTTCTAGTGATGTTATACTCAGAGACGTTCCCATTATTTTCTATGAAAGTATACTAAGTCAATGAGTGGCGAGTGCATAATGCATAATTAAAATTAAATTAAAAATATTTCATTTATATGATTTTATAATATTTTTAATATATCCGATTTTAATTTCTGTACTATGTAAACTACTCGTATAATATATAATATCTAGGTATTTTAAATTACTTAATATATAAATATAACAGTGCATAAAATTACATGTGTTATTACAAAAATTTAAAATGCATAACAAATGTATAATAAATGTTTGTTTTTCAATGTAAAATTATTGAGACTTATATAGTATACGTTGTTTACCCATGATTTTTTATAAAAACTTGAGAGTCTACCATTTGGAACAATAATTCCAGGTAATAAAATATACTGAGTACATATATTATAACTGTTAATAACTAGTTACTAATAATCCATTTCAAAATTTTACCACGTGTGTAAATTAACCAATGTAAATATTTAAAGTAAGATTCAAGTCCCTATCATCAAAATTCATGGATTTAAACCGTTAATCCCAAAATTACAGATAATATTAAACATTTTTAGAAAAAAATCAGAGCTTAAATGAAACAGTAATTTTGACGATTTTCATCCATTTTTTGATAGTTTTTCTTCTTCCAAGGAAAAACTTTGTTTTCTACAGAAAGCATACCCTATTCGCAGTAACAGAACCATTATTTTTACCTAAAACAGTGTCTTCAGACATACAAAATGTAAAACCAATACATCCTTCGCTTCACTCAGAATCAAAAAATGAACAATAAATATAATTCATAAATTAAGTTTTATAATGTGTTACCTATACAATATAAAAATTATTATTTAATTAAAAAACTGCAAAATAGCAACTTTGTTTTTTATATTACGTTATAAATCATATTTATTTTTAAAAGCAAAATAAAAAAAATAATTATTATGTTAGGTACCTAACATTAAAAAAAAAACCTTTAAGTGCAATACAAGCTTACAGCTATTTTACGATTGATATACCCAAAATTGTATAACTAAATCAAATTATTCTACAACTTACATGTGAACAAAGAACTTACTAGAAAGTTCAAAGTGGAGAACAAATTGTGAATTTACGATTTTGAGAAATGTATTTATACAACTTGAGGTATGAACTACGGTGTATAATAAAACAATTATATACTATATACTAATCTTATTTCCATCTCTGTAATTCTATTTCGCTATTTTTACATGTCTATTAATGATTTAAAAATTATAATTAATATTCAAGGACCTATAATTTTATTTATTTGTATACTGATAGTCCATATATTATATTATATTGCCAAATAAATATGAAAGGCTGGGTATAAAATTACGAATATGAAAAATCATTTTTATATTAATAATTAATTATATACCCTTAATTATTACTTACTCATGATTAAGTAATGATAAACTATTGAGATTAAAATTATAACAATATTTTGATGAAATGCAGTTTTTTTAAAAAAAAAAGATTTAAATAGTTTTTATAATATTAATATACCAACATTTATGGCAATTTTCCAAATATAAATATATTTAAAAAACATTTTTATACTAACCTAACTTATGTACTTTTTGAAACGAACTTGTTGTTTTGAATAATCATGTCAAATAAAAAAATATATTAAATATGATTATATTATATTAAAACGTTATACGAAGAGTTTATTTATTTTTTTTTTATGATATACTTTTTTTGGTTTTTTTATATAAGTAAATAATTTAATCTATATATTAGTATTTAGAAAATTAAAAGTGTAATACATAGTGTTAATATTATTATTATATAAGTTATTAATTTCTTACTAATGCGAAAAAAAAATGAATTACTCACTTACAATACTGTAAATCAATTGTGTAAACAATTTTTTCACACCCACTTCATATTTACTATAAATGTATTTATAATGAAATATAAATATTTTTTTTGAATAGTCAAAATAATCTTACAATATCTATTTCTCTTTAATCAATTAAAACAGTAGATAGAAAATATAAGGAAATATTTAATTTTTTTTTATTTGTATTTAAAATACATGTATGCATCTATTTACATCTGCTTAAAACTCAAAAGAACAATTTTTTTATTTATTTTAAATATATAGGTGACACGACACATGAGGATCTATGAGTATAAAAAATGTATTTATGCTACGGACATATTTCAAAATTCTGGATCATATAAATATACTCAATATACTATATAGTATTATTGATTCGTGAAAATAATTTATAAATAAAAATTTAAAAATAATGTAATATCGATTAATTTATTTAAAGGCTATATCTATTTATAATTATAATAATAATTTTGTCGAAACAATATTATGCGTTGAGAAAATTCCACACTCTACTATACGAAATTCGAAGTAATTATACATGCTGCTGAGATTTTCCCATTGTTCTTTGTACTTAAAGCTTTCGTTATTATAACATTTCCTAAACATTATGTTTATTATATCGATTTTCAAGAGTCACGTTATTGTTGTATAAAAAATGAAAACATATAATAATAGCACAAAGATTTCATAGAAACAATATTTAATTTGAATGTAATAATATTAGTAATAAAGGTTGAAAACTAGAAGCCTTAAAGTTGACAAGACGTTACATACGTGTAACAATATCATTTAAACCTATGCCTCATGGTATTATTTTATGTTATAAGAAAAAATAATTAACTCTATAAGAAAATGTACGATGAGTTTGGGAAAATAAAGAAAACAGTTAATTTAAATTATTTTCTAACTAGGTATTTTAAGTAATGAAAATAATGGTTTGTAACGAATTCCTTACCTAACCTAATATTGTGCATTAAAGTCCGAATAATTTTAACTTCAAATTTTTTCTGGAATGATTATAATATATATGACATAAAACATTATTAAGCATTATGTATACATTTATTAAGTTTACATTAATGAAAAATTTAAAAATAATTCATTAAGCATATGTAACTAGTTTTTTTTCTATTTTATCAAACATAATAACAAAAAAATTGATTATAATTATTAATTTATTTTCATTTTTTTACCAAAACGATATCAAAATAAACAAATGCGACAAATGTAACATTTCATTATAGGTAGGTACAGTAATAATTTTAAAAAAATTTTCGTTCATTTGCGTTTGACTAACAGTTTCTAACAACACTAAGAACATGATAAAATAATTAGTACAAGACAAATGATATATAACACATTATATATGACAAATATTATTGTTACTATGATCGCTAATATAGTATTACTATCAAAAGTATATACTTAGATAATTATTTACAATAATATGTGTTAATAAATGTGCATTATAAAAACTCATTTTTTAAAAAGAAATTTAAGGCAGTTTGTAGTTAAATGTTTACAATATGCAGTGTATGGTTAATATTTTTCTTCTAAATTAGTATTCTTTATAATGAATATTAATTATTAACTATAACTCTCAGACATATAATGAAAAACAATAATTATTAATAAATGTGTTAAAATTATTACAAATTATGGAAGTACAATTGTTCTAGAAATCCTTTTAAATTATTTTTAATTTTAGTTAATTCAAAAAAGTTAAAAGTTTATTAAAAATTCAAATAAATTAACATAGTAAAAAGGTTAAAAAAAAGTTAAATTTTAATTTATAAAACTGTAAGTGTTATAATAATAATTTAAATTTTAAAAATGTATAGTTTCATTTTACCTTCAATTAGTATTGTCCTATTCTTAAAATACTATCCTATACATTGACAAATTTAAAATTATTAAAATATAAAACAGTCGTTTTTGTAAAATGCAAGTGAAAACTATTATACTTTTTAATAAATTCATAAAAAATGTCTAATTATTTAGAAAAAAATTAACTCGTTAAGTTAATAGTTTACACATGAAAAAAAGAACTCGTTATATATAACTAAATTAGAATTAATTAAATTTTTTACTTAACTTCAACTCTAACTCTTAATATCATCCTAGTTAATTTGAGTAGTTACTCGTACCTACTGAACGCCCGAATGGTCTAATTCCAAACGATCTGTTTTTTTTATTTTTTATTTAATTATAACAATTATGATGTTTTCATCCGACAGCGTTTACATATTAATCACTGACACTTAATAAAAGAAATATTATATATCATGTGTTATTTAAAGTTTAAACAGTTATACGGTCTACGAAATTTTTCTAAAACAATGGGTTTTTCTGGACATTGCCTAGGTACTTGGATATTTATTTGGAGCACGCTCAATGACAAGTTTTATTAGACCCGAATATATAATAATAGTTACTACCATGGTTAAGGTGTCGACGGTTATAAAATCAAATGATATATAACGAGGGTTTGTCTTGGGGAATGTGCGGAAAAATCTTCGGCATCCGACGGAGTGGCGTGTTATTCGTTTTCAGTATATTAAATTTCGTACGGTCATCCGTTTGTTGCGACCTGCAACGGCGACCGAAAAATATGATCGGTAAATATTATATTTCTATATTATAAATATGTCGGTTTGTATCCGAAATCATACCTAGTAAATAAAATACGCCACGTGGAACACCCAAAACGTCAACTATTCACCTATTCCTATCCCAAATGTCGCGAAAACTCGTTCAATATTACTTTGATCGTGTACAATGTGACATTATAAATTATTTTTATTTTTACAGAAATGTTGTTATATTAATAATAAATCGTTAAAAAATTGTAGTACTTTTTTCCAAATTATTAAATGCACATTTTTTTATAATTTCGTATTAAATATACGAGAGTATTAACATAGTAGGTATTATATCGTTGAATGCGAAATTATTATTAATATCAGTTAACTATTAATATTTCTTGAGAAATTATCATCGAACTCGTAGCTACAACCATAGAGTATTAATAATATTACTAATTAGATAATTAAGATTATCGTGACTTTTTTCGTGACTATAATTATCTATGCATCATTTACTTATAATAATATTGAAAATTAATAATATTCGTTTTACATTCTAAGATATAAAGATTAAATAATTACCTAAAATTATTTCGGAAATGTGATTTTTCCAATAAATGAAAAAAATTCCTTAAAAGTACCACTTAGAATAAATTAGAATTTTGACCATCAAAACGTTCAAAAAAATATACCCTCTAACCTGGCTATCTTCATATTTCACATAATTAAAGAAATAATATATTATTTATATTAATTATTTACAAGGAATTTAAAACTAAGAATGTAATAGACATAATATTTTTAGTTCACTGGCTGATTAATAATTTTAAAAAGCTATGAAATACTGAAATATATTAATATACTATTTAAATTGGTCGAACAAATTGTAAAAATACGATAATTGACTGTAAAGTATCACCGAATCCATATAAATTTGACTATGAAAGTAACTTAGCGACAGGAAATTATATTTATAAAATATCATTTTATAATAGATCATATTTAAAGTAGGTTTGTATTTAAACTAAACGGGTTACATTACAGTAGACTACAGTAGAGTCACGCTAATATGGTCCACGCTAGTTCGGACATCCGGTTAATCCTAAAAATATATTCTACCTATGTAAAATAAAATAAATACATACATTTCAATAAATATGATTTAATTTTTATCCAATATCAATTCAAAGATATAAAAAATTGGAGGAAGGCGACTGAAAATTTTATAACAAACATTATATAAAATACCTCAACCACTTAAAACTCATTTCACAGATATTTTAAACCTTATTCTGTTAAATCCGGATTTTTGATAATCCAGATAAAGGTCCCATCAAGTCCGGATCAGCAAGACTCTATTATAATTTATTTTAAAGATTTTATAGAAAATTGTATGAATGTACAACTGCAATTGTAAAATTATGTTATATTCATTATGTAGATTAAAAGAGATTTTTTAAAATAAATATAGCCCAGTGGATGGTCATTTAATGAAAATATATTTTATTATTTCATTAAATTTATGTATAAGAATATATTATACATAATAAAAAACATACTATCTATAAATAATAATTAATATTCAATACAATTTTCCTATAGATATATATTTTTTTATATATTATATTGATCCCAAAATAGTAAACTGACCGAAAATGAACAGAATGGTCAAAATGTAAAACTATTCTCGACTAAAAAAAAGGTAATTTGGGCAAAATGGTCTTGCTCTGTAACAAAAACTTTTCATAATTAATGTTATTAATATTTTCAAGTAAAACTTTTTTGTGGAATTTTATTCATAAAAATTTGTTTAAATTTAAAAATTTAAATCATTTGTTCTTTCAATAATTTCTAAAGAAATAATAATTATAATTATTACAATAAATGTAGTTTACATTTTTACAAATAAAAAGTATTGAATTCTAAAATGTACCTATTCTATTTTTATAATATGAAACGAAAATAAGTTAGAGATAAAAATAATTTAAATTATTTATCACCCATTTAAATGACTTTTTTTAGTTTATTACACAATCAGAAAATATGCATACATATTATAACAGTAACAGCTAATAGTTAACGGCCATTGTAATCAGATTTGATTTGATTTCTATATTTATTTTTCTACATATACAAATCACAGTTGTATAATTATTTATATTTTATATTAATTTTTAATATCATTTAAATAAAACTGTATAATTTGAAAACATATTTATCTTTTTTTATATTTGAACAAAAACTTTTTATTGACCACTAATACTGTGAACAACATGTTTTTTATGATCCAAATTTACTTTTATTATTTTAGCTATAATTATGATAATCTTGTTCTTGTCCAAATGATTTTTTTAAACTTTTGACATTTTATATATTAACATGTAAACGTGCTTAGGGGCACTTATTATATTGTTTAAAAAATAATTATAAATGCACTTAGTACCCATAACCTTGAATCAACTTAAAGAATAATAGGTACAACAATAACCACGAAGAACTAATAATATGTAAATTGTAATTGTGGTATTAAAAAACACAACGCAACAAGAAGTGAACGACGTGCTGACACTTTATAAATGGTTCGCAATCATGCATATAAACAAATTACGCATTTCATAGAAATAACGTTCATTTTAAAAATATATAAGACAGTCGAATTTGTTATTAATTTGTCAGCTCAAATACATTGTTTACAATTAAATAACAACTATCAATAATATGGATTTTTTCTGATCGTACCTGCGTACCTTTATGAGAAGATTAATTCATAAATGAAGAAAGAAAATCATATTATTATGTTAATAATATATCGATACAAAACATTGAATTTAATATCAATATAAAAATATCTATCAATATATCAAAAATAATTCATGAGAAATAGCAAGCTAATAAAGTGTCATTCTTGGGTGATTTATTTTATCTGCCATTCGTGTCCCTTTTTTATGCACATATGCTTATCGTATGATTTTTTTCCCTACATAATATGTATATTAATAGACTAAAAATAAAATTTATGGGAAATTATGGAATATTATTTTGTTTTGACGTTGAAGCTTGTTCGTGTACGCCATTATAGTTATTATTTTTTTAAATAATCGATAGCATATTTTGTGAAATAATAAAAAAAGTTTTACGTCAAATATAATAATTATATATTAACATAATAATCAATATTTGACATTCTATTGTGTACTTTAATTGAAAAAATGTTATTTTGGAATTTCATAAGATCGGGTAATGAGAAATTCAAAAATATTGTTAAAAACGAAAAGCTATTGCTGAGACCTCGACAAAGAATGAGCCAATTAAACAAATATACATACAGCAAATGGTTATTATTATACTGTCTAGCCATCGTTAATATTAGTTCTCGGGAAATGAAACCAATAGTAGTTAATGTCAGTGAATTGAAATGCATTAGATGACTAATGGCCACTTGGCACTAGGACGTTTTCCCGTCATATACCCGTACTTCAGTTACAGTAAAAGCAAAACAACCATGGATATACACCTATGAAGATCTATATATTATGATCTAAAAAATAAACCATAATTCGTATAAGATTTATAAAGCAATTTTAATAGTTTTTAAACTTGTGATTTTTATATTTATAAAATTCGGTTATTATTTAATTTTGGTCGATAACTTATGAAACATTATAATTTATAGTAGGTAATGTTATATTTCTAAACAAATTAAAATATTTGGCTCAAAAACTAATGACTAAATAAATGACAATATTTAGATAAATTATACTAAATTTCTCGTCGATTTCGCGAAGATGTCACTAGTATATCTTTAATTAGGTACCTGAAACTATAATAAGAGTAGTGATTTGCGACTTCTTGTGTGAACAAAGCGTCTGATAATAATTTGACGATGTTTTCATTAGTCTTCCTAAAGACAAGGAAGAACTATATAATATTAATTAATTATATTTACTCACTCGTTTATACATTTGTATTTTTTTTTTTTTTTATACCAAAACCCATTCAGTTTTTTCGATATTTAAAAATATTTGTGTACTATGTCTATACAATGGAATTAATAATATTTTTTTTTTTTAATTCAAACATTGTTCGACATAAATAAAGGTATCAAACGGAATATGGTCCCCCGTATAGAATGGTGTTACTGTTAAGCTATGTCAATCGTTGTTAGACCACTTGAGAATTTCAGTGACACAAAATCCACCGCGTCTCCTCAACACAATAATATAATCGTATGCAAATGTCGAGCTATAATAATATTCACGATCGGAATCTCAATGTATAAATAAATACATTTGAATAAAACTACAATGTTCAATCGCGACGTGTCCAGATAAATTGTAAACGTGTAAAATAATTAAAATTATATACCTGTACTTTAGGCCATATAGATGGACTATCTATCTATATTTATATATAGGTATTATATTACAAGAAATAAAAATGATACTAACAAATAATGAGCCTAAACGAGTAAAAAGTCGATTTTATTTCAACTTAAATTTTAAGACAAGTGCATATCTTGGTTTTATTCTGTTTTTTAAACATTTATTTAAAGTTTAACATAATCTTAATCTGAGTTTGTATAGGTATTATACATGACAGTATTGTATTATGTTTGGAAACTTTATATTACTATTAGGAATGCCAATATCTAAATAGAATTTATCGTTATAAAGATTTTTAACTGTAAAATTCATATTTCTCTTGATTCTAAACTTAATATCACTAAATAATTTAAATACATAGCATTTTTAATTTAATTTTTTTTAATTTGAGTATTAAGCTATATATTTTATAGTGGATGAAACACATACAATATTGTGTTTAGTGAGTACAAATCATAATCTTCTTGTTAATTAATTATACTAACTATATCAAAGCAATTTTTTAAAAAGGTATTCAGTTTAAAAAATAGCATTTTTACTACTTATATAGTATAAAATTGAATTTGCGCTGCATAATTAATATACATAATCGCTAACACGCGAATTTCGTATTTCGACCACGTATCGTATTTATCTCGAAAATATTACTAAAGGCATTCGTTATTGTAATTATTATTTAATACTCTCCTGACTGTTGTAAATACTAATGACTATATATAAAGTAACATGGTCGAAAGATGTAACATTAGCAACCTACACGATAGTAGTTTAGGATTTTAAACGAAACATTTAAATGTGTCTTTTGATGTAGAATCCATATGCCCGGTCCTCTTTCTGTTCGATGTTCTCCTTATATTGTCGAAGATTAAAAAGTAAAAATGCGTAGGTATATTAGTTATGTACAATAGTAGGTATAGTGGCTTATTTATGAGGATGAAAATGGTATAGACATTGAAAATCGCAAATTCGCTATTTTTATAATAAAACTAAACCCATCTTTATAGTGTTCTAGCGACCATATGCAGTAATAAAGTTTTATGGTCGAAAATTCGTGATTTCCACAAGAACAAGAAAAATATATTTAGTATGAGCAATTGATCGTAGTTTTTCATTTGAATTTAAAATGTAATTGCTTTCTTAACAATTGTTCATTTCCCTTATTATTAGGGCTCAAAAATTGTTACATTAAAAATTATTAAAATTTATTAAATTGATGGTAATATTATTATTGTAAATAATATACAAAATTATACTTTAAATTGAAAGATAAATTTGTCATCTAATTTTTTTATATCCATTTATAAAATTTCTTATACATGAAACACGTTATGGATGCATATTTAAAAAAAAATAAACCTAGAATAGATAAATTCTCTTGTGCCTAATCCAATCTGTTGCATTATTTTCGTTAGTCAGAATTTATGATATTTGTCGAATTTTATTGAAATCCTATTATTATTTTATGTACAACTTTTTAAAACTAGACATTAACTAATTCGCTGATAATTATTTTTAAATAATATTTTTTTATATAAAATAATTTTTTTTTTATGCATTATACGTTAGTTTATGAAATGCAAAACGATGCTCGAAACTAAGATAAAATTTCACAAAATAAACTTGTGTTGGCATAGCACGAATTTGTAATTTACTCAGTTATATAATGTACAGAAAAAACATGCAATTACTTTCTTAGCCTTTCTTAGATGATTACACGGCGATGATTAGCGACAAAAACATTACATATGAGTGTTTGACACACAGGTTGAAAATTCAACGAACATCGGTTGTTAAACAAATAATAAACAATTCGTTATTGTACCCCGACAGAGTTTTACTTTGATGATTTGTATCCACGCTAACAGGCTGTTTCTATACTGAATATATGACGAATTCGAAACGCAAACATTATTGGTCTTAAAGCATTTATCCCGATTGAAAACGGAGACAAAATGTTTATAATTTTCTACATTTTTAACCAGTTTTGTACACAAATGGGTAATTTTCGTACAAAACAGATTCTTTATAAAAATAAATCGACATTTTCCAATGTACTCAATTCGTATATATATATATGTATATTTTATAGGATGGTCATTCATTGAGAGACATATTTAAATCTCTAACGCTTACTTTTCAGCAAAAAAATCGGATACATCAGACTGCCATTTTCTATGTGGAATTTCGACCGTCAGAGCTAGATTTATTCACATGGTCGTAAAATGGTTTTATGTAGTTATATTTTATGTGGTGTTACCGTAATAACCTATTAATATGATCGTTCGTAAATCATAAACTAGATAAACTCGCAAAATAATATTAACATAATATTATTATAGGTACAGTGTGCTCAAAACAATGCGCTCGGAACATTACAACCTATTTTACATCCTTTAAAGGATGTTTTGTATTTTCATTTAATTTGAAAAAAATATTTAAACTAATTAGTATTTGTTCATCTATCATCGAGTTTTATTTATAAACGAAATATTTATTAAACAGTTATTATTTCATTCAACCAAAAAAATATTACTATAAATAGGTACCTATGTAGTTTCTACATATTTTATGAATTCTCGAATTTATGAACTGATATCAATTTATTTTAATTCTGTTCAAACCATTATTTTTGAATATAATTGGTAATGAACAAATGTTTTAACTCTGATGTGCTAAATGACACGGTGGTGTTAAAAAAGAAATACATTTTTTAAATACAAATAAATATATATTAATAAATATTAATACAATAGAAATAGTAGTATAACTACTAATGAAAATTCGAGACAATATATTAATTCTTTGTATTTCATGTCCTCAATATGTGTTTTTGTACAACTCCAGACCACTTTATTTTTCAATTAACACTATGAACAGATTGGTCAAAATGACAAGGCGCTGGGAACAAAATATCAAAAGTAGCCATTCTTCCGGATAAAATTATTTGAAACTATATATTAACATAAATACTTAAATACATAAATATCTTGGCAAACGCCTGAAAATTTAATTAATTTTTTAAGTTTCACTTTAAACTTTAAAGTTAATTTAAGTACATTAATTTTAATATCTAACTACTTAAATTCGTATACGAATTATTTTTAATGAGTAATTGTAGGTTTTCCATTTAATTGCATTTTACACGATATAATATCACAAAAATAATGCATTGTCCTCTCATTAAGATATATTTTATATTGATGGAAGTTTTTAAGTGTTGATAGAATAATCACATACCTAACGAATAATATTTTTATAAATTAGTTCGTATTTCAATAATTAATTAGATGTTATGTTGTACTAGAAATTTGTAATAGGAAATAATCTGTGATAGCATAAATACATTAATTTACATTCGATTTTCTGTCACTTCGAAACGTTTAGAAGTTTAACAACCTCCAAAGTTTTTATATCTATTTAACTTCGGATTTTGTAATATATACCGTATTTAAACGTTTATATCACGTTTTATATCACAATTACATTTTCACATAGAATATTTATTTATTCGTTTTATTCTGTAAAAAAGTTAAATTACTAATATAATATAAGCGATTATATTATACTTAGTTTCGGACGTTTCAGTTATAATTTGTATATTTTATATAATGAAAGTTATATAATAAAACCTATTGCCTTTTGAGTACCTATCCGACTAAACGATTTTTTTAACATTTACGACCTCCTCTCATAAGAATTCGAACTTTTAATCTATTTTAAATTCAATAACGTCAAATTCACTGTCTTTTGACATATTTCAAAGCGAATTTATACCATATTATTTAATGTATTTATTATATACCTACTATTTTATATTGGTTTTTCTATTGATGAATCGTGTTTACTTTAAAGGGTATAACATGATTTATTGATGTATTCTTATTTTGCCGGTATCCTCGAATATTTATCCTATTATATACTATCACTTTTTTTTTAAAGTATTGTTAACGTCCAACGGCATTTGAACCACGGTTATATTTGGCATAGGTCTTATAACATGCTAGGTATTACATTACCTATAATAGTGTTACGTGTATTATTCTCGTTTTAATTTGGCTCAGCAATAATAATGACTATTATAAATATCTCGGATGGTCGATTCAGCATGTCCCCTATATACTTTAGATAATAATTTTGACGTTTAAAAATACAAAGATGATCATTATCATTATTTATCATTACTAATTAATAATAATTATCGCTTTTATATTTTGCATAATATATACTAGTATATAGTATTTAAACCATCATCAAAACAACTTCTATAGATTTTATGTACTGTAACATATTTCTGATTAATTATAGTATTATGCTTTATACTTAAATTTTAATGCTTAGTAGTATTAATAAGTACTATTTCTTTATAAGTTTAAAAAATTAGTAATAATATTTAAAAGGTTATGTAAAATATCTTATACAAATTTACGTTTATAATTAATGAAATGAAAAAAATAAGAAAACACAAAACAAAAACTTTTAATTGTAATTATAAAATTATTATTATTATTATTATTATTATTATTATTTAACCTAATATGTTAATAAAATGTATAAAAACAATATTATTTAATATAACAGTTAATTAATTGTTTAATATAATATTAAACTAATATCTTATTACCAAATCAGTACATCACATTGCTGATATAATGTAAGTGATATGGTGTTTAATAAATAAATAAATCAATGAATGTTCAAATTCAAATAATAATAAAATATAACAACTAGTTAGTAATTTATTTATTTAATATGAAATATGTAATATATTTTCAATTATAATATTAAATATTCCATTATAGGTATAAACTATAGTTATACTATAATTATATATAATTTGGTCAAATTGTTTACCTCTCGATAAGGTTTATCTTATTCTAATTACAATATATAGAAACATAATATACTTTCCACTATAATTAACGTTTTTTCATATCAATATAAATCAGTATAAGTATTATAATGATTTTAATCAAACAAATTATATTTACTCTCTTAATATTAAAATAACAAAATTTTCTGTGTTCAAAATTAAAACACGAGTATTATATATAATATTATATTTCTATCTACACAAGTGTATATAAACATTATTTTGGTAGACTTTCTTAAAAGTTATCCACATGATTAACTCAAAGGGATGTTATTGAAATTTATCCTTTTATAGTAGGTAGTAGACTTTTATTTTATATTTCATTAATTTCTTCAAATATTGTTTTTGACGGCACCAGCATAATGTTGGATAATGTTGGATAATGTGTATATGTTTTTATTAAAATACGAACCAACAAGTTATTAAATTGCAAGGGAAATATTATGTATTTATATGCAGTGTTTAATTTCCACATTTTATAATTTTAGTAGTTTTTAATTAAAATTATTTCCTTTATAAAATAATGAAAAAGTTTTGACTTTTATAAAAATTAATATATAAACTGTAGACTATAAACTTATCTCAATAAGAAAAACAAACTCTAAAATACAATAAATACACATAGAAAATGTCTTATAATAATATGTAATTAAAATCTATAAACGAAATGAAACAAAACATCACATGAAAATAAAACATTTTCAGAAAATTGTATTTATTTTGAGTTAAATGTATCATAAAAATTGTAATATTATACATTATTGTTTTCTATTTTACATAACAAAAATTCAAAATGTTGAATTTGACATAATATTATTTTGAAACTAAAAATATTTCACATCTATCACCAATATTCATTGACTATAATGTATGTGCAATTTATTTTGTTGACAAATCAGACATATAATTTGTTCAATATTTTACATTAATCTTTCCAACACACCATCCGGCACATATGTAGCACACACATTACATTTAAAAAAATAACCAAATTTTTTTTTTTTTTAACCCGTACACGCTTTAAGTAAAAATATTAGATAACAATAATTCTCATTCTTCTTTGATTCTAT
The DNA here is from genome assembly GCA_013282895.1 of Eriosoma lanigerum. NCBI lineage: Eukaryota > Metazoa > Arthropoda > Insecta > Hemiptera > Aphididae > Eriosoma > Eriosoma lanigerum. The sequence goes on along the minus strand of CM023357.1, from coordinate 60,973,485 downwards.
GATATAATCATTCAATTATGAATCGAAAACCTTTATATAAAATATGGTTAACCGTCTGAAAACAAAATCGATCCAAAATCAAACTTATTACCTAGATATTACAAATTTTCGAATCGATCATGGCATTAACATTTAATGGGACATAAATATTCCATATTATGTATAATGAACGCATGATCTCAAAACAGACCAAGTAGTTGCATATCAAGAAGAGAGATTGTCACTTCTATCGAAAAAACTTGTTTTTTTTTCATGACAATATTTAAAAAAGGGGGAAAATCAATTTAGGATGTTCCTTATTAATCCCTTCGGTCCATGGAGAAATTAGTGGTTTATTATAATTATTAAGATTTGGATGTAATTATATTGCATTAGAAAATACGATTCTGAGTGAATCTCAATATATAAATATATATTATACTGATAATCCATTTTACCACAAGTGTAAATTACACATGTATATATTTAAAAACAATTTTAAATTCCTATGATCAAAATTCAAGGAACTATCATTTTATGATAAAAATTTCAGTCACGATTTCAAAATATTTTGTAAATAGATTAAACAGTATATAATTAGGTTTCTACAAACATTTTAAACCGTTAAATCAAAAATTGCAAATAATATTAAACATTTTTAGACAAAATTCAAATTTCTATATTTAACAAAAAAATCAACCATTCCGTTCCAAAATTTTACTAAACATAAATATTATCTTTGTGAGAACTTAAAAAATTTTCAAGTATTTACGATCGAAACTCAATAAGTAATCAAGAAATGAAAAAACTTTAAAATAACGGAAACCGTAATTTTGCCATTTTTCCGCTTCTCAAAGAAAAATGTTTGGGAAATTCAAAAAATGGGCTTAATAAAGTACCAACTAGATGAAATTTGGTACGAAAAGAGTACCCTATTTGTGGTAATCGGACCATTATTTCTACACGAAAATTTTTTTTCATATATCAGAAAATCTTTAAAAATATTTTGTAAAATGATTAAGTAGTACATTATAAGGCTTCTATAAAATTTTCAAATCGACAAATCCAAAATTGTTGGGTAGTTATTGGGTAGAATATATATTACACAATAACATGAATGATTTTGAATTTCAATTAGGTGGTAAAAATTAAACGTTATTCTAAAAATGTTTAACCATAATCATGTTAATCACCTAAATACACTCTTTCTTGTACGAGTAATAAGAAAACGTCACTTGTTAAACAATATTATAGGTAATAGACATAATATATAATTATACAACCAAAAAACCAACTGTAGGTATGTTAATAATATATACTACGTAGTTAGTAATAACTAGTTTGTTAATTATATTTTTGTTACGATTATAATATATACTTTTTAATATTTTTATTAAGTATGCTACATAATGATAATATAATTAAAGGTTGAAACGAGAAAAGTAGGTAATTAAGGAAACATATTTTGAATAAGAACACTGCAGTCTACTTATTAGGACTAATATGTATCTAAACTATGAAATTCTAAATTTTTAATACATATTTTAAAAAATCTACGGTTAATACATATTATCACGGTATACAATCAAAGGTTGATTAAAAGACTCAAGTAAAGATAATCATAATAATTAGTGTGTTTTTATTGAAATAAAAAATACTTCTACAACGAAACGCTATTTGTATTCGAATTCGTAAGCTAGTTATTTGTTAATTACTTTTAAACTACATATTATATAATATGTTAGACAAGATATAAATGTATATTTTACAACAAGGATTTTTTATATAAAACTGTGTATTATATATTTAAAATATACTGGATTTTTAGCTCTATTTTTATCGTTTTAAATTTGAAATCATACTATTATTTGTCTTTCTTTCGTAATCACAGTTAGGATAGCAAAAGTTTGAAGAAGAAAAATTATATTTTTGTTTTTATATAATATGATACGTATCTACATATTTACCTATAAGGTTATAAATTTTAAAGGAGCTGTACTTCATCATTTGTATTTAATTGTTTTGTTTTGTATAAAACATTCGTTTATTATAATTCTAATCACGACTAATAAATAAAAAAGTATTTATCAAAACAAATTAAATGATCCATTTTGAAAATAATTTTATTGTTTTATTGCATTTTGAACTAGATGGATTTTTTAACTTGAAAGTACCTTTATAGCTATATAATTAGGTGAATAATTATCGATGTTATTTGACTTATAAAGTCAGTCCTGATAATATAACAGCCAATAAAAATATATTTAAAATAACGATTATTGGTGTATTTTAAAAATTTATTATACTTTTGTATACGTAATTGTGTATAATTATTACAAATATAAACCAAAAGGTTACCTGCTGTATACGACATCAACCACAAAAATAGTAAGTTAAGGATTTAATACAGAACAATAAAACAGAACAATAACGACAATTTAAAGTTTTTTATTTAAAGAGATTAATGGATTATAACAAAATGGTATAATATTAATTTATTAACCAAACATAAAAACAGACGGAACAAAAATAACAAAAAATTTTGTATACTTCATAATTTCAAAAAAACATTCCAATTAATTTGTTCTAGTTATATTTAAATTTTTCTAATAATTGTTTCTGTTATAATTTATAGTGGTTTATATCTTAAACGAATATTCTCAATTCATCTTATTTTGTGTATTAAATGACAATTTTACATTTCAATCAATATGGCTGAACTGCAATGAATTTGAAACATATTCAATGTAGAAAATATTTTACAATTGAAATTTAACTATATGAGTACATATTATATTATTTTAGTTTATCGATATCTCGTGTAGGTATTATTTATTTTATTATCGAAATATTTTTTATTTAAAGTATAAATTGTTTTTTCCATAAGCTTATAATATTCATAACGAGCAATCCGGTGAGCGATTTCAGTGAAATGGCAATTTTCTTGATGTTTTCGAGTCATTTGCGTTTCAATTCGTATTACCATTACGTTCGTGGTCCATGTAAATACTATTGGTGACTTGATAGTAACTTAGCCATTTATTACTTTTTGTTGTCGGATCATTTATTTTTTATTATAAACTGCGACTTATAAAGATAATATTTTTATAGTTTTTTGTTAGCTAAAAATGATAAAAATAGCTAACACTAAACATTAAATTTTTGTATACCAAATATATTTTAATTTTTTGATTATTGTATTGTTAAAGACATAATATTTTAACAAAATTAAATTTTGTACCTTCATATTAATAATTTCATTTTAATGTTATTATCATAGATGTAATAAATGTTCAAAGGGAAAGAAATTTATTCATTTGGCTTAAAAATCGATTCTTAAGAGCATAAATAATAATAATTTAATAAGTTTTCGTATATATATAGTTTCAATAATAAGTTTTGAATTATACAGAGGCTTACAATTTACTGATTTAGAACTTTTCATAAAATAATTAAATATATATATATTTTAAATACCTATTTGTAGAACAATTATGAAACAAAAAGGGATCAGGAGAAATTATAATCGGATGATCAATTTGGTTTTAGCTTGATTGCAACGTCCATTACTGTAATTGGCGTAATTATAACATAATACCTATCTTTCAGTTAGCTAAAATTCATATTATTACCCATATTAGGATGAAATATTATTTTCAACAATGATTATGTTTCTTAACTCATATTAGTACATTTAAATCGTTTTTGATAATAATAGTATTCTACAATACGGTTATTATAACATTTCATTGAATTGGAAAATAAAACTAAAATAAAATATTAAGTCAATAATGTAAAAGTATTCAATGACGATGTATCTTTTAACATTATTGTTTTAAAATTACGTAGCACTAACTTAATAAAGATTATGTTTTGTTGAATTTTATGCTATAATTTTATAATGAAATATTTCATCATATTTATTTAAATAAATAAATATAAATATTTTAATGGTTATTGTTACTTTTTTTAAATAAGATGAAAAGAAATCAAAATAAAAAATAATGTAAAACCAATTGCTTTACAAGTAGAAAGTAGTTTCATGATTTTAACAAAATATTAATGTAATAACTAACGAAATAAATAACTTTTGTTTTTTTTTTTTTTATATATTTTATAATTTTAAGTGCATACTTTAGCATTTATATAAATATTTAAATGCTTATAACTACGATTTTTTACAGCTACAAATCACGAAACCTCTTTGAATGTGTGCTTAAGGTATGCTATGTAGTACTCTTTTTATAATGTACAAACTCAAATTTAATAATATAACTAATAGCTGGTTGACAATGTGATTTTATTTTAAAAAACGTATGTGTTATAAACTTAAATCTGTAATATATATGTCATTATTTATAAATAGAATTTAATATATTTAAACAACTTTTTTTTACACTTTTAGAATTACACTATCTAATATGAAATATTTTCTATAGAAATATAATATATTGGTTATTATTTATATAACTATTGTTTTATATTTAATAATGATGGGAATATTTTCAGCGTTATTTCTATAATTTTGTAACACGAGATTATGATCATTCTGTATATTGTACATACTTATTGTTTCTACACGTTTACAGTTAATCGTATAAATATTTATTGGTGCATGTCTTTTTGAATTGAAAATTTCGACTATAAAATTTGATATTAAATGATACTGACATCGAGTATTATAAAACACTTTATAATTTAAATATATTTTAATGTTAGTACTTTGTAACTTTTTAATAAAAAATAAACTTTATACACAACCAAAGACCTTTAGAATTCTATAACAAACATTTTAGTGTAAAAAAGAAGAAAATTCCAGAAAACTTTTATTTCTTTAAATTTACCTCTTTACAAATATTTTTGAAATACTAACTAATGTTCACGGTACAGAAATAGTGGGAAAATGGAACACCACAAAAAAGAACACATTAACGTCCGAAGGTTTAGCAATTTGTCATTGATGAAGTCCAAAAGGTTTTTACCAACGTACAAAACACAAAACATCACTTCGTTTCTATGATACATCAAAAGTGACCTTTACTTTAAATAAACAATATTATTTATTCTTCATTATTAAATTTCCAACTAATTTATGCATACCCTATTATTAGTATGATCATACTATCTGAAGTTTTCTCGTTCATATAATTTTAAATTGGCCCAAAGCCTAAATTCATTTATATTATGTCAAATATTCTCTATAACTTTAATTTTTTTTAAAAAATTAACTTTTAAAATATAAATGTATTTAAATAATTAGTTTAATCTGAACGAAAAAAAACTTATAATTTTGCATTAGAAAATATCAATTAGAATTTTGAAATCCAAAAAATATAATAGAATAATAATTCATCGGCCGATTTAAATGAAAATGTTTTGTATTTTTTATAATATACTCCGTAGAAAAGTATTATTGTTTTTTCATTTCAAAAATAACTTAAAATATTTTATCAATATTTTTAATTATATATATATATATATATATATATATGTCTAGCTAATTTAGTAAAATTTCAAATGTTTAAATGTAGTTAATAAAATCTTAATAATTATATTATATCCATGTATTTATACAATTCAATTTTGAATATATAGAAAATCAAATATAAAATATTAAAATGTATACCATTATTACTGATAATATCCATTTCCTTTTCGAATGATTCCTTTATTGAAAAACTTTGAGCAAATTGTTTTTATTTTTCAATTATTTTTTTAAGTGTGCAACAAACTGTACTCGTGTATTATAAAGTTAGATATTTAAAAATAAACAATTGATATATCGTAATTAAATTACATCGTTTTAGTAACATTAATTTAGATCATCCTGTCTATAATAATTGTCTGTTAATATATAAAATATAGTTATTTAAATTTTTTCAATAGCTGTATTTATTAATCATAAAGAATAATAATACATTTTTCATTTCGTTAAAAAATATGATATAGTGATTTACTATTTATTATTGTAATATTGATAAATATTATATTCTGATAATCATTTATTGATATTGAAATAGCAGAAATAAAAAATGTATGCACTGGGTACGAAATAATCAGTATGGTAGAAATTATAAATTACAAACTCATTTTTGAACAAAAGTGTAGAATATTATACTTTATTGAGAATTAAATCTATAAACATTTATTATTATTCAGTTAAAATTTTGTTTAATAGAGTTTAAGAAATTATATATAATGTTCATTTTAAGGATTGAAAAACCTGACTTTTTTTAACAAAACTAAATAAAAAACACTAATGCAATTAATTTTTATATTTTTTTTATTGGGTATAAAAGTGGAACGTAAAATTATACTATTTTAAATGTAAAAAAAATTTGTATCATAATATTATATAAACGAGAAATGTTATTTACTAAATCTCAACACATAAGCACTACATAAACATTAAGATAAAATAAATATATTATTAGGTATTTTAAATTTTGAGAGAGTAATGAAACTATATTGAATTATTTAATTATTTCATTAATATTTTAATAATACAATTTAATTGTTTAATCTAAAAATAAATTCAATGCATACAGAGAATTTAAATAATATAATGTTGTAAAATTACCGATTTTTTTTTTTTTTGTTAATCAACATACGTAATATTTACCACGAGAAATTGCGCTGCGTCCAGTTTTAAATTGAAATATTCGTATACCGTAGGAAATTACAATTTATCGCTTTTGAAATAAAAAAAATATAAACACACTATCCCTAGTGACCACCCACACATCAATTCTCACACAAAACTCATCACGACCAAGATTAATGTAGAGTGTGGAAGCTTTGTGCATTTGAAAATTATAGTCTCGCTTTTTCTTCTTATTCGGACGTTTCACGTCCATTGTCGAAGAATGAATGCCTAATCGAACAAAATTTAATCAAATAAGTATTGTGTTTGCAAATCATCAAAATTGCATCCATACATTTGCATAAATAGTACGGATAACACTAATTTTTTTTCTCTAATCGACACACGGTTTTAAATTAATACAAAACATAACAAACGATGAACTCTTAAAAAATAAAATAAATATTTTTGGATACTGTCAATTATTGCGAACGTTTATTTTTAATACGTCATTTTCACACGGTTTTTGTTATATTATTAATATTTTGTTTTTCTCCAAGTTATTTAAAACAAAACCTAACTTAATATAATAATAATTTTATTGCAATATACTATATAATAATCGATAGTATGACGTTTTATTTTAATAATATACTGAACATAACGTCTAACCTCGTCTATATTAGTACTGTGTTTTCACAACTGTCACATCTCATTATTGCGCACACTCTATAGCAAAACTGTTTTTTTTTTCGAATTTTAGTGCAAACATATCATTAGCCAACCCGTGTTAGAATTAGATTTTAAAAATTATATTTTACAAAAAATAATCATTCGTAAATCGGTCCGCAGCGAAATTAATTTGTCTCCTCTTTTTCACTATTGAAATTAACGAAAATTCCCAATAATTTAAATACAATTATATATTAATATCTCAATTTTGAAATACCATATGTCATTGTAATATCGATTTAAATAACAGTTATTATAATTTGGACAATTTTGTTTTACAATGACAGGATCAGGACTACCGTATATTCAGGTAAAGTTAATATATTTTTAACACTTCTTGTAGGCTATTACAATTTAAATATACATTTTTAAAGCGTATTGAATTGCGTTTCTGACTATTTCTAAAAACTTTTTTATTACAAATAAACGACATTATTCACATTGATGACGAACAATTACAATATTATTGTTTTTATACCTCTTAACCATTCTGTTTGGATTTATAATCAAATTATAATGATTAAATATTTATTTAACAATACTCATTTATTAACAGAGAACCTACTTTACGAAAACAAACGGTGAATCGACTGTTAAATTATGTCATTTCGATTAAAAAATAATATTTTTAATCAGATTTAATAATAATAAAAAAAACAATTGGTCTATTATACATTTAACAGTTAAAACTATTATAATGATGATTATTATTATAATTGTCACGTCGAAATATCAGTTTTTATAGTTAAAACATTTGTATGGTGCATGCAGACTACACGCAAACGACGTGGCATTAAAGAAAAAAACATGTTCCCGTTTAGAGTAAAATAAATTATAAGTACATTGGTTTACATTTTACTTAGGAAACAGAAATTTAGTCGTTAAAACCCAACTAGACGACACGAAATCAAGATAGATTGCGATAGTAGTAGGTATAAAAAAAACTCATAATAATCATCGTATATGGTAGATAATCTTGAGAGTCGAGGGGAGAAAATCGTTTATCGTTTCAGGAAACTAATCGAATTACGATCGAGATAAAAAGTTTAGTTCTGATTGGTTGCTCATACTATAGTACCTATATCGAAATAATACGATAATTTATTATTATCGTTTTTATTATTAGATTTAGAAAATAATTTGTAAATAAAAAGTATATCTTAGAAACAATAATATAATTATATAATATATATGCTGGAAGTATAGTACCTATTACAGTTATATGTACTGTTAATACTTTATAAACTGTAATTATAAATATTGAAAATATGTATTAAACAGTTGTTAATCATTATTTTTCATCTAATGTACAATCGTAAAACTGAAGATTTGCAAAGATGATTACAGCTTCTAGGTCCCTGCTGACCATCCTAAGAATACCTAGAGTGATAATGTTAAATTTTACGTATAAGGCCGGTGCTATTAATTGTTTTGTTTTCACGATAAAAATGTGTGTATAAATAATAAATATTAATATTGATTATAATCAAAAATAAATACATGAAAATAAGATTATATTATATGCTTAATGAACTTGTGCCAGAATAAAATTAATGATACCTGCTACAAATATCAAAAACCTGAACCAATGTATTATTTGTACGGTATAAATAATTCACAGAATGAGCACGAAAATAAATTATTTATAACTATAGTGGAAGCAAAATTTTAACATAAGTAATATATTTTTTATTTACCTATTTTTTCCGTACTGATTACGTACAAATGAATATTAGTTTATAAGTACAAATATCTGTTATTTTATGTAATGTATCCAAAACTAACACTAATTTTAAATTATTGATTTTAACATTGATCGTTACAATGCACATTGTTATAATTGTTTATTAAATATATCAATATAAAATTAAATAATGTATAGAAAAAAGGATAATTATTATTTCTTATATTCTATATATTTCAAAAATTGCCTAATAAATATACGATTATAATACATTACATCATAATTTTTAAAATTTTACTGTTAATATCTTAATAATAAAAATAATTATATTATTCCTCATTCTCATATAATATTTATAAATAATACTAAATCAAATAATATAATGTCAGTTATTTGTTTTTGGACAATTTTTAAAAATAGATTTTATCAAATTCTCTAAAGAATTATTTGTTTACAAAAGACACAATCAAATATATTATATAAAGTTATGTGTTATTTATTTTTTAAAGGCCCTCAGGAAAAGCGCATTTTTTTGTTTGGTACATACAATTTTAAAGTCCATCAATACTATTTATTATATTATATAAAATACCTATATACCCTATATATTAAAATACCATATATATGATATTATAATAGTATAATATTATATATTTACGTATAACGAATATCCAATACATATAACACATAATAACTCATAAAAAACTTGTAACTATTTTTAAACAAAATCTTCAAATAATAATATGGATTTGATGCCTGCATTATAATTTATATTTTGATAATGAATATTTTCCTTTACAATTAAGATTTCTTTCGTTTTAATAAACATTATATTATTATGCTATAATACATGCTTATTTTAAAACGTGTAATTAAACACATTTATTATTGTACTTATAACTTCGAGGACTAGGTATATCATTATATATTATATTTATTGATTATTATATAAACTAAGTATATTAACTATTATAATAGTATGGAGTAAAAAATTATTTTCTTTTAAAAGAAAATTGCGCTTTATGAAACAACGCCTAATATGATTCGATAAAAATATACTAAAATATACGTAGTTTTCTTGCGTTAATAAAATATAATCTTTTAATGTTATTGCTTTAAGCATGTTGATAAATTATAATTTAAGATTAACCTACTACTTACTTACATAGTTATATACAGCGTAAACAACATGTAGAGTTCCAAAAATTATAAGAATTAATACGTTTTCAAGAAAAGTTTGATTTGATCACGCTGTATATTTTAAGTTCAATAGAGTAATAATATAATTACGCAAATCAAAAATAAAATAATCCAGAATCAATCGATTATTAAAAAAGGACCAATACAATTTTTATACTATTTTATTTTTAATTAGTTGTTTATTAGTTAATTTTAGTTTTTTACTCGAAATAGTCCAAATATAACTTTTTTGTTTAAATGTTGTTATTTTACTTATAGTACATTATACAAATATTTACATAATTTATTTATTATTCATATTATATATTCGTATTTATTTTGCATTCGTGGCAATGACAACAAATTATAAATTGTATTTGTTTAAACGTCAAAGCTGAAAAAAATTCACATATAAGTAATATGTAAAATATTGTTATTATTTTATTTCCTAATGTAAATAATGTATATAAAAAATATTTTAGTTCATGATTTAATTTTAAAATAATACTCAATAATCCACTTTTAATAAAAAGTTCTTGGTCTAAAAAGCCAAAATATTACTGACTATTACATTTATTAACATACCATAATTTATCTCGTTTTTATGTTATCTTGAAGGTCCATACACATTCGATTACATTCCAAAACATAGGCAATCATGTTTCTTCTATCGAAAAAAATATGTAAATTTTTTCAACCAATTTTCGTTGCGTATTTCAATGTTTAGTCGTGCATATTACTTTACACTTGTTGTATACAATTGTCTTTGTTATTTCTCATAAGTTTTTTTCTTAACACAATGGACCTAAAAAATGTAAAATACATTTTTCTTTAATAATTTATTTGTGAAAAAAAGGATCAAATATATATTTTTCGTTTAATGAAATTGCAATTCTATATCAAGAATAGGTTATAGTAAAATGTTACCTAAAAAATAATCATTCAAAATACATATTAGTTCAAAACATATATAATTAACGGATGGGTTATTATTTTAAATTAAAATTACATCGTGTCAATAATATTGAAATGTTTCTATCATTTCGGTAAACTACCGTCACAACGCGTTTGAAATATAAACACAACCACGTTTGATAATCGCAGAAGAAACATAAATTACATATTTTGAAACACAAAATTCATTTGTGTTTCTAGACGTTGAACACTTTTTTTCATTTATTCTCTTATATCAATATTAGATTTTCAACTAGTAGATCCGCCCGGATTACTCGCAAAAACCATTACATACTGTGTCAATAAAGATAACTTTTCCAGTAAGCACACAGTAACAAAATATGTTGAAAAAAGCTTAAAATAAGTTTTCTTTGTACAAACTTACGGTTTTTGACGAGTTAACGTGAGAAATAGCAAAACCTACCGACGAAAAGTATTCATTTTCGGAGCGCATGAAATACATGACTATTTTGTTTCTAATAGATTGGCCGTACTCGTGAATACGCTGAACACTGATAGATTATTTATTAGATTCCGGACGGAATGAAAGAGTTACTGGTCTTTCAACAATGTGTTTCATTGTGTACATTTTCTTTTACCTTTATGTTCTTTCTTCTTATTTTGTTTTTATCAAAAGCAGTAAAATTACCCATAATAAAAGTTTTGTACAACCTTATCTAGTACGTCATAATATAGATAAATAGGTACAACAGGTACCTACGAATAATATTTTAAACAAACCATTGTTACAATACTCAAATCCTTAATTGATAAAAAGAATAAAAACTTTCAGTGGAACAAATAAATGGTTGAATGCCGTAAACAATGGAAATTACGTTAAATTTGTTTGAAAACAAATTGATATTGTTTTGTTTATTTGCTGTTGAAAATTGAATTAAATAAATTGTACGAAATGTCTCACGGTTCAGACAGAGTGAAAAATTAATGTATGTTATTATAGTAAAGGAAAAAAACTGTTTTTTAATTAATTTATTAAATATAAAATTTCATTATTTTACACTATAGATGTTTCAAAAAACTTTTCAACTGTTAATTAATTAAAATAAATTCAATATCAATAATTAATAATTACAACATATTTTGATTTATGATATTCTTTGAAAATTTATTTTTAAACTGGTTGCCTTCTGAGGTCAATTTGTTCCCATTCCTAATGTAACATTTAGAAAATTATGATCTTCAAATATTTTCTTTGCGTACTCGATTGCATAACGAAATTGTAATTTTATTCCAAAACGTACTAAAAAAAAAAATAATCAAATCAAATCAAAACTAAAATTACTCATTTTATATTACACAATTGTTGAGCATTTAAGATCATAATAAAATGTGAATATATTATATTATAATTATGTCAATGAGCGTGTAGTTATATTATTACAATCAACCATAAATTTAAATTTCTATTTGAATAATAAATGTTTTTTAATATTATTTCCCATTTCCCGGAATCTTGTTTTCTGATTAAATTAACGTCTGTCGAGATTTGTTCCTATACACATATAAAAATATATGACAGAGATTTACATTTTATATAAATACATATTTCTCTCGCCTGTTCGTAATTTTTTAGATTTTGGTATAAATCACGTTTGTCGATGGTGTGCGTTTTTATAATTAAAATGAAATATTGTATATATGCGTTACATAATTATTAAGCTTAACGAAAAGAAATTTGACTAATGTGCATAACCGTAATATAACTGATATAATACATTACATTACAGTAATGAGTAAAAAAACAAAAGTATAATCGTAAATTAACTGACGCAAGATAGGATTGTATATTTTCATAAATCCGTTGATCAACACATCGGCCGCACCAAAAATATTTTACCATATGAGAATGGCTTTGTATTAATAATGACTAAAAGTAGAATAAATTATATTGGATAAAAGACATCAGATGCTCAGATGTTTAGTTATTAAAATTGATTTCAGATATACATGACACGGTAGTACAATGTAATGATTAAAATAACACACGGCGTGTATCAAATAAAACACACAAAACATGATTATTTTGTCAAAGATGTGAGAGTTTCCGCAATTTCTAGTGGAAAATTCACATAAATATATCTCAATATAACCGATAATACCACGCAGTTGCTTTGGCTGTAAGATGCAAATTATAAATTCTCTTTGAAACATGTAATCCCGTAGAACTAACGTAACTAAATTATCAGCTGTCAACAGTTTTACACGTACATTTTCCAAGGTGTTGCTATATATTCATTGGTCAGAAATACAAAATATCCCAACTAAAACCCGAATAATCATGCACATATACAAAATGATGGCCGAGTAACCGTCTATATCCGACCGCAACTAATTAAATCGGTATCTAATTATCATCAAAATCGTGTTAATAAGACGACGATAAGCGAGAAAGATCGTTCGCGTTGAACAATATTACAAATTATATCGATTATTTATATATAATTTCAATTCTTATAGTAAATGTAATTGTAATCATCAATAATTGTTGTATAATATAATGCAATTTGAAAGTCATACGATAAGTATTCTAAATAATAATTTTCGTTGGGTATATAGTAGCATGTACTTAATAAAATTATTAAGTATGCAATGTAAATATAGACATTTACATAAGAGTAAATACAGTTTATGTTTTTTTTTATATGAGGCAATTAGTAATTATATTTAATTAATGATTGTGCAAATTTTATGATTAAAAATTTAATTTTAAATTAATCAGTTTGATCGTACCTATAACAAATGTATGAATATTATTGTAATCAAATAATTTTATTAAATTTGTTTTTATTGTATTTTATTAAATAATTATAATCATTATTGTAATGGGAATAACTTAAAGAATTGATTTTTTACATTTAAAATCATATACCGGTTAATTATTCATTGTATAGACTTTAATATTTTAATTTATAAATATTTTGGGCCATTAAAATTATGAACAAACTTTAATTATATTGTTTATGTGTTTTACATAAATTTATTGATGAATAAAGTACAAAAATTTTTAAGCCAGCTTAATAATTATGATTAGTTTACGTGTACAAACAAACAAATATTTGCTAAACAATAACAAAATGTTCAAAATTCGAAAAACAAAGAGAATAGGAAACGGTTGAAATTCATTCAGACACTTTCACAATCAACTCGTGTCATCTCGTAGTATTGATGACGCACTGACGCGCGCAGCAGGTGATGCCAAGAACATATTATAAGTTTATATCCTTTGACAAGAATATGCATCCTTGTGGATCTCATAGTTTTATCGTTAACCCCTTTAGCCCCTTTAACGCCATTTAACAAGTTTTACCCAAAGCATTCTATTAAGCGCAGCTGTTTCAGGCATGCAAACCATCAGCTATACACATATTATTATAATGTATTGTCGCGCAAAATCCGAATTCCTATTGACGGCGTCTTGTGTAGGCAATTCAAATACATAAACGTGGTGAACGATAGCGAAATTCACGTGGAAACGTTGAACAGCGAAGAAAAATACTAAGGGGGTCGTAATAGTTATGACCTGTCATAACGAATGGCGTATAATATGGGTCTACAAGAACTGTTAATAATGGTGTATGATTTTTTAACGCGTTGAAAACAATTCATACATATAGAAAGGCCTTAGAAAGAAATGAAAAATTGTTTAAAAATATTCTAGTAAATTGTAACTGGCATTATTTATATAAAAATAGAATGCGATAAAAAAACATAATTGATTTAACAAGCATTAAAAAATACGATCTATATAGAAGGAAATTTGAATTATTAATATACATCATATTAAAACGAATGATAAGTAATTTTTTTTCTTATACAAAATTGGATTGTAAAATCGCGAAAGTTATTTTAAATCGATTTCCTCCCCATTAGAAATCATCTTCAATATTGTTCATAAAGCTTAACATATTAATTTTAAAATTTGTTTCTTCCACTTTATATTAATTTTCCTGTCACTAGCTATTATAATTTAATTTTCAGGATAAATTTGTTTTACAAATATTAGATAAAAATAAAAAAAAATAATAATTAAATTCGAATTGAACCGAAATACACATAGATAGTAATTACCATTTTAATTGAAGTTTGTGATTAATAAAAATATAGAACAACAAAGTCTGTTTTTATAAAGACCGAAAAAGTTTGGGTTAGTTGATATACATATTTAATTACACAATAGTATGGATTAGGTATGAGATTTTATCATTTCACGTGTAATGACAACAAAAGGGTTATATGATCTTCCCGAATATACGATTAAAATATTTTAATATACTTAGTATATATGTACAATTCACGATATTCCTCTAGAAAATCGATTTAAAATGAGAGATATAACATTATAAGACTTCAAATAAAATGATAAAGAATCCAAAGGGAATTGGAATCAGTACGTTGATATAGTTCTAAATAACTCCGACTGAAAGTTAAAAAACGACGGCTTGAAGGATTTTTATTAAAAACACCATGATTATATGGTTAAATTGTATACGGTACTTAATATTTATTTCGAATTTTAATACTTATCCGCATATACAGAATGTTTTAAAAATGTAAAATTTTGAGTAAAAAATAATAACTATGATTGCTCTACATCGTAATATTTGAATATTCGGAATTTCGGACAACGCTTTATTTATTATAAGACTCTAATGTTGCAGTGTTTCTCAATCGATTTGTCGCGATACAATTTGTGTCGAAGTATGCGCAAATTCAATAATATATAATTCTAATCAAAACCCATTAATAATTTATACTTATATTTGTACGAATTTATAATATTTAAATTTAAATATAATTTTCTTTACTAGGTACATGACCGTGTTCATCATTAAATTTTGAGTTGTGGGGGGGAATAATGAAGAAGTAAATTGTAGCCATTATTTATTATTACACTACAAAATATCAGAAAATTGACATATGTCAGGGGTTTTATGCCTGAACCTCCCTTGAATAGAATCACAGGTATATTGGAAAACATAAAATGTTTTATTAAAATGTCGCAGAGTTGCCAACTATTTTATTTAAAATAACCTGCCTTAAATAAAATTAAAAATGAACAATATTCGAATAGCCTAAAGTTTTATTTTGATAAATTTTATTACAAGTCTACAATTCAGGTATGTGTTGTAGTAACAGTAGGTGGAGGGTGTGATTAAAATTTATAAATATCGATATGCAGCAAAACAAAAACATTTTATATAATATATCATAAAATAAAATTTATCACAAAATAAAATGTCTATAGATATAAAATAATTAGTTGTAAATACTAAGATCGTCCACTATTGACAAATATTTCTAATATTTTAATTTTCAATATTTCGTATGGGTGCAACCACTCTCATAAATTAGTTACTGTTATACAAGTACAACACTCATAAGATATGTAACATGTTATTTTAAAGTTATACAAACTCTTTGTTCAAATAAGTAAACACATTAATTATTTAATATAAATAAAAAACGTATTATCGTTAGCACAAAGATAATAAAATCATACAGCCAACAAATGACAATGAAAACGGTCATTGCATTTATGTTAAAATAGTATAAGTATGATAAACTATCGACAAAATAAATGTATTTGTGAGAAATAAAATAACCACATAAGGTTGCCGGTTCGATGCGAAACCGGCCGCCGATCTCAGTAATAAAAAACCGGTTGAGCAGGCCAAAAATTGGTCTGTTGGGCCACTGTGCCGCCGCCGTGATACAAACGTATAGTATAGTAACACTGCGCTAATGCAATATTGGTTGTTTCCGCAGATTCCGTTGACCATGGACAATTGCGCGGGTATAATCGACCATGAGCAGAAGTACTGTTATTTCCGGAAAGCCGTGCACTTCTGGGCGCAACAGGCATTGCTTCCGGCCGTCGTGGCCGTGGGCGTGGTGGGCAACATGCTCTCCGTGGTCGTGTTGACCAGGGAACCGATGAAGAGTTCCACCAGCACGTATCTGACCGCTCTGGCCGTGTCCGATCTGTTCTATTTGCTGTTCGTGTTCACCATTTCGTTCGAGAACTATCCGTGGATCGTGGACGCCGATTATTACATTTACTGGAAATGGTATCCGTACGGACTTTGGCTTACGGACGCCGCAAGTAAGTGCGCTGTTGCGAAAAAATTGTTTAAAATTGTTTAATAATAACAAGTGGTATATTTTAAAACGTTTGCAAACTTGAAGGAAGCACGACTTCGATGGCTTTTTTTTATATATATAATTTCAACGGAAATTACTTCCGTTATACAATATAATATTTAAATTATGCAAGAACAATAATAATATACTAAAGTTAATAACGAAATAACAAGAAATGCATAAGAAAATAATAAATAACACAAAACGATTGGTATTATTAATATAATAGTGTTATTTAAATAAATCTTTATTATTTAATACGTTCCCAACGGGTGATAAAATATTTACAGGTGAGCTAAATGTTTATTTTTTAGTAAAGTGTAGAATATAAAAAAATTTCGTTATTACGGACATAGTGATTTTTTATATAAAATATATTTTAGCTAAGTAAGAAGATATCGATGAGTAATATTGATTTATGATTGATTTTTCCTATTGCTTAAGGATTTTTAATTTAAATAATTTAGGATATTAATATAATCGGAGTGAGGTGGTCTATAGAAATTCATTTAAAAAAATAAAATAAAACGATGTGCGTTATTTTGAATTTTCGTGAGAGTAGCTAATATTAAATTTTTTCTATATAGTTAAAGGTTGATGCTTATTCTAGTCAAGAGAGAATAAAATATACATAAAAAATATTTAAATGTAAAAGGATTACAATTAGAGAATTTACGTTTAATCATGCCAAATAACGAAATGGTCTTTTCTTAATAGACAAAATATGAAAATTAAATAAAAGTTTAGAGTCAAAGATAGTTCCAAGACCTTTTTTGCATTAATAACAAAATAAATTACTTTCAGCCAAATTATAATTAAATATAATAATACTACTACCCTATATAAAGAAAAAAAATGCATTGACATTTATTTACATTAAGAGACAGATAATTAAAATATACCAACCGAAAAGACTGTTTTTATCATTTTACAAAAGTTCAGCTTTTTTTATACTATTAACAGTATTAACACTAAAGTATTAGTGTTATAATGATTTTAAAATATTTTAGAATAGTTATTTAAAAAACAATATCATTTATGGATAAATTAAATTAAACCTCGATGAACACCTTAAATAACTGAAATTGAGTATGAAATACAATTTTTATATATTACAAATTAAATTCTTTGAATTAAGAATGAATTTAACCAACATAAATATAATACGTATAGTTTATAAAAAAAAGGAAATCGCGTTTCTAAATAAATACGTAAATTTTTGTGATGATGTATTTTGCGACTACCAAACAATGTTTCGTTAACGTGTATAACCTTGATACGGGCCTGAATTTAAGTTATTTAACATTTCAGTAAGGGATTCGAGAGTATATGCATATGTTTTAAATATTTTTTTTATCTCTCGAGACCGAAACAAGTGAAGTAAAGCGATTTATACCGCAGGTTAGATATATAGTAATAAAAGGACTCGTGGATAAATCGAACGAGAGAGGACAGAAAAGATGATTTCCACGGATTGTTTAATTTAGCGAAAAATTGAAAGCCGGACAAACTGAAAGTTTTGTCCCTGAAAGTTCGTAAGCTCATTATTTCCTATAGTGGGTATCATACTGTGTGCTGTAAAACTCTGCAAGTTTGATTCGAGATCTTTCGGGATAGAAGTTTTGGTCTTAAAAATTCGCGACAACAATAGACCCTCCTCCGTCGACAGTCGTTTGCCGTCCGGTAAGGGGCATAAACCGGAAATACACAATATTATTTAATATACAGGGTGATCAAAATTACACGCACTTTTTTAAAGCGTATTTCCGATAACTATGTACATGCGTGCATGCGTTGTGAACGAAAATTGTTTTCACCGTTACACTACGTATACGGTGTACCTTGGCTAGAAATGAGCACAAAATATCACGTCTCCCTCACACTCCACACACTCCAACCCCAACAAATCCTACCA
Source organism: Eriosoma lanigerum (assembly GCA_013282895.1). Taxonomy (NCBI): domain Eukaryota; kingdom Metazoa; phylum Arthropoda; class Insecta; order Hemiptera; family Aphididae; genus Eriosoma; species Eriosoma lanigerum. Next base: position 60,954,297 of record CM023357.1, on the reverse strand, counting down.
GGGGCGGGTCAAGCGCTTAATCAACGCGTCTATTGACGTCTAAAAATCAGCAACAGCGTTAGAGAGAAAAGACCCTCCCTCCGGACGTTTTCACACTTTTTAAGCGCAACGAAAATCTACCAGAAACAACAAAATAAATAGAAATTGGCTCCGTAATCGGGTATTGGGTGCCTCGAGGGGAAATAACGGCGACTTTCGAGCAGAGTGACGCGTCTCGTTCCGTATAATGGAGCCGCACAGATCGCGATAATAAATCGCCGGCAAGACGTGTAGAAGTGTATAGGCGATATAAAGGTGCGAAAATAAAATAATGGTCATTCCTCTGTACACACTTGCAGTGTTATTGTAACGGCCAAATGTGTTCACTCGTTCGGACCTCTGTAAAGTATTATTATTATTATTATTATTATTATTATTCTATTGCGTGAGTGTATAACCCGTCGACGAAACAATTAACACGTGCGAAATCTGTTTCCTTTGGTTTCGTTTGTGCGATCCTCGAGGGGAAACCGCGACGGTGTATATTTATAACGCCCTGGTACTAAAATTACATTCTCCGAGATAGAACCAGCTATCGCACATGACGTGAATGTATATTATTATACCGAGGTAACGTAACGAATCGATATAAAATATATATATATATATATATATATAAGTATACGAGTATAATAATATGTAGGCTATGTCATTATGCGTGTGGGTGGCATAAAATAGAAATATTCAAACGAGAATCTCGTTCCCTATAATATAATAAAAAACAATGAAATATAATTAAAAAAAATAAAAATAAAAATAACTTCAAAACACGATCCTGTTCGAAATATAATGCGCCACGCGCGCGTGAATAGAATATCGTTAGAATACACGTAATCGAAGACAAAGGCTATAATATTTGTTTGTTTAAACTCCCGAATTGTATTCGCTACGTTTTTCGAGGAAATTAATTTGTTTTTAATACACGGACGCCATTAAAGTCATTTTTAATTTACTTTGTGTTAATATAAATTACATCGTTTTAATATTATTGTTTGTATTTAATCATAAAATGTAAACATTTTAAAGATATTAATTGTAACGTTTAATTGAATTTTCAATATGACATTTTCTTAAGCCATTTACTATTATAGTTAAGTATATTAATATAACAATATAATTGTATATTCTATATTCATTAGTCATTAATCAAATCAATTAGGTATATTTATTAACGTACGAACACCTGTAGACGTGCGCACAGAAATGTGCCGGGTGTGCCTATAGGCATCACTATTGCTATTATGAGATAAGGGCCAAAATTTGAAAATCTCTGAAATTTAATAACTCGAAAACAAAAAAAAGTATTTTATGATTCATTTTCTCTCAATTAAAAACATAATTTTAAAAATATACTAGTATAGCGGGGAAAAAAATGTATTTATAAAATATATCTAATATAAAATACATTGTCTTTGCAGCAAATTATATAAAATATAATAAACATTAAAAGTATTATCTAACCTAACCTAAATTAGTAATAGACAGTTATATAATGCGAGTTAAACAAATTGACTAAAAACAACAAACAAAAATACAAAATATTTACAAAATATTACTATTAAACTATTCGTATCATCACGAATAATCTGAATAATAGTATTAAAAAAGGAGGCCCAATATTATTTGAGGTACCTATCATCTGAAATTCAATTTTGCACATACTTATGACAAACACAATCCTACCCAGTGTCATTAATATTTATTTAGATGCCTAAGACATCGAAAAATACGTAATAAGCAAAAATTATATGATTTTTAATAAGATTTACGATTAATTTCGATTTATTTAAAAAGTAACTCCTATGTTTATTCTTTAAAATATAAAAATCACGTAAATTACAGTTTAAATATTATTAATTATATTATTATTATTATTGATATTATTATTCCTATTAATTTTGAAAATATACTCATTTTGTAAACTCAAACAACGTTCGTACGTATTTATTAATTAACCGGAACTACAATAAAGACATCGTTAACATAAAACCAGATTGGGAAGGATAGAAAGTCCGTTAGTTTATCATTAAATTGGAAGATTAATTGAAATAGTTTAATATTGTTTCTACATTATTCCGAACCATTCCTTTAGTAGAGATTATATTATATAAAGTTTATTCGAAGCTATATTTAATAATTAATAATAATTGAATAATACTAAAAACATACAAATTAATTTTAACTACGATATTATCTTTGAAATTTACGAATTTGTTACCGAAATTCAATTTTAGTACTATTAATTTTATACTACCTACTACCTATAAATTATAATCACTGTTGCTTACTTTTCATATAATTATAATTGTTTTATAATTTATTATATCCAAATTTTTATGATATAAAATATTGTGCTATGATTATTCACAATTATTTATGAGTTAACAGTATCAACATCACTAAATTATACTAACAAATTAATAATTACCTACGGAATATATTAATATAACAATATATTATTAGACATCTATGAGAACATACCAAACGACGTTTTTATTTATTTATTAACGCCGTACGGCAATTAACAAAGTAAAAAATAGAAACTTATTATATAAACTAATTGATTAAAGTGAACGATAACAACACAAAATAAGGACATTTAAATAATCAGAAAAAAATAAGATCTTAAACAATACATACAGAATTAAATATAAATAGATAACAGATAGTAAATAGTTAGAATATACTAAATGACGTTATTGGTGATACCGTAGCAATAGATTGATAGAATTGATACGGCGTAATAGATGGTTGTGACGATAAGAGGAGGAGTGAGCAGATATATTGAAAGGTGTATGATAGAATAGAAAACGGAAATGAATAGAGGAAAAAAGGTATAGGACATTAATAGATTTATCCAGTAAATTTTTAAGGAAGCGAGAATCAGCGTCGATACGATGGAGAGAAGTGCATGGGGAAATTTAGTGTTTTAAGTAAGGTTGAGTAATCATGTTGGAAATGGTCAATTCTTAAAAAAAAAAATCAAGGTATAAAATCCAGGATTTTCAGCGCTAAATAAATCATAATAATATTATAATGACGTTGTCGTTATAATAAACTATGATAATAAGAAATTTTCACAGTATGAAAATGATTGTTGATAAATATATAAAATCATAAACTATCATTAAATCAAACATATACAGGTGTAATATCTAAATAATCCATTATAAATTTGTTACGATTATTGATTTAAATATTTTTATATATAAATAATATATATATATATATCTGAAATATGTACGTTTTAATAACTGTTTAATGTATATTTCATGATTTTTTTCAATTATTATAATTATTCATAGTCGAAAACTTCACAAATTAAAATAAATAACCACAGTGGGTCTATTATCATATTATACAATATTGTTGGTTAATCGTTAACACTATAGAAACTTAACTTTATAAACAGGCCTAAGATATATAATATATATATATATATATATATATATATATATATATAATTTTTTATATATTTATAAAAAAAAGTGGAAAAATCTAAAATCAATACTGATTACTTATTCCCTCTAAAATTTTATGTTATAAGAACTTCGATTCTATTTTTTAGAACGATTTCTGTTTTTGGCCCAGAAATAATGTGATTTAATAAGCTTTTCATTGTTAGCTTATAATGCTATATATAATATAATCGCATTCATTCAATTGTTTTTTCATTTTCAAAAAATATTATTTCATGAAAAGATTTAGAACAATCTTTGAAGACTACGAAACATACCAAAATAAGATTTAAAAACTAAAGGCAAATTATGTATATTGAATATGAGTTTTCGTCCATAAAAATGTGCATCAATTAGTCGTTCTTAATATATCAATATTAAGATAAAAAAAAAATATTAAAGACAACAAATTATATAAATGAAAATATATTATTGAATGTATAGCATTTGATTTATAATAATTATTATATAATTGCTTATTAAATTTATAATATACACTTGAAAAATTAATTAAAAAGTAATATTATGTTTTTCTGCTACGTTCAACAATTATAAAATGTAATGAGAAATTTTTTTTTTTTTTTTACTTTGCAAGTACAACAGTCAGTAGTAGAATATACCATATAGAAAAAAACTTAAAACACATTGAATTTAAAATTTTATGTTATCGAATATTGTCACATTTACGCGGTATGAAAATTCTGTCAAGCGTGAACACGCAGTTGATTTAGTTCAAAATATCAGCCTGGATTTTTCCGAACGAATAATATATTAATTCCACACCAAAAACTGCGGTATTTTTACCGTTTAATTTTTTACACAGAAATTTGCAAATCCGTTCGAGCGTCGTCATCGTATACGGTACCGTATTTAATCATAATTTATAATAGTAAACGAGAAACAGAAGCCAAAAATTAGATTTCATAGATTACAATTTTACGAACTACTCTTCTGTTCGTATAAAAACGTATTGTTTAAAAAATAAATAGTGTGCTACATCAACTAAAAAATATGTATAAATTACAATTAGGTATTAAAACATAACGATATTATAACGGATAGTCAAGACTTGAGAGGTAAATAAAAATATTGTAATTTGTGAAAATATTCTGCAACGTCTCGATTATAGGTACAGTTAAAATTCAATTATGATTTAAAACACACCGATGACGTTAGATAATAATAATAATAATATATAATACCTACTTCTCGTGCGCATATACCTACCGCCGTCGTCGAGACGAAAATTATAATAATATCCGTATAACATAATATTATAATACGTATAATAATATTAATATCATGTGCCAATCCAAAACAAAATTTCGGAATTATTTCATTGTCCCGCGAAAGGATTCTCGCGCATATTAAATTATTACCGTAAAAGCTAAAACGATAATGTCGCGTAATGCCGCCAAGTCGCGCATTATCGTCGTATTTGCATTATATTTATACGGAACGCGGACGATCTCCTCGTCGCATATTGTTATATTACGATTTAAGTCGAATGTAATCCCGGACTTTAATTCGTTCACGAAAACGATCTTTGACTTTTCGCGTAAATATCACGTCGGGTGTTTTCGAATTTTTCCTGAAAACGCGCCAGACGCGGTGCAGCGTAATAGCGTGCGTCGCTTTACTAACGCTCGGTTGACTCGGCTACCATATATAATTTATAATATAATATACGTATATGTACCTACATTTCAAATGTATTTTCTCGGAATGTTTTGTACTTTGAACGAAATAAAGTTCCTCGTCATGGACCGTAGAATGGTTCGTTTTATCCTTTTGTGTCGTTCATGTTCGTTTTTTATCTTTTCATACAATATTAAATATATGACATATTCGCGTATAGTATACCAACATATTGTTTTTTTATTATTATTATTATTATTATTATTCCGTTTAACGTATGATGTATAATGATATACAATTTCGGTGTCAGTTCATACGAAAATAAAATCCCTTTCTAGTACCTATATATGACCTAGAAATTGACGTTTCTTTGACCACGCGTCATTGAGTGTCTTGCCAAGAGCAGACTTCTGGTCCGGATTCCGTTAACAAGGGTAGTTTTGTGTTCTTTTTACAAGTTAAAAACTAAAAAGTAAAACAATCGTTTAAATAAAGAGGTTTCTGGTTATTTGTCGGATAATCAGTTTCTACGTGGTCGTCGTCGGTACAAACAAACATTTTTTAAACCTAAATTTACCAACGCGGACCATTTTATGAATGGCGAATTGTTCCATTCGTATATATAATATAGTATATACGCGTAGTTGATAACGGTAAGACAGCTGTCTAAGACTCTAAGTAAAAAATAATGTTATGACATAGGGTGGAGCCATTTTTCACCAAAATAGCTATTATTTTTTCACCTATTGTATGTTTTATTACAATTGTATTTTTTCGAAACTTCTGAACTGAACACATTTATAGAAAAACCATGACATAAAAATTAATCATAATGATCAAAAGAACAATATTAAGATAATGATGTATGCATAATATTTATACCTGTATAACAGCGTTTCTCAAACAGGAAGTCGCAAACTCCAGAAAAATAAAGAGTTTCATAGATCAGAAATAATTAGAAAAATATTTATTTGCTTCGTTAATAGTTATGAACATGGGCGCCATATGGGGGGAGTAGGGTGGGCCACAGCTTCCCTATTTTTTTACGTATTTTATCGCGCCGATACATTATATACAAATGCCACCTTCATAATCTACAATAACATGGACTTATTATACTTTTGTATATTTGTACCATTTTGTCGTTTGTATTTTGTATCCTTGTAATTTGTTTAGCGGTTAATAATGATATATTTTTAATAAAGTTATAACTAAAAACTTTGTACATTCCTAAAAAACGGATCGCAAATGAATTTATCAGTTACTAACATATTTTTAATATCAAACAAAATTGGCCTGATCGGTGTAAAACTTGGCCTACTCCAATTTTCGCTCCCCTATAACTAAAATGGCACCCCTGGTTAAGAATATAATATAATATACATTTTATACTGGTAAAACAAATAGGCTCAAATTATTATTTATTATAAATTTATAAGGCAGTCGTGAAGTGACTGATATAATTTTTTACCTATTTAGGAGTCGCGACATTAAAAAGGTTGAGAAACATATATAAAATAATGATCATTTATTGTGTACATATTGTAAATATTATGTAATAGCAAGAAGTGTTTAATAACATTATTAGAACGAAAAAAAAATGTTTGAATGACTTCCAAACATATTGTCACCATATAATCTCGTATATAATAATATGCGAGATAATATGCGTAAAATTAAAAACGTTTTGGATTTTATTTTATTAATATCAAATAAATTTTAAATAAGAGTTTAATAATATAATATTATGAAAATAAAACTTTAAATTACTTAAAAATAATTAGTTTATTTATAATTTTTTTTAAATAATGACAAAATGTAGTTAAAATCTTAAACTGAGGTATAATTTAACCCAAAGTTTCTCAAAAAAATAAAATTAGCGGTAGAGAAGAAATTAATATTTTTCTTATTTTCAATTACTTAAGCTTAAGCTTCTCAGAGTTCACGGGTAATACATAGTTCACCTATACAAACGATTCAAAACCACAATGTTTATACAATATGTTATTTCACAAGTAATGTTTGTTAAAGTTTTTTTCAACTAGCATCGATTTATTTACGATATAATACGATACGACAGAAGAACGTTTTTTATCATATAAATATGTACACATCACAATAAGACGTATTGTCTTTTTTATTGTAAGAAAATGTCGGAATCGGCGATATTCTAAAACGTCTGGTGATAAAATACCGATTGCTCTTCTCTGTCAGCGATACAGGTGTGAAACAAGTTGTACTGATCGTTTCGTGGAATCTATATTTAAATTTCGGAGCGCTTAAGGAATCACAACACGACAGCTAGACGGAATAAGATTATTTCTTCAAAATAATATAACTGTCATTTTTGAAAAAGAACCTTGGAGACTGATGTGATTACCACGGTTCGGTTGATTTTTAAACCATAAATAGCTATACTTCAATATCAAACATACCAATTTGAATTACTGATTGCTTTAAAAGTTTAAACACTATTGCATTAAAAACTTTTAATTCGAAACTTCCAAGATATAAGATATAAAAATGGTTGTATAATAAAAAGTAGTTATAATATATTACGAATAAATAGTTCATAATTTCGTTAGAATACAAATTTAAATCAATTTTCAAAAATACGTAATCTTGAAGAAATATTAAATATAGATTTACTTTCACACCGTTCATATATCGTTATAAAAATTTTATGCGTATTACATAATATAATAAAGTAGTTTCACACACTTGCTTAAATAATTATTTCATGTACAAGGTACAACGAGTTTCGTAATAATAAGATCATCCTTTTTAATGTAGTCAACAGCATCAGAGGAGGCTTAATTTATTAATGTGTATTTTGTAATATTGTGAACTATTAAATATGTTTGAATTAGAAAAAAAATATATTGTATTTACTTGCCAATGAAATAACAGCGTTTAAGTATAACTAGGTTATAAATATAAATTAGTACTAAATATATTTATACTTTTACGATATAAAATATGAATAAATAAAGTTTATTTAATTTATAATTTCGAATTTCTATTTATGTCGAATACATTAATTGAATAGTAAATTAGTCATAAATAATTTTTAATATTTTGTTATTTTTATCATTATAATAAAAACTCGCTTGACTTGCACTTGGTGCATTAATATGATAATAAATTATTAATTTGTCAGTATTTTTTATTTTACATCCATGAAGTTGGCCCACAGACTTAAGCATATCAAGTTTGCACAAGTTTCAAATGTTGATGAAAGTTCGAACCTGATTGGCAAGTTCGTCGACCAACTTCATGGACGTTGTTTTTTTCTCATTTCAGAATTTAGTCACATATAAAATACAAACACTATTTTTATTATTGTTATTTAACACACACCTGACATGACAACGGCAACGTGCAACATCTTTGTTAATATAATATTATTATTTATTACCGACTGAACTAACACGAGTCAACACATTGAAGTTGCCATAATATATATTTTACACGTTTGGGTTTATGCTGATTCGTGTTTTTATTTGTGTATATTGTTAAATTCTGATTTTAAATGACAGATATGTATGAAAATTTAAAAAAAATACATATATGAATTTTATATTGTATTAAAATCAATACTATTTCATTTATTATATGTTGAGATGGAGTAGATGGACAATAATAATTACGATATAATATAAAAATTAATAAAAAATTAATTTTAAAAATGCTTATATAATTACAATTGGTTCGTATAAATGACGAATAATTCAAATAATAACTATCGTTAAATAACCGCATATACATTTGAAAACTAATTCAATAAAATCAATTAAAAAATATATATTAGGTAAGTACATATTATAATATTTTATAAGTAATTGTTACTTGTTAGTAATTACAACTAATATAAGCATATCGAACAGTATTATAATTTTTTGCTCTCAATTAAAAAATATATATACATCACTGTCATTTCTCATTTATTTTAGAAAAAATGATTGATATCACCGATTTTGAAGTACATTTAAAAAATAATAATGAACTAAAGTTGTGAACGGAAGACGAATTGCACAATATTTTTTTTTTTTAATTTGCTTAAATAAAACTAATTATTCATTATTTATAGGCACGGTATATTTACCACCAAGTTCCGATATTGCTGTATATAATAAATTAATAAACATATCGATAACCTCATGTATAATATTTTTAATATTGGGTGATTTTAATCTCCCAAATATCCAATAAATTTTTGTAAATAATAGTTTATTACTCAGACCATATCAAAATATGTAAATAATCTCGATTCGAATATTTCAGCTAGTCTGTCGTATATTAATTTAATAAAAATACTTACAGTATTATTAAACTTTTAAAGCTTATCATAACGAACGGCGAACAATCTTCGAATCGCTATTTATATATATTTATTAATGTATTATTGAATACAAACGATAATGACTAATGAGCAACTACTGTCCGTATTCATAAACTAAATGCATATTATTGAATATTTGACAGTCATTAGTGTACTTATCTGTATTGTGGTTGTGGCAACGGTAAAATAAAATTAATATTCATCGAAAAATACGTGATAGAAATCGATGATTGAATTTCTTCTGTTCGTTGCATTTTTTCAATTGTTACTTTCAACTAACGTTGACATAACATAACTATTAATATTATTACCATAACCAGAAATTCTTTATATCTAAAATACTAATATTGTTAAATTATTGTTATTTTTTTAACAAAAATATATTAATTTAAAATTCAAATAATCAATATTATATTACTTATATGCGAATATAAACTATATATATATATATATATTTATATACTATATAGGAATAACGATTTTGAAACCGTACAGAAACATTTGTGAACATGAAATGATAATATTATTGTAAACATTTTTATTTAATATTATGAGTAGATAATTGGTATAGAAGACAAAATTGGAATTCGAGAGAAATTATTTTACAAATATATTTATGTATCACGTGAAATCGGTAAACGAAAAATTAATCCTGAAATAACAACAGTTCTGGTAAAAAATAAATGTTTATTTGAGATATATTGTACATAATATACCAATTCTATTTATGTTTATTCGCCGGAATACGCAAAATGCACTTTTTTGCTTTCATACAATATACTTTTATGATCACTAATATTTGTTCATAATTTCAAATATTAATAAATTCAACATAGTTTTCAATAACGAGATAATTAGTATAGTTTTGTTTTCATTTATTTAAAGTTCTGTATTATATTATGATAATATGCGTCTAGTTTAATAAAGTAAAACTTTTTCGTAAAAAAAAATTAATAAATAAAAATAATTTTAAAAGTTTTATATTATATAGTTTAATATATAGTTATTTAAACGGTTGTTGTTACTTTCTTTTATATGCGTACTTAATTAACTCACTACCACTAAAATTCTATTATTATTAATCCGTGCCTGAATTGGGGGAGAATGTAGAGGTATGAGTACCTCAACTAATTTTTCAGAATTCTTACCGTACCACTACTTTTTTTTTGAAAAAATAACACACGATATAGTTTATTTTTTAAAAAAATGAACATGATACTTGAAATCGTATCATAATATAATATTTAAAAACAACTACAACGAGCTTGTTAAAGACTTGGACATACCGAATGTAAAAAACTTACCTAATAAATAGACGATAAAAGTTTATGAAGATTAGCTACCAAATTTCAAATATATGAAACTTGAGCTGTTCATCCTTTTTGAAAATTTAAAGATTCGAAACATTTATCTTTAGATTATTCATTAAAACCATTAGATAATAGTTGAAACTGTATTAAATATTAGCAAATTAAATTTCATCATCCGAATATGAAAGAAGTTTTGAACAATATTTGGAAAAGACTTGGAAAAGAAATTCATTAACTTATATAAGCATATTTTCAACCTTATTATTAATATTAATAAAAAGATATATAATATAAACACCCACTCATATCTTTAAACTAAGTTCTTATGTAAAATCTTGGATAATTAATGGAAATAAGGTGTAAACGAAAATTGTTGTACAACGAGAGTTCAATTTGAAAAAGAAAAATGACATACCTACCGTAATTTATAGAATTCAATCAAGTAAAATTATGTTTATTATTTATTGAAATTTTTATATTATTATAACTAGTAACAAAGTTGTTTTATTACTGCCGTAAATGTTTTGACTAAGTAATTTTTTATATATTTTTTTAAATTGATTAAATACAATGTATTTAATCATACATATATAATACTATATATTATATAGCATTATAATATAGATATGTGTTAAAAGATTTTAAACTGCGAATAAATAAATATATGTCTATACAAAAAAAAAGAAAGAAATTGGTATAATCATAATAATAAGGTGAAAAGAAATAGGAATTTTCTTCATAGATGAAAAGATTTCCCTACTTTTTTTATCACTTCAAACGCTGTTATTAACTATATTATCAACAACTACAATGATGATTTTCAATGATAATTATTAAATTCTACGTTTTAAGTAATTATAATTATTTTAAAATTACGCATATAAAAAATATTAATGATATCAATGTTTATGTATAGTATAAAATACACAGTTATAGATTGTTTATAAATGTATTAATTTAAAACACTTTTTACCAACCTTTTTCAATTCTTGAAAAACTAATATAAAAATAACTTGTAAAAATATTTTGTAATCTAACTATCCAAATACTTTACACTTATTTGATAAACTATTATTAAATAAATATTTTATAGATATTATAATGGATGGGAAAAATAATAATAATTATTATTATTATATTAAACATTAAACATTATGTATTTATGAAATATAATATTTTATTAATCTAACTTAAAAAAATGAGAATGGGAAAATATAAATCTAAACAATTTTAGCTGATTGAAAATAACCTAGATGTTCCATCGGACTAAATACTAACAATACTAACAACACAAACAGAGTGATCAGAATTTCATGATATAAAAATAATGATAATTGAGGGTATGGTCGTTATCTCTATAATTTTTATCACATGAAATTCTGATCATTCTGTATATTATGGTATTACGTCGTGCTATGTATTTTTTTATATATGCATCGATCAATAGTGTCGTTGAAATTTTATTGCTGAAAACGAGTCACTGAATTTATATCAATATAATATATATTTATATTATACGTACCTAATATGAACCGACAGTTATTTTTTATTTATTATTTCCTCTCAATTGCTTTCGCGGAAATAATGTACATAATATAAAAGTACGACGAGACTGAAAAACTTATCGCGTCCAAAACGTTTTAGGCAAAACCATTTCGGTTATAATATTAGGGACATAATCCGTGGACTGCAGCAGTAAAAAACATGAAAGATCCTCTTAAAACCATTATAGTTCTTATTATTTTACGAACATTTACGTTTAGAGTTTAGACATTAAACTTCGATATACTAATACTATAGATTAGTGGCATAGAAAAAGTATCATTATTGACCATGGCTCAATTTCAAAATTAGTAAAGTAACTGAATGGTATGAAATTTAAATGTGTTAACATTAATTAATTAATAATTATTGCGAGCAAAGCTATTAATTTCGTTGAAAATATTGTTAAAATAAGGCTTTGTAAATAAGTCAGTGGATTGGTGAGTAAGTATAGGGAAAACAATTTGGATCTTTTTAGTGAAATTGCTCACCATTGCTATAGATTAAAAACATTAAAGTAACGTGATGGAATATAATATTATTTATGATCAATGAATTTTGTGCAATCTTATATTTGGTTACATATTTCAGTCGATAATACATGAAACTAAAACAGAAATGATATGGAACATAATATTAAGCATAAAATACTATTACGTTTACGTTTTAGACAGTTTATAGAGTTATTTATTCGCAGTTCGTATAACGACAGTGGTGCAAAAACTTTTAGAGCGAAAAATATGTATTTTATGAATAATATTTCGCACGTTTTGCTCCAATAATCGTAAACTAGATCGATTTCCGACAGATAATAGGCCGAGATGATGGTTAGAATAAATTCCATAATTTTTAATTTTAGAATCAGAGTGTTATTAGAATCTAATAGTAAATAAAAAGGTACTCAAGCACGACTTCGTAATTTTGGTGTCTACTGAGTGAGGTACAAAAAATTATAAATAGTATAAGTAAAATGTATTTCTTTGTAATATTTTAATATATATTATCCATTTTTGTTATAAATATAATTAATTTTTTTTGAATAAAATTATTATTTATTATATGATGACTAGGGCACGGATTTAAATGTTTTAATACTAAATTAATTAAAAAAAAAAAAAAAAAACCTTTAAAAATGTAAAAATTACCCCGAAAACGCTAGTAAATGTTTTAAAATTAGAAAAAAAAAGTCGAAAAATGCATAATGAAAGTTTCAATTTCTTTGATGAATGTGAAATTAATTTCGTGCTTGGAAAGCAATATGTTTTAGGACGTTGAATAAAAAATGAATAACCACTCGTTGAATGTTCCGAGATGGCCACCACACTGTTCAGAATTAGATTTTAGATTTAGATACCCGATCACGGTCGACGGAACCATGGTCGATTTATTACACCACAAGCGGTTTTTAATTTTTGTTTCAAGCGGGTATACCTGCAGTTTTCCTCCCCCGGGGGGGGGGGGGGGGGGGGGGAAACGCGGCGAAGACTTTGTTTTCGATAGCTTTGTTCGGTCAACACCGTAAACGTTTGCTCGGAAAACAAAATATATAACACGCTGCCGTATTATGTGCCGGCAGGTAACACGTCGGTGCTGTTGACCGTGTCGTTCACCGTCGAGCGGTACATTGCCGTGTGCCATCCACTCCGCGGACGCGTGCTGTGCACCGAATCCCGGGCCAAACGCGTCATACTGATGGTGACGCTGTTCTGTATCGCGTGCACGGCCAGCACGCCGCACGAGTGGCACATTGCAATCGATCCGAAAACGGGCAAGTTCCAGCGGTCCAGCACGGAACTGGGCCGCAACGACATATACAAGAAGGCGTACAACTGGTTTTGCATAATCACGTTCATATGCGTGCCGCTGCTGGTGTTGGCCGTACTCAATTGGTTCCTGATCAACGCGGTCAACCAGAGCCGCAGAAACCGGACGCGACTCACTTGCCAGGTAAATCGGCTTTTATGTTTTTATTGAAAAAAAAAAAAAAAATGTCTATTCCGACTTAACAAAACTCAACACTAGGTTAGGTTAGTGTAACGTGGTCGGGGCGACCAGTCAAACACGAGATATTCAGAGAAGATATTCTGGTCCTTTTGAATATGTAATACCGTAGCTTGGGGGAGCAGTTAGGTAGGAATTGCAATGTCACATAAAATTTAAGATTGATTCAACTGTTATGTAATTAATCTTCAATATTTATATTAGACTTTACATTGTTGGTAGAGTCTGAATCGCGACGAGACGGAGTTCCAGTGTCTTCAAATAAGACTCACGATGAACTACTGTCTCTTACAAATACGTATTTGGCCATTGGCATCACAATAGTAGGTCGTATGGACTAAATGTCTATTCAGCATTATAATAGTTATAATATGATGTAACAATCGTTACGTTAGCGTTTGGCTTAGATTATTATTCTGTGCGCGTGAAAACATAATGGTTTTTTTTAAATGTTTATTACGCAAGCGAACATTTTTATTTCGACTATTTTGTCGCATACGTCTTGTCTGCCACAGAGCTTATCATCGGCCATTATATTATAACTAGAAGACAACGTATTAATAATTTCAAACGTTATCCTTGGAAATCCTAAAAAATATACCGTCCTTCTATCCTTTAACTGAGTTTTTTAATTAATGCGATTTTTCGCTATACACCTTCACTTACGTATCTTACTTTACTTTACTTAACGTATCATTTAAATTTGTATCCATTCTGTAGGTAGTAAATAAATAAAACAGAATTGAAATACACGTCTACTTTTTATCTTGAGAACATCACAGCACAGTCACAGTCTAACAGTTAGCAGTAAAATCACAGAATAGGTAAAATCAGTTATCACAGAATCAACGATAACATTTTACCACCAACAAAATGACGACTGATTATATGATTTTGTCGAAGTGTTCATGGTCTGGTTTTACGGTCACGTCCATCTATCTCTGACCCGCCGCCCGCGTACTATACCTACCCGTAGACTTAATGATTAAAGATTACCCGTTTTATATTCTTTTTTCCCCTTCTAAAAACACGCTATGATACTTGCTTAGACGTGATTATAGGGGGCTAGAGAGGGATTGGCCTTATTTAAAATATTTTATTGTTCTTAGTTTTTATATATATGATTATAATAAAATATATTTATTATGCTTAAGCCTTACTTACTAAAAATTCCCTAGTTATATCTTTTATAGCTGATTAAAGGGATGTCAAGGGGTCGAAGATGGTTCTTAGTTAACAAGAACTTCATAATATTAGTATTATATAATGTTAAATTGCCATACATCGTTGAGAATTATAATTTATTAACTCACATATTATAATCATTTAATGTACACGATCAACCTTATAGGTATACTTTTTACCAGCAAATAATAATAATGTATTTTATACAAAAAACGAAAATTATTATTGCGATTAATTCCTCTATCGTTATGGGTACTATTGTTTAACACTTGAACATAACAATAATCTAATAAGTTGGCGGATAGTGTATAATAATAATAATGAGAACGGGCCATTATCGTTTTCGAGCAGATAATTTTCGAGTCGATTATTTTAACCGCCCGGTAACCGTTTTCGAACATTGGAATATAATAATAATTTGACATTCGGCCCCAAGTATAATATATTTGATAGCCCGTCGTGTTTGCCGATAGTACTTCGGATACCCCGGCCGGAATTCCGGAGGCTACCGCACACACGAGTGAAGTTTGGAAATTTCAAGAACGGCCGTTAACGTGGGGCTTAAACCTAAATTGCGACGCAATAGGAACTATATGTGTACGAATGGATATATACCGTCGAACGTGATAAACTGACCGCGCGAGAGAATAGTATTATTGCGTGTGTTAATTCCGCGCATTCCACTGCGCGCACAAACGACGCCGGTGCGTTGTGGACGCGATTTTCGGTAATAGGTACCGAAATGCACGATATATTGTACCTATGATATAATATACGAAAATACGATTTACATTATTTGCAGCGAACAATAAAAATCAGATAGCTGTCGACCCGAATAAAATCGTGTAATGTAACGATCTTATAATAACAGTTTGTACCGTCGTTATGGGTTTTGACTCATCCAGAGTGGATGAACGTTTGTTTAACACAAAAGTACAATAAAATATTACATCGTTTGTAGTTTTCATCGTTAGAAATTCGATAGAAAAAGAAAAAAAAATACGAAATACAAATATTGACTGTAGGTGTATGATAATCACTGAATTCGTCAAAATCTATTTTTTTTTATTTTTACACGTAAAATGTGTACAAAAATTATTTATACCTATAATACTGTATCCTTTTAAACCATATATTAGATCTTAATAATTTTGTTGGTCAAAAATTATATTGTATTTAAGATATTTTAAAAGTATATTATGTTCGAATAGAAAAATACAAATTATTACTGGGTGATTAAAATATTATGCTACAAAAATACAAGTACAACAAAGGTAACATTGAAAATGTAAGAAATTCTAATCACTCTTTATAATATAATATTACATATAACATATTTCATTTTTAGTAAATTTTTAGCATTTTTAGGAAAGGTTGTAATGATTAGTTTTAAATAGTTTACAATATTAAATAATAGGTTTAAAGTGTTTAGACCATTTTTCGTTACCATAATTTAAATATGAATAATTAAAGTAATAGCGAAGTAGTCAGTCGTCAATGTTTATGTAAATACGAAAATAGATTCCATTTCAAATGTTAAACGAAATCTCACAATAAACAAATAAAATATCAGTTAAAATGTTAAATATATTAAATAAATTAAAAAACACATTTTACTTCAAAATATCTGTAAAAAATAATACTTATAATAATTTTTATATTCTAAAATAGAAATATACATTAATTTGTAAATCATCTAAATATGAAATTGATAACGACAAGTAAAAACTATTGCAATTATTAATATTAAATAATATATTAAGATAATTACATCGACGAATGGTGACAAATTAGCGAAATTCAAACGTTATGTAATAAATTCAAGACAGTATATTAAGTTACTTTTTGAATGACATTTTAATCTTTCAACACAATATTTATATACAAGTACATACAGAGTGATCATTTTATCTAACTACACTATACACTACACTTCTACATATTCTTGGTTGGACAATTATTATACTTAACATTATTTTATTTTATTTTATTTTAATAATCTCATAGTATTATATAATAACTGAAAAAATATTTTAAATTATGATAATTGATCAACTAATGATATTAGTGTAGGTACGAGTAGTAAGCTAGTAACTAGTAAGATAAACTATAAGGATTTCTGTTCATATAATATATTATGCTGTAAACGTATATTGTATAAATCAAATTTCATAAAATTCGTATGGGTCAACCTACACAAAAGGTGTTGAAAATTTAACACTTGTTCATTTTTCTTCAAACATTAATTCTCCTCCTTGGTTGTATTTTCGCGATTGTGTCAATCAGATGAACAAAATAACAACAACTAACCTCTATTTTGCACGCTAACGTATAGATGTTTGAGATTATCTAAAATGCGGGCATTCATAATATATTGTAACATAATATATTATTATGTTCTAAATCATTAAATTCGTGTTTGAAACGCAATCGGCTTACCGAAAGAGCTGTTCAGTTTCAAACAAATAGTTGAACTTTTAACGGTACATGTTGTAAATACCATAAAATAAAATATATAATAAGTAATAACAATATTATTATTATTTATACCAATGTCAATATTATAAGCTCTTTGAACTACAAAACGTATCAATCACAGTTCAAAATAAGTCTCAATAGTCATTATTCTGCTCGTTTATTCGATTGTATAGGATATTATAAATATATAGCGCGAGTTTATATGCGAGTATAATAATTATAATATTGACAGAATATACCAAATAAATCACAATAATTCCACTTTGAAAATGGACTAAAATTTCAAATTTCCGGACATAACAATAACTTACTACAGGAACTCGTACTTATCATTGGATTTCATGGAATTCAAAAACGAAACATACGTGTAAAAAAGTATTATAGTCAATTAGCAAATACTTTAAAAATAGCTATTTTATTTTGTTACTTACAAGAAGTGACGATTTTAATTGCATTTTAATCAGTAGAGTAAAGTTAAAAGTGATTTATCGGTTGGAAATGAGGAAACCATATTTTAAATTGGAATTTTGTGTGAAAGCAATTGTCTTATACAATAAACGACAGTGATCTACCAGGAAAATCCTCACAACCTCACAATTATTTATTAAATAAACTAATATAAATACTAATACAAACTAATACAAACTAATACTAAATGATAGCTCAAATAAATCATTCCTTGTATGGCTTACAAACTTAACCTCATTTTTTGGCTATGAAATCGGAAGTTGCAATTACTTTTAATTACCTAGCTAATGTTCGTAATGTATTTTTACACAAATAATTAATAACACAATCTACCTTACAGTATCAAATTCCTATCTACAAACCTGGAATTGTTTTATATTTGTACTGAAAATTTGCAAATCTATAAAGGTATTAAAGTAACAATGCTCGAACCCTTTCCAAACGTGTATAATAGATATGTACGATCTGCAGCTATCTCGAGCCCATTCATAAAAAATAAAATTAATATACCTATATGTGAAATACATTTTACTCAGATAAATGCAATAAATATTTAATTATATTATTGACAAACTATTAGTGGTACAAATCGGTATTTTTCAAATATATAATGGTAATAAATAAAATAATAACAATTTAACAAATTAATTAAAATGACAAACAATGTTTTTTCGACAAGTACACAATCTACAAAGTTTGATTTACCATACGCTATATGTATATAATTTAAGGAATTGTAATTTTTTATATTCTACATATATAAAATGTGATTTATAATCAAAATAAATATTAAATTTATTAATTACAAAATTTATATTATTGAAATAAATTAAATTCAAAGTGATTGAAATATTATATTTCAAAAATAATAATGGTAACATTTAAAATATATGCGTTCCCTCCATTTTTTCAACATTTGTTTGTGATGATTCTGTATGCCTTACCTTTTTTATAGTATGATTTTTTATAGTTTCAATTATTCGAACAATATTATATATATTTGCTATTTTTGAATAAGAGTTTATATTTTTTATGAACTGTAATAAATAAAATAAAATTTTAATAGATCTTTGGATAACGATCGAGAACGATCCTAGAATTAAACGGGGAGTTAAATAGAGTAAGTAAGATATTATTTTTTATACCCTCTAAACTATACATATATGACAGTTGTACATTCAAATGTCCAATCTTCAATCACTTTAAGTAGCTAAACATGTTTTATGATAAAATCGATGAGATAATGATGTTAAATAATAAATATTGGTCTAGTATCCTATTAAAATCCATATTAGATACCTACACACTTTTAATTTGAAATCGAAATTAAACAAATAATGTACCATAATCAATTCACCCGTCATGATCACGACTCACTACAACATTTGAACCAGTACCGTTGAGAAGTTTAATTTGAGAATAACAAATATATCAATTAATATAAAAATAAATCGATGTAATAATACAATACAACACAATAAACAATTTGTTACGATTGACTTATACAATTTCAGAACATAACGGTACAAAATATCATGTTTGAAAAATTCTTACGTTCTAATATTTTCTTATTAAAAGCCAAGAAAAGTCGAAAATCCTAAAATTTATGAATTTCATTCTAATATAAGATAAATAGATCAAAATATGTACATCAACAACATATTATATATATATATATATATATATTTACTGTCTAAAAAGTAAACTGATAAGTGAACGAATAAAAAATATTAAAAATTCAATGTTGGGTACCTATATTATTAAAGTAGTCCAATAAATAAGGTAAAAAAATGGTTATTCTATATAAGCACCATATAATATCATATTATATATATACATGGCCACGTGGGCAGTTTAACGAAAAACATAGAAACTGTTGCCGATTATGTTGCGTGCAAAATGGTTGGAACATTTCCCAATTATATACCTATATATATAACATATATAATAAATAAATATATATATATATATACTTCTCAAGTAATTTGAAAATTTGGAACGATTCCAGATTGCTATCGGCATATAGTATAGTACTATGGTAGTTTTTCTCCTTATATTTTGTTTTTTATCACTATAATATACATTTACGTTGAATTTTTTAACATCACTAAAAAAAAACGTTACGGCTATATAAATTTAATATAACCGATTTTTTAATAATTAACAATGGACTGAAATAGAGTAAATTGAGACAGTGTTTATTTTATAGATAGTTGCAAAGTGTACACGTTTGTTGAATTTTTCCTTTTTATATCTAGATTTATACTAATATACTCCAGTAATACTTATTTAAAAATAATAATAAATCAAACTATTCCATATTAAGTGATTGTATAATATAGAAAATAAGCGTTCCCTTACAAAAAAAATAGAGCCCTAAAAGCTCTAATAATATTACAATAATAATTTAATTTTAAGAATTCAAAAATAAAATACAAACCATATTAGCAAGTTTATAAATTTAAACTTATTTGTTGTAGCTAATCTTATTTAATCATTTTCTATTTGTATACATTTTTAATTAGCATATTCACATTTGTCCATATTTAAATTTATTTCTAATTATAAATGTTCGGAAATCAAAAGTGAGTATAATATGTAGGTAATTATAATTTATTGATAACGGAATTAAATATTTTATTAAATATACATTTAACAATTTAACAATATTATAATTGTTTTTATGTAATAATTGTATTGAAATATTATTATTATATCATTTATTGGTAATATTCTACATTAAAACTATATATATGTATAATTAAATCCAATAAAAATCACCATTTTCAACTAAAATAATATATTTGTAATCTTTAATTTTTAATATGCATTACTCGAACGATCTATATTTAAACATTTGGCACAATTTTAAAAACATTCTCCATATCACATTAAAAACAATACTTATAAAATAATATTTTATAATTTTGTGACCTGTTATAACTATTAGTTAAAGAAATATTAATTGTTAAAAAATAATAATTACTAAATACTGAGCTAGATATATTAAAAAAATAATATCTTTGGCTTTGGCGTTTCAAACTATATAAATTCTCAACTCAACACATAACTTAACGTAAATAAATAAATAAAATCAAGTATTCTCAGTTTTAATTTGTTTTTATTAATTTTGTTTGTCATTTATTTGAAAAATAAAATTTAATATTAATTTAACATTTATCAAATTCGATAAAAATATGTATTATGCTAATTGAATAAATCTTTATTACTTATTATTTATTTTATATATAACTTTTTCGTTTTACCCAATCACTAATGATGAAATGTACCTATTATAAATACTTAGGTTTTATCAAATCATAGTACATAATATTTAACCTGCAAGTACTTAACCTACAAGACTATTATTGTTAAAAATATCGATGGAATGACTCGTTCGTTCATATTTTAAATGATATAATAGGTACATAAACGGTATCTTAGTTTAAATTAAACAAATATTGCAGTATTCTAATGGTAACTTTAAAATTGTAATTTTCAATTAAATCAAATTCAAACAATTTATTAATTATACAAATGATAGGTACTACTCATCATAGTTTATTATACGATATAATTAAATTAAATTAACACGTTTCCATTCAATCGTAATAACAATGGTTTGATATTCGTTTGATACGCAAGTAAACACGAGAATATAATGTAGAAATCGTTTAGATTTTAAAAGGATTACATTTTGATTAGGTGCACCAGATGTGCAAAGGTGCCTAACCCATCTTTCTTTTCAGATTCTGAGTGAAGCGAAGAATGTATTGGTTTTACAATAATATGTTTTTTGTATATGTTTGAAAGCACGATTTCGAGTAGAAATAATAGTCCGATTGCAATGAATAGGATAAGCTTTCGGTAGCAAATTTCATCTAGTTAGTACTTTATTTAGCTCATTTTTCGAATTTCTCAAAAGTTTTTCTTTGTAAGAAGAAAATCTACCAAAATATAACGGAAAACAGCAAAATTCACGGAAATCGTAATTTTAACGAAATTGATTTTAGATTTTTATGATAACTAATGCAATTTTGAACTTAGGACTTTGTTAATTTTTTTGAGTGATCTCATAGATAGTTTACACACGTGGTAAAATATTGGAATGGTTTATCAGTATAATATATTTTATTATATTGAGTTTTGCTCAGATCCGTATTGTCGAATGCAATATTATTACATTCAAATTTTAACTATAATAAACCACTAACTTTTCCATGGACCGAAGGGACGAAGGAGGAACGTCCCGCGAATCGACCTTCCCGCTTTTTTTAACTAGAAGCCATCACAGATGAAAGCTCACTTTTTTGTCATTTATTACTTACAAAATAAACTTTCCACTCTATTCTCCATAGGTAAAAATAACTTTATTGTATGTTATCTACCTAAACTATAAAAACGAGTAGGTTAGATACTTATGTACATAGTTTTTTTATAATTTACGGATAAAGTATTTTATGTTACAAATGATTGGCAATAAAAAGAAGTAATTTAAAGTCTAACGAAGTAAGAATATAATATAATATACAATACCAGTTCAATGCAGTATATTATATAATATAATATATACATACTACTTACTTCAAAGACTATATAATTATAGGTTTGTGGTTTGGATAAAGGCTATAAAAAGTAAAGAGGTCTAAAATTACAGAAACCAACCCCTAAAATAATTTTTAATGTCTGTGATAAGGATAAGGGTAAGGACTATAAAAAAACAATATTGTACAGCAATAAGACAAGAAACCAAATTATCAATTTTATAGACGTAAGCAGTGGTGCACACTATATATATAAAGGTGTCGCAATCCCGATACCTCTTTATAAAATAGGTGTAGAAACACTTTTTTAACTTGTGTCTTGTGTCAATGAAGAGATGGGTGGGTGGGTAAAATTTGTTATTTGCGACACATAATATTAAAATAGTGTGCGCCACTGGACGTAAGTACTTACATATTTTAAAATCTAATTGCAAATTGGGAATCAATTATACCTAAACCGTAGTTTTTATAAACTTTGACTCTGTATAAACAACAACACGCACTTAATGCGTCGCAATTTATACACTTAGAAATATATATTCTAGTGAAATGAAAATAAGTGTTAATTTGTATAAAATTGTATTGAAATGCAGAGATTTTACCCACCAAGCAATGAACTGTTTCATTCCAGTAATATTAAGTTTTAAGTTTCTGTGTTAACAATATACATTACAATTTAATATTCCAAAAGTAACTAGATAATATTAACTAGTTTCATAAAACCCTTATTTTTGAAATTTAGATCAAATATTCCGTGTATATGTTTAAAAATATATATTCCTAAAATATTACTTAGTTTACACCGTGGTAATAGTGATAATTGTATTAAAAGAGTATTATGCCTATAGGTATACAATGCAAAAAAAAAGTTCTACAAATTAAATAAATAATAACAAAATTTTAATATATACCTGTACTTTCTATGTTCAGTACAATATTCAAATTTTTTAATCGTGATTTAACGTGACATAATAAAATTACTTTTTGAAATATATGAGTATTAAACAAATATTTTAAAATTTAGCTAAATGATTCTTTAATGATTTATATAATAAGAAGTTTTAATTATGAACTTTCAAAAAGTTCTCAATTTAAGTATAAGCATCACATTATTGAGCAAAGGATGTACCGTTTAAGTTTGTTTTAAATTTGGCGAAATCAAAGGAAACTAAAATTATAATGCGATTTGTTATTATAGTTCAAACGTTTATTTTTTGATATAAAATCTGTCTAGTTAATAGTTAGATTATAATTATTAATATTTCAAAACCATATAACTTCTTTAACATATAGTATTTTTTAATTTATAAACAGTTAATGGACTTTATTACTTTGAAATTTTGTGGTTACTAATAATTAAAGACCGAAATTATATTCTTTTACATATTTTTTTTTTTTTTTAATCTATGCAGTCAGACGGGGGTTCGAAATCTTTACAAATTATGAAACGTATAAATCAATGGCAAAAGTTTTTTTTTTTTTTGCATATTTAAGAATATTTCAGGCTATACTTAAATGTAAAACAACGTTTGACTTTAAAACTTTAAAAAATGATTTAACATTTATTAAAACCAATTTTCTTGTGCTCGTAACAACCATCAAATTTTAGAAAAGTCAAATATGTCTGTTGTTGATTCAATAAACCTCATTGAAAATACAATTATTAAACTCCAAAAAATACCTGGAGAAATTGGAAATAAAATACAAATAAAATTGATCAAGTTCATGAAAAAATTAAGGATTCATAATTTTGAAATACATATCAAAAGTTTTGAATGGAAATAATGAAGTACAACTTATCAATAGATAATTTTATACCAGCTATGATAACTGATTTATAGCACGCTCCTGTGACAAGTTGACATCGAACGTTCTTTCAGTACCTATACATATAAATAAATTTACACGGACCATTGACACCAGAGAACATGGAACAAAATATAGTTATCAACTGTTTTCAAAATTTTGTTAAGTTAATTTTTTTTTAAGCTATATTATTTTTTATTATATACCTAGTTATATATCAGCTTTTTTAGATTCTGAGCGAAGCGAAGAATGTATTGGTTTTAGAATAATATTTTTTTTAAATTTTTTTTTTAAGACACTTTTTCTGGTAGAAATAATGGTCCGATTACTACGAATAGGGTATGCTTTCGGTAAAAAATTGCATCTAGTAGGTACTTTATTTAGCTTATTTCGAATATCTCAAAAAATTGTCCTTGGGAGAAGAATAATACTAAAAAATGACGGAAAAACGACAAAATTCGCAGAAATTATAATTTTGACAAAATTTTAGATTTTTCATGATAACTAATGCAATTTTGATTTAAATGTAGTTACTTAAAAAATTTTTGAGTATTCTCATAGGTAGTTTACACATGTGATAAACTTTTAGAATGACTTTTAGTATAATATATTGTATTATATTGAGTTTCACTCAGAATCGTATTTATTAATACAATATTATTACATTCAAATCTTAATTATAATAAACCATTAATTTCTCCGAAGACTAAAGGGTTGAAGAAACGTCCAAAAGAGACTTTCCAGCATTTTTTGAATTTGAGAATATATATTAATAAAAAAGAATTTATTTTACATTTTTTATAACAATATTTAAAGAATATTTTATAAAAATATTTTGAATTTAACAGAATATTAGCATCTTATTTCGGATATTTTAAAAGAATATTATTCTGGCTTGTATTAATCAAAATTTAATTGGTTGTTTAATAATTATACGATACAAATAATTATATAGTTATTTATTTTAATTATTAATATTCTATGATGTTATACGATTATACCTTTTATGAATAAGATTTTAACCATGTGGTACTCAAAATTATCATTTTTAATTTTCGTTTTTATCGTTTTGGATTTAGTGTAAATTATATTTATTATTAAAATTAAAGACTAAGTACTTTGTCTAAAATAAAATGTTTGGGGGGGGTAAGACGTGGTATTTCCTTTTCACCCCCTGGAAAAATAAAATGAACTTATAATTTTAATAAATTGAAATTATTATTATATAATTATTAGTTAATATTAAAAAAAATTGTTTTGCAACCACCCCATGATATTTTTCCTATGAGCGCTCATGAATAATGCGCATAACTTCTCGAATTTACATAACATGTGGTAGATTGTAATAATGCAATAATATATTTTATAATTTTATAATATAAAAAAAGTCAAGAAGATTAAAATTAATGCGAAATACGAAATGTTATAAAGTTTTTATATATATTTACTATACAGTTGACCATAATGCATGCGTTGAGATTATTATTTGCATAATCGGCATACGTAGGAATAGTAGGTAAAAAAACTAATCGAATTCACCTAAGAGGCAAAATAGCGTATTCACAACAATTTAACCGTTATCATAAACAATTTTACTCTCATTCTAATGCTCTCACTCGTAACTTTATCAACCGCAAAATGTTTACCTGTAAAGTTTACCCAACACTCGACAGTATATATGTACTTTATAAGCTTTTTAAAATCCCATACGAACACACTAGAATGTTGATATACGTGCGTGTGTGTATTTATGCATTTCGGAAACTATTACGAAAGTCGTGTGTGATAATACATTTCGTTAGACGCGTGAAAAGGAATATAAATAAAACCGCGTCCGCAGTCGCTGCAAGATTATTATACCTATACTTATATAATGTAGTCTGAATTTTAAAATCGTTTGTTTACGTTTCTCCGTGGATAGAACTGATAGCTCTTTCTCTAAATAGTTCTAAAATACTTGTTTAAAATGTTACCTCTACGGATAAATTATAATATTACGAAAGTCAGTGTTCGAATTGGGACGCAGGGGGACTGAGTAGTGAGTACCTACTACGACTTATTTTTCAAAAATTTTGCTGCACCTCTACTATTTGAAAGGTATAGTCCTCACATGATAATATAAGGTAAAATGGAATTAGTACATTCTTTCCTCGAAGATGAAAAGAGTCACCCTACTTTTTTTTGCTATTTCGAGCACTGATGAAAGTATAAAACGCAACACGTTATCGTCAGCTGCGCTCGGTCGCGAGCTATATTATTATATTGTTGATGCTGCGGACGCGGGTCGTAGGAATTGTAGTAGACCGCGGCGAAACGGCAAACGTCAACATTTTTCGTCGATAAATTAAAACCAAAACTCGACTTTAGCAACACGTGCGGCTTAATCGCGATACTCGAACCGAGACCGTCCTCTGACGGGTCGAAGGAACAAAATGAGCTCGTTAACCGCAGACTCGTCACATAGGACATAATAATACCTTTTGTGAAAATAAATAAATAAATAAAAACCGCGGGCGATAGGGATAAATATTAAGTATTATTATACATTTATACCATATTATAACCGTCGCGAGTTTGTGACATTAATGCGAGTCGTAAAACTACGGTCCCTGCTCCGTTGCTGCGGTTTGGCGCATGGCGATCGTGGGATTATTTTTCTCGTGGGCGACGGATATTATTATTCGTGCGCGTATATATATACAAAGTAACAGCAAATTATTATTATTCTTTACTGCCAGCCGAATTTAAAACTTTCTTTATGGACCTGTCAAATATATTTCCAGATAAATGTGACGACCACGGTTGAATTAATTTGACAACAAAAATTCTGAAACGAGACACGACCGACCGGTTAGGTCGATCGAATATGTTAGTCATAATAGGTGTAATTACATACGAGATTACGAGATATTTATATAATATATACTATAAACATAGAGCAGAGGTATTCAAACTGTGCGTCGCTGATCCCAGGAGCGTGCGCGTGAGTATTGGTTGGTCAAAGGAGCTGTGGCATAGAACAGGAAAACTTAAAAATTAATATTATATTATATTTAATATATTGATAATTTATTTATTATTTAATCGTTATTTGATTTTCTCTTAACAGAAGACATTTAAATTTAGTTTTTTCTTCATTATTTAATTTTACCTATACCTATTTAATTTTTTTGCACATGATATAAATAAATAAATTTACATGATTCATATAAACATTATCATTTTTTGTCATTAATAATTTTGAAACCATTAATTTTTTTTTAACATACGAAGGACCCATGGGGTGAAAAGTTTAAGTATACCTACCACTGATGTAAGAACGGATCCAGCCCAAGATAAAAGATAGGGGACAAACTATAATTTATTTTATATTATGGGAACTACAGGGACGATTCAAAATATCAATTTTGAATATGGACATATATATAACTCAAATTTTCTTACAGAACGAGGGGAAAATTACCTGGATCCGCCTCTGCATTGATATATAAGTAGAATATAGACATACCACACGCATATATAAACGCAAGAGTATAGGTTAATTTTTTTTGTCAAACATAAAAAAAAATATGTAGGTAATGTATTTGATATACACATATATCTTCGCATAAGGTGGTCGATAAAATAATTTAATAGTTGTATTGTGCATTAGTATAATTGAATTAGAGTCACCAACTACACAATGAAAACAAATTCATTTTCTGAAATTGTATTCTTTACTTTAACCATCACTTATTTGTAGAAATTAGAATATAACCTATTTATTAAACAATTTTTTTTAAATATCTTAAACATCATTTATATTTTTATCTCTTAAAATGTAAAAAGGAAACTTGATTTTTTTCTCATTTTTAAAATGAAAAAATTATATTATAGTTACATATTATTTATTTAATAAAGTTAAAGGATTTTTTTTAAATTAATTAATTTATATATCTGTAATTTATGTCATTTTTATCAACAGCAATACAATTTATTAATATAATATATTATAAAACATATATTATATGTACGGTAAGTTTGTATTTGTGTATTGTGTATAAAATACGTATACTTATACTTAAACGTTTAGTTTTATTATATTTTTGTAACGGAAAAGAAAGATAATAATATTGTAGTTTTACAGAGGAAAAAGGAAAACGTTCATTTTAGCGCAAAAACGAAAATATTGCGTTATCTAGTTTGGTGCGGAAGAGAGGAAAAGTTTGTTTTAGGAGATAAGAGGATCACGTTCAGTAATATCTACTAAAGGTATTAAAATAAAAACCTGGTAAAAAACAAAAATCAGCAAATTGTACCTACACAATCCACTATATAGTTAATACGCGTTATAGTGCGTGGGTAGAAGCGAATGTATACACGTTCTGTACATCTATATTCTATATGGTCACTTTAAAACAAAACAACGATTATATAATATTATAATATATTGCTGAGACAAATATCCCTATAATGTTGTTTTCATTGGCAGGTATAAATTAAAATAGGGTTACAGGATATACTATGTAAAATAAACATGTATTCAAAAATTATAATCTAAGTGCTATTATCCTATTGAGTATTCAGAGTTTTACAAAAAGGTACACTTAAATATGAATATTTTAATATAAAAATATAATAAAAAAATATTATATATATTTTTTTTAATTTATATAAATTTATATATTCTTTAATATCGTTCTTTCTGAATGGAAATACAGATTTCTTGCATAACTTAAAAACAGGTGTCTTAAAAATGCTAAAAAGATGGTACCTGTAAAAAATCGATTTTGTAAATTACCTACTAGACAGTAGACTTAGAAACTTTTTCTGCCAACGCTAACGATAACGTTGTTATAAAAAAAAGTGAAATTAACTTGTTGTGTTATCGACTTATCGTTATGATTAAGTAACAATCGATTATGCGGTATAATATTATATAGATACAAGTAAAAAGAACAACAGAAACAATATAATCTATAATGATCTGGCAATATTTAGCAACAATAATAATATTATAATTTATAATCAAACAATAACGACTGTTGTCTAATGGGATTCAATGCGAAGTTCAGAATGCGTCCCACAATCCGTATCGAATATTTAAGTCAACATTTTTATTTGTATCGTTTTATTTCTTAGGTGGGTACGTTAATTATACAAATTATTTTCAATCTATTTAAGGTATTTAATTGTTAATTATTATACATTTAAAATACTATTGTGTCTATACAGAATGTCTAAATATGCATTGAATAATATATTAGGTACACATTAGAGATAGGTATATTATTCTAATATGTTAAAATCCAAAATTTTAGCGTAATAAGTTAAAGTAAAACTTTTCGAGGAAAAGGGTTAAAATATATACATTTATATATATATATTTTATCTATAACACTTATTCTGCTTTACAATATTTAGTGGAGAAGTAATTTTTCATCCTTTACATTTCCACTTCGATCTATATATACGTATTACGTTTATGAAATCCTCGGAATGGTAAACTGTTATTGTAAACATATTATAGCTATTTGGGAATTGGGACCTTTGAAAAATGAAAATAATAAAATAATAAGGATATGACGAGCCATTTTACTATAATAGGTACAATAAATATCCTATCTTTTACGTATTTTAATGTTGCGTGTAATTTATAATGCAGGGGAACATCGTTTGGAACAGGCAACGTCAAGAGAATAAAATGACCATGACCCTGATCGCGGTGGTGATCATGTTCTGTGTGTGCCAGACGCCGACGGCGGTGATGATGTTGACCGCGTCCGTTTACGAACCGCCCGAGAACTCACCCGCGTACAACGTGAACCGCGGCTTGCACACCATATTCAACTTTCTCATGGTGGTCAACGCAGCTTCCAATTTTATGCTGTACTGCGCCATGAGCCGCAAGTACCGGCGCACGCTAATGATCACGTTCATGCCGTTCCTGGCGGCGCGGCACGCGCGCAACGTCACGCTAAGATCGTCCGTCAGCTACCCGCACAGAACCGGCACCATGATGCGGCGCAACACGGAGGTCACGCAAATGACCGACATCGGAACCATCGCGACTGGCAGCAAACGCGAACCGCTCGTCCGGACGGCCAATGTCAAGACCAACAACCACCACAAGCCCACCGCCGCCGTAGCCACGACCACTATCATCACCCCGACCGACGCCACAGACGTCCTCTAATATTATACAAACAACAGCCAGAAAAAATGTATTATAATCGTACACAAGATAATAATATTTTACAATAACGGTAGTTATCGTACCCCATAAAAACACCTTATCTTTCTTCTCCTCGTCTTTGTGTATGATGATATCGTGTTGATATATATATATATATATATCGATACATCCAACGAAAAATGTAGTAACTCCGTTTTGTCAATTGTTCAGGAGGAGCAAAATAAAATTCAAAGTTAATTTATTATTCTATTTTTATTTTTTATTTTAATATTATTTTATTATCTCTGTGGAATAGATGGAAATACAATCATTTTCTCGGTAGATAAAGAAAAAAAATCCTTTATCAGAATGTAGCGTTAAAAGTCGTAACTCAAAAACGAAAAAAATTGAGTTACTACATTTTTCGTTGGATGTATCGATACACTATTATTATTACCTCCCTAAACAGCGACCATATTCATATTCCGAGGACTGTATGAAATAATTAAGTCCGTGTATTGTTTTATGTGTATGTACCTACATCCATCCGGTTCACCTCGCATAATAATAATAATATTATCATGTGAAACTAACTAGCTTTTCTTCGTATAAATTAAACTATTTTAAGCACATTCAGTAAAGACAGCAGGCAGCAGCTAAATAGTTACTATCTAAAATATATAACATATATCAAGACATTCGTGTCAAATACGTAGGAATTGATTGTTGGAATTAAATCATTTCCCAAACTTCCGAAATTATATGTTTAAAGTTTTGATAGTGATATAATAAATTATAATATAGCGGGAGGTCTGCGGTATGTATGTGGTTACTTAACTTTTCTACGACAGTCAGTTATTATTTTTGCAAACTGACATCGTTCACTGCAGTATCGCGCTATATAATAGGGTCTGCTGTTGTACAGTTCACATTCTAAAAACATGTGTAGGTACGTAATACCCATATAATTCCTATAATATGTTTGTTGTGTGCATCATTATGTATTAATATAATATGTTACATGTAGGTATCTACTATATAGGTAAGTACCAAATAACTAATCATATTCCAGAAACATTGGGTGTTGGCAGATATTTTCTGGAGGCTATATATCACCGTCTATTGTTACACAATACACATATCATACAAGTAATAACATAAATATTATATATATATAAATATATGTATATATAATTAAGTATAGATTATATGCAAAATAAGTTCAAAGTTCAGTCATAATATACGCGACTATAGTGCGATGATTTATCTTCCAAATACAGCTAAGCCCTCAGTCCCTCACCAAATTTAAACTTCTATTTTCACATAACCTAATTGCAGAGATATCAGAGTTGTGTATCATATTGTACAAAGTAAAATTATAATGTTGTACATAATACTCGTATATTGTTATGAAGTACAAAAATCCGAATAAAATTTAAATAAGTGTTTGTAAATCGTAAAATAATAATTTAAATACAATACATAATAATATTATATACGAGTATTATATATATATATAGGTACAGTATAATCAGTATTATTATACAGTATAATATACCTTTTTGCAAAATTCTGAGGGTTCCAGTTGTTCTACGAATATCACTTTCCAGCCAAAAATATGTATCCAATAATATTATAATTACTTTCCAAAAATAAGACAAATACTCTCAAAATAATCAACTAAAAGAAAATATCAACTATTAATTCTATATTAATATAATATTATAAATGTGTTTGCTGCATGGACGACGGCGAAACGAGGCGTGTATTAACGCGTGTTATTTATTGAATGTTAAATCTGTTTTCCATTTCGTTTCACTCGATTTGACAAGAATAACGTCGCGTACGTGCGAGATTATGGTGTACTGTAATTCGTAAATTGTAAATATAATTATTAATTATGGCCGATCGTAATATTATAATTTAAAAAATACGTATATACATCCGATGGCAGATACCAATCTAGTTGAGAGTAATGTAAGTGTAGTATTACGCGCTTTTCGTCGAAACTACTACAATACTTATTTAATAATATTATTATTGAACTTCGATTTGTTTTAACCAGTCAGCAATACACAATGATAATAATATTACTTATATTATACAGAAACATCGTAATTTGAAATTTTCAAACCCATCTGGAAACGACATCAGTAACGCATTTTAACCTTTGTATGATCAATAAATTATTATTAAGTATAGGTAGAGGTAATACTTTTGATATTATTATTATTATATTATCTTTATGCATTCTACAAACGAGTAAAAATACCTAACTTATTACGTAGTTATTTACTGTACGTATTTTGTATCATTGTTGAATAAGTAAATACCTACACAAATTTCACGGGTGTAAATTGGATCAGAAGGCCAATTATTTTCTCGAAAGACTATCATATCTCAACAATTGTTCTGAATAATTATTTTCGTAACTTCTAATTTCTATAACACAATAATTAATTTTAAGTTTAGGTATCTCGTCATTTATTCTTTCTTTTAACATATATTATTATTATTATATTCACGCCTGCGAACATTTTATATAGACATAATAAATTACAATATTTACATATTATTATATAATTAATCAGTGGTGTATTTCGTGGGGAGAAAGGACGATCGGATTTAAACATGACCTCCATAACCAAAAATTATAATATTTTGATATTATTAGATGACAATAGGGAGAACCTTCATAAAAGCTTCCAAAAAATAATCTGAACCCCTTTATAAATTCCTAAACACGCCTTTGTATTTAATGATAAATTATATTATAGGTAGTAATTGTGTTACATTACGATTTGTGTAATTGTGTTAGTGTTACTATTCATTAAGGTTATACCTAACTTGAAATATATACCTAATATTATAAACATAGGTACAATGTACAGCCACCTGTAACGGCTGTAACTATTCATTATTATTCAATGTATATAGGAAATAATTTGTTTTTTCCAGATAGTTTTAAAAAACAATTATCGTGTTTGCTTGTTTTTTTAAAAAAAAAAATATTTAAACATAAAACGTAAGTAATATTATGTAAAAGTTTGATGCGCGATATATATATATCTAATATATTATTATGTATATGTTCGTTTTTTTTTTTTTATATTTTAAACTATATCGCGACCAGTTTTCATTCATACCTATCACATTATAGATTGCGTGTGTGTATAATCATGTATCTAAATAGTAATGAATAAGTATTTTTGTGTATATCTTATTTAATAAGTATAATAGGTGTATACCGCCCACCTTTTAGCAACCCTACGATCCATATTATTAGTTATTATTTATTAGTATCGCGCGTAAATAAAAAAAACCTTAGTTTTTATAACTTTTATAATTTCTACAGGGTTTCCACCGCCAGAAGCCGTGAAGGTGTGGTTATAATAATATATTATACGTATTATATTGAAGATTGAACTATAGTCGACTGGAACACGGTGGTGTGCGTGAACTAGATTTTAAATTTAATATCTGGCAACAAAACGTACATGACGACGTTTTCGTTTGCCATTTACCGTTAGCTATTTTTACACTCCATGTTAAATCTCTCCGTATACGAACGATTTATTTTTCCTCGAACCGTGAACACATCAGCATCCACCGCCATTGTAGTCCATAGGTAGATTAGATAACACTACATTACATACAGCGTACATGAACCTATCGTCTCGTCCCTATATATTATATTAATATACCATTTTGTAGAATATTATTTTGTAATGTAACTAAAAGTAACCTATTTAAAAAAATATTAAATAATTAAGTAAAACTTATAATTTATTCGTCTAATAAATACCTATATAGAATACAAATAATTAAGTTGCCGATGTCACTTTTTAGTATTTACCTAAAACCCAATATTACGTAATGTAAGTTATTAATTGGTATTTATTGGTTGTAACCAATAATCCGATATTAAATATCAATTTATGTATTGGTCCAGTCTTTAATTAATAGTCACATTTGATTACCTAAATATATATACATAACTAATATTTTCAAAGCTATTTGTTATTAATTTATTATTATAATTATTATTGTATTCTATTATTAGTTTTAAATATGAACTTAAAATGTTTATTGAATTAAATGTATAAAACATATTTATGAAATACATCAGTTTTTTTTTTTTTTTTTATACCACATAATATATTGTTCAATTACTATCCAATGTAACTGGGTAATCATAAATCAATGTTGATTATAATATTATTATATGTGATGACAAGCATATTTCGAACAGTACTTAATCTAAAATATTGTAACACATTTTTTTTAGTGCATATTATACACTATACAAGAATATAAATGAGACCACTGTTGCTTGGCAAACGTTTTAGTTAAGTTGAAAGTTATTTTAAGATTCATAGTATTATAGCAGTGAAAAACAAAAAAAATATTTATTTATTTGTCTCTTTATTGCCTACAGAAAAAAAAAACATTATAAAATTGGACGGACATAATACTGTCACCAAGTTGTATATATAATAATATAATATATTATATTCATATAAGTCATAATAATTAAGCATAGGT
The DNA here is from genome assembly GCA_013282895.1 of Eriosoma lanigerum. Taxonomy (NCBI): domain Eukaryota; kingdom Metazoa; phylum Arthropoda; class Insecta; order Hemiptera; family Aphididae; genus Eriosoma; species Eriosoma lanigerum. Next base: position 60,918,787 of record CM023357.1, on the reverse strand, counting down.
ATAATAAATTGTGTCTAATACTTATTTTGTTTTCGTATGCATATATATATATTATATATATATATATAATTTTTTTTTTTTATATAATTTTGTAATGTCTATGGTATGTGTTCAATCGATAATTGTCAACCAAGGCCATGGTCTTCAAAAAAGGTTTGAGGTGTTTCTTCCTGAAAAATAATGAAATAAATGTAAATAAATAAAATGTAGCACACAGATAAGGTTGGATAAAACAGATAAAACAGAGTGCAAAAATAAAAATATGTTGAAAAGGGTTTAATAATCAAAACAATTAATAAATAATTGAAGAGGTAAGGATAGGGCAAAAGTTTTAATATAAACACTGTGTGCTCTTATAAACATACCGTAGCACCAAAATGTTTGCTGACATTTCTTGAAAAATCATATTTATTGTATAAACATAAATTTAAATAAAACAAAACTGTTAAAAAATAACAATTAACCCTTACACCTTTCAACCAACACAATATTATGAGTTGAAAATTTCTTGTTTGTAAAAAAAATATTATCCATTAAAGCCGAAGCCTGGGAAAGTAGATAAATAGCACATAGAGCTTAAGCATTGAATTATTATTTAAATACAAAAAAATAAAACTTATTTTATGAGAAAACGCAACAATAATAATAAAAAAAATGGTTTATTAGAAAAAAAACTAATAGTATACACGGATATTTACAGATAACATAAGAAGACATTATCTTTTTTATATTTTTAACTTTGATATTTTTTAATATTATGCTAGGACGTTGATAATAGAAACATGATGTTTGTTTGAGGTATTCTAATTCAGGAACAGCTATTACATCAAATCCATGACTAATATTTTTGAAAGACACATTTACATTGTTTGAATTTATATTAAAAAAAAAAAAAAAAACATTACAATCATAATTGCAAGTTACAAAATCGTATGAAATAAACATTAATTTTATTGGATGCCCTCATAACAGGCCAATCTCTTTCAGAGCGCCTTCGACTGCCTCCTCCTACATATAAACATATAATCATTAATATCCCAAAATTGAAAAATCGAAATTGAGTATCATCTAATAACTGAAAATCATGCAAGTAAAATATTTATGACAGAAATCAAGTAAGGTAAATGGATGGAATTAATTTTATTCAATCAAAAAGCTATAATAATAATAAAAATTTAACAATTGCAATATGTTTTTATTAATATTAATATTATTAATCACTCATAATAATAATAAAAAACAAACAAAATAAAACAAACAAAACAAACCCAACAATAAACCCAGGAATTCAAACAATGTGACTAATAAATCTTAACAAAATATACTTAAACACTAAATACATGAACCCTGATGTATACAATATATTTATTTTGATTAAACTATCCAAGATGCAATAAATTTATATATATGAAAGAAATATTTTTAAGTACTATAACATTCAAACATAATTTGTTTAAATAAATTAAAATAGCAATTTATAAACTGTAAATTTTAATTTTAATCATAATCACTAACATTTTATTGTGTAAATTAATTGATACGTATATAATATTAAATATATATTTTTAGTTGGTTAAACAGTGCAATTACTAATTAATAATTACCAAAATAAATGGTTTTATTAATTTATTTATTTAATGTTTAAACAAATTATGAAGATCATTATGGTTAATTACTTAAAACATATTTAAATAAAAATAATAATATTACAAACAAAGATTTATGATTAACATAAAAATATGATAATGTATAATATAAATATCATTATACTTTTTAATTTCATAATTACTATTACAAAATTGAAAAACATAACAAATTCTAATGAATGCATGAACAAATTGATATTTATATTATTTAATAATGATGTAAGTATATTGGATATTGAAATGAATAACAACAAATATTATTATGAATTATGAATTATCATAAGGTTAATTTTATAGATTAATAATAATATATTGGACTAGATTAAATATTACAGTGAATAACATTTGACAAGACATGCAATATTTAAATAAACTATACTATTCTTTGGTTGTACTTAGCAATTTAACTCTATGGCCATTAAGTCAACATAATTAAATTTAGTTTTATCAAATTTATCATGATATTATAATTTGAAATATACAATATACATTAATTTTTATGCTTTACATTATAAAAAAATTACATTTTAAATAATATTTAAAAATATTAAAAAAATTAAATTACAAAAAAAAAATATATAAATAGTGAAAATAAAAATGTATAATTAAAAAACATAAAATAAATTAGTGGCATTTAAATTTTTAAAAAAAAAAAATGCTGTTAACCTCCTAAAAGACCTACTTTTACTTTTGACTTTTTCAATTATTGAACCTTTATAATACTCCTTTTCAATTATCAAGACTAACGTTTTATCATTCATAGTTAAGTAATATAATCCAACATAACCTCTTTCAAAATAGTTTATTTTATAGAACCTAGATTACCATGATCATTATACTATGGAAATAATTCATCTAAATGGCTATGATAATCATGTTATATAGAAATATGAGTATGAAGTTATAATTAATTATTTATATTGTTATTAATTTGGTACTGATGGTGATTTTCATATTTTACGCATTCAATTATATTAATAATAGAATTTGTTATAATAAAAAATTTAATTAAATTTAATTATATGTATATTTTAAAAAACAAACACATTGATAGTTTGATTAAAAGAAAATTTAGGATTTAATGATCTAATGATTATTTTTCACATAAATACTGATTACCTATTAAAGATGGAGATAAATTATTATTATAAATGAGATTTCAGTTTCAAAAACATAGATAATTTAATTTTGCCTTAATTTTTCTTTTTCTTTTAGATTACCAATAATAATTTAATTAATATTTTTTAGAAATATTTAAATTTGGTTTGGATATTGTAATATTTTAATTATTAATATCATGATTACATTTATTATTATTTTTTAATAATATAATATAAAATACAAAAATAATAAAATATTCAATTATATAAAAAAGTGAGCAATGTTGATTATTTCATAATTTGTATAAGTATTTTTGTTTTAAAATTTCAAAAACTGACTATATAACACTTAAATTTTAATATATATATATTCCTAACATTTTAAAACAATTTTTGTATTATGTTTATGATACAAATATACTTTGATTAAATACATATCCTTTGTTATTTAATATAAGTAGAGAAATGTTACCAAAGTTATAACAAAATATTAATTAATTATATACAAATTAATTTATATATCATTATTATACATTTTAAAGAGTTAAATTGCTAATAATAAAAGGTATAATTGAATACATCATTAACAAGCATAACATTCAAAGTTTAAAACTTAAGGTAAAACAGCTATAAATATAAATAATATAACAGCATTGGGTTACAACATTAAATATTTATAATTTGGATAAATAACAAATTCTACAGCATATTATTTTAAATAAAATAATATTAATTATTAGTAGCATATTAAAGATGTTAAAGAAGGTAAGTAATGATAAATAATACACATTTTATAATATATATACATAATGTATAATGCATGAATGTACACAAATTGTACTTAATGTGTTAAAATTTTTTATATATTTATTAATTAATAATTTATATGATAAATTTAATTTGGCCAGCGTGTAATTGTTATTTATTAAAAATGTATATAATTTATAATATTAAGCATATTAAAATTTGACTATTATTCTAAATGACTAGATTAAAATTTATATACGTTTTAATAAATCCTTATAATATGTATAAATAAACTTACCAAAATTCATCATAGTTATAGCTATGATGAAAAGTATAGTTAAGTTACATATTATAATAAAATATTGAGTTAATTAATTATGTGAGCAAATTAGTATTTCAATTAATTGGCAAGAATATTGTTAATACTTATTATGTTTATGATTTATACTATTTATATTGCAATATTAAAATATACTGTATTGCAGTTTGACAAAAGTGACTTAATAATTTAAAGTAATTAAAGTTCTAATGGAGTGCTTCCATAACTAACCTCTTGCAAGAGATCCTGGGCTGAAATAGCCTTGAGTACATTTTTCTTACTAGTCTCTTGTATCTCCCCACCCAATAATAACTCATCTAGTATAAAATACGCCTTTTCAAAGTTGAATATAATATCCAATTCGCAGACCTGAAAAAAAATAATAATACTATTCAAAATAGAATTAAGACAAATGTAAACATGTGTTTAGTGAAACATACACTTCCAAAATACTTGTCTAATAATTCAACATAACGGTGAATGATTTCCAAAGTGAGAAGTTCATTGTCATTTTGTTCGATAGCACAACAAAAATATAGACTTGCATATCTATAAATTAATTATAAAATAAACAATTTAGATTAAATTAATGATTGTTTTATAACCTACCTTTTATAAACAATTTTTAATTCTTTCCATTCTAGAAAACTACACATTTTAGGTTTTCTGGCAAGAATTGTAGTAATAAGTTCTCTGGTAATTTTCTTTTTTACTTTGTCAGGATGAGCAACATACCATTTTTGAAGCCTAAGCTTGCCTTGACGACTGAATAATAACATGAAATGCATCTAAACAACAACATTAAAAGTCTTACAAAAACATAGTAGGTAAACATTATCAAAAATTAAATTTAAATAGGTACCTGAAATAAAATTAATTTAATATTAAATTGCATTAATACAAAATTTATTTAAATTAATTATTAGCAAATAATTGTTGAATACATTAATATCATAAACATTATAATAAGTATGAATAGTTAATATAGTTATTATACATTGCAAAAATTGATTATTTTTGTGTAAATATTTAATCCAAGAAAAGTTGAGTTATAAAATCAAGTTTTAGATAGGTATACTATTTTATGGGTGGAGCTGTTAAATAAAAAAAAAAAACGAGCTACAGGTCAATTCATAACAATATTTATTATCTCGGGTCAGACATTTTCATAGTAAATACTGAAAAATTACTAAATAATTAGTAATAATATATAATACATTAAGTAGAGATGCATAGCCATTTTGACAAGTAAAATATTATCAGTATTCTAGTCCATGACTACAACACTATATTATGCTACAGCAGGGTCAGTGGTGGCAAGTCAAAACCACAATTAAATAGTTATTTAATAATTCTAATCATTAGAATACAACAACTTAACCATACGAATTAATAGAAAATGATACACACAAAATTGCAAAAACAGTAAATAATTTTACGACGAATGTAACTCACCATATTGTTCTGTAATAGACGATGTCACTCATTATGGTTTTGCGAACACATAATTAAATGCCAACTGCGGTAGTTGAATACAACAGAGTCAGAATGTAGTAGCGAAAAACAATGTTTTCTTATTTATCTTTATATTCGTCACCACCATAGAAAAGATATAAGCCACTAGGAATACTTGAAAAATTGAATGAAACGATGTTCGAAATATCCAACAACTGTGGTTACTCTTACTGATTAATAGTTATGACGTCGAGCTCGAGCACCAACACGGCCACACATTACACAACTTATCATCAACATAATCGTGTAACTAGGTACTATGCTAATACCATATTGTCTGGATGTCTCATGAAATATGAATATTAAATTTATATTAATTATATTCAAAGCACCTAACTACTCTACACGTCCAATAATATAAAAATTTTCATTTTATTCTTAGGCTTCAGGGCATGTCTATATTTGTTTGTTTAAAATGGCCATACTGTTACTTCGGTCAACAAATATTATTAACACATGTTTCATTGTTTCAATGTTTGTCAAAGTTCGAGACAAGTACTAACAATCATGATTTAAGTTATGACTAAGATATGGGTATATCTTAAATTGTGCTGACAATGAAGAATGGACTTTTTGTCACATTTTGAACATGTTATATGCTTTTTCTGTATATTGGTAGAAGCATTTACATTCAGTATAAGCATTGATTATATATACTATATATTATAATAGTAGTATTTATAATCATTGGTATAGGTTCATAATTTACACGCATGCGCAAGTTAATAGCAATATTATTAAATGCTCGTCGCTGTAGTGCAGTGATAATAGTTATAATAATAGATATATGTGATATTAATTATTATCAATCCAACGTGGTTTTCATAACAAATCGAGGAATATTTTCAATTTGCAGAGCGAATGATGGCACGAAGTCGTACACTCGTACTACGTATTGTCGTAGTATCGTACTTCTAAATAATCCGAAATCATTATTAATTCTGATAATTTTTGGAAGTATTGTACTACCATAGACTTATATACAAGTCTAACTATTTAACTAACCTGTAGTACTGCCGTTCTGGGTTTAAACGCTTCTCATAGAGGTATAGGTTATATTATTATTTAATTGTCTTGAGTCGTGATCATAGAATAAGAATAAGTATGGTCGGGATCGCCTATGCATGTCATAATGTAATTTGTTATAAATTAAAATGTTTTAAAAAAATGTGTTTATATTGTAAGGTAATAAGAAATAAGAATGATCAAAAATTATTCTTATTATAAATTATGTAATGTTATTATTTTTAAAATATGTTTAATTAAATAAAATTTTTAATATTATATTTGTTTTATTATTTCATAGGGTTATTTGTATAAACTTCATGTCATTGATAAAAAGTAACAAAAAAAATAAAAGTGATAATGAATTGCTAGTTTTAAATAAAAGCGGATAAATGTATGGGCGGAGCATCGGTTATCGTTTAGTACATAGACTTATATCTTATAACTAATTATATACTTATCTATGTTTCATATAATCTGTGCTTATAAGCTTATATTATAAGACTATGGTTTAGTAGTTCCTTATATCACAGATTATATGAAACCTAACCTAACCTTACAACACCGTGAGCGGGTTTTCAATGTTTTGAAAAATAACACGGGAGTTGTTCATCTATTAAATATTCTTGTCTATGATGCATGTTCCCTACCCAGTTAAAACGGATTGATTTTTTATATAGGATATGCTTATTGCCACAAAATATAACAATCAATAATTTTATTACTCTGTCGTTTGTTAAGTCTTCAACATCGCTAGTATTTTTTTTATTGAAATAGCTTCCACTCTTTTAATTTGGTAATAAGTATTAATAACTTTAACCTGTAAGTTTAATTCAATTGCCACTATTCAAATAAAACATATCTTTGATTTCCCGCGGACTATATGAAAATAGTCATCTTTTCTTATGTAAAAAACTAAAAACATGGCGTGAAACATTAATATCTCGTTTTGTAGTGGTTTAAATAACAAAATACGTATTGTAAGAGAATTATAAAATGATTAAAGTAAACAATATAGAAAAAATATCATATCCGTTTTATAATTATGTTAGATAAATAGTGTCTAGTTAAAAATTGTACAATTATTTTAAATATTTATTTTATTTTTTAATTTGGAAGTTGCATGCGAACAATATTAAAAAACGAATGTTTTTTTTCAATTTTATTATAACTATTATTATTCTCGGATCACTGTTAATAAAATATTTACTGTTTTTCATAACTATGTTTTGGGCGTTTCAGCAATACTTTTAGATTCTGAGTGGAACGAGGAATGCATGGGCGCCCGCAGAAAATTTATCAGGGAAGGGCATAATGTAATCAAACACCAAAAAATACATTAAAAAAAAATTATTCCTTGTAAACTACAAAATCTGTTAGATTTATATTAAATCAAATACCAAAAAGTACATGAAAAAATATCTTTCTTATAAAGTAAAAATTGTGTCAGAATTATATGCTATTTATTCGTTATTAAATAAAAACTGTAGTCTTCGTGGTTGTTCTTTTGCAAATATTGTTATTAGCTGTTCAATTAATTTATCTTTTCCTATATTCACTCTTTTACGATGGACACTTAACATACATAGGCCATTTAATCGGTCTTTACTCGTCATAGACCATATTATGTCAATAATTATGACAATAATTCCCATTGTTTTATTGTATCTATACATTCGGTTTATTTTTAGTTATCTCAGTTATTTGACAGACGTCGTGTGCGTATGTGTGCGTCGGTCGTCATAATATTATGGGGTTTACACATTAGGTGATTACTGATTAATATAAATTAACAGAATTTAAACGTATTTAATTTTGCGTGATTAATGTAATACTCGTTATCTATGTATATTGTTATTTTGATAAACATTCAACAACCCCATACACCAAAGTAAAAATATCTATAAAATGTTTATAAATCAAAATATAAGTTAAAATGTTCAACATTTTATTTGAATTCCAGGGGGGGTGCAAATGTCCCGTCTTGCCCCCCCCTCCGGGCGCCCATGGAGGAATGTATTGTTTTTACAAAGATGTTTTTTTTTACTTGTATATGAAAACATTTTTTCGGATAGAAATAATTGTCCGATTACCACAAGTAGGATATGCTTTCGGTAGCAAATCGTATCATCTTAATACTTTATAAAACTCATTTTTTGAATTTCTCCAAAGTTTTTCCCTAGGAGAAAAAAAACTACCAAAAAGTCGGCAAAATTACGATTTTCATAATATTTTATTTTTTATTTCGTAATAACTAATTGAGTTTTGATCGTAGGTACTTTAATTTTTTTTTTTATTACTAATATTGGTAATAATCAAGGGTGGTTAAATTTTGGAAAATATTAGTTGATTATTTAGCTAAATATAAAGCTATGAACTTTTTTCCAAAAGAAATTAATATTATCTACAATTTTCGGTGTATTGATTTGATGAAATGTTATAGAAGCCTTATTATATACTAACTACTACTATAATTTTACAAAATATTTTGATAGTCGTGACTGACAATTTTTTTTATGCTTTTTATTATTTTTTTTCTGATGTATGAAAACATTTTTCGGGTAGAAATAATGATCAGATTACCACAGATAGAGTACCCTTTCCGTATGTCATCTAGTTGGTACTTTATTTAGCTCATTTTTTGAATTTCCATAAAAATTTTTCCTTGAGAAACGGAAAATTGGCAAAATTATGGTTTTCGTTATTTAAAATTTTTAAATTCTTGATTACTAATTGAGTTTTGATCGTAAGGGCTTGAATTTTCTTTTGAGTACTCACATAGGTTAGGTTTTATGTTTAGTAAAATTTTGGAACGAATTAATTAATTTTTTGCTTAAATATAAAACTTTGAATTTTTTCTAAAAATGTTTAATATTTACTTGCAAATTTTGATTTAGCGGTTTGAAATTTTTGTAGAAACCTAATCATATACTATTAAATCTATTTACAAATTATTTTGAAAATCATGACTGACAATTTTTATCATAAAATGATAACTCCTTGAATTTTGATCGTAGGAATTTGAAATTTATTTTGAATATATACATGTGTGATTTACGTATGGTAAAATGTAGATTATTATCAGTAGGTATAATATAAATTAATGTATTGAGATTTGCTCAGAATCATATTTTCTAATGCAATATAATTGCATTCAAATTGTAATAAACCACTAATTTCTTAGAGGACCGAAGGGACGAAGGAGGAGTATATTAAATTGACGTTCCCACTTTTTTAAATTATTATGCCATATAGTGATGCGTTTACATTATGGCGGCAGTATGTTCACTACGTTTACAGAATAGATTAATTATTTCACCTATTTTGTGGTACAGTCTTGAAAGTAATATATAATTACAGTTGCAAACTTGTGGTAGTATTGTCATAAGAGCTTAAGTCGAAGAGATACGAGTTTACGACATAATCGTAATCGTTATTTATCGTATTTTATTTTTAAACCAGGTAATGGTCGGCGCCTCAGCGGTGTGGCGCCACTGTAAAGACACTACGGTAACATGGCGCACACTTTGGTCGACCACGACGCCATGGTGGCGGCGTTATCGTTACCGTGGTATAAGCATAGAATTTAATTCCATGGTATGAGGATTACAATAATACAATCCTTATACCATGGTCGTTGTACGCATGCGTTTAATTGTAGAAATCTAGAATATTATGGAATATAGATAATTCAGATAATTGAAGACAAAGCAATAAAACAATTAATCTTTTTTCTATGAATAAAACGTTAAAGATAAAAAAGAGGTTTTTCTCTTTATTATTAATTTAATATACTTAATACGTGTACAATACGTGTAAATAATTAATACTTAACTACCTTAGTGTCAATTGCAAAATCAGTTAGGTATTCATTTTTATATGTTACTGTTTTTATTTAAGTTAATGCGCTAAGAAATAAAATGACTGAATGAGTGAAATATCTGCTTGTGAGATTTGTGATGCGACTGTTAATTAGGTATTAATAATAGTATTCTGGTATGAAATTTAATTCACAATAATTCATATTTTAAAATACGATTTACTTGAACTTAGTATTTTTCTAGTATGTAACTAATTTTTCCCTTAAATATCATACCTAATTCAATTATTCTTCATCGTTTTCGCAATGTAAATTAACTTTAAAGTCTCTTTATTTGTATTTAGTACAGTATTTAGTGTAATCCCATTTAATAAAAAGTATTGCAATTTACTGTCAATTTACTATTTACCTAATTGGACTCTTGCTTCTTTTATAATTTTTAAGATGCATAAGTGTGTAGTTTGCAGTAATTCTACCCAAAAACGTACATCAACTCGTATTACGTTTCATTCGTAAGTATAGGTTTTTGTAATATTTTTATTAAATCCATAAAATGTTAGTAATATAGTATTTTAATAATAATTACCAAATATATAATAATGTGATAAATATTATTTACTATTAATTTATCGTGACTACCTTTAATTAGTTGTTACCAAGTAAATTACATTCACCTTCATCGGTTGAAATACTAACTTATTAAATTTTGAAAGTAGCTATTCAAGCTAATTGATAGCAATATGGAATGATCATGAAGCGTTTTGTTATAGAATTGTGACAAAAAGACTACCAATATTGGTAATTTGTATATTTTGTCAGAATGCATAACAGACCTATGAAAATTTATTATAAATGACTGTATGCGAGTACCGCCTAACAAATTATTACATTTTCATTTAACACTTGTACTTTGAAGATTTAATTAGGAACTGCACATTAATGGTACTGTTCATATAATTCTAATTTTAATGATTTATCACAGCAAAATATTTTTCACCTATTACCTATGAGCATTCTGCGTACCAATGGTTGAGAACAAGGGAATATAAAGAACAATGCTACTGTAAGCATACAAATGTTGACAAATTAATTCCTCAATCCTAATTTAGGCTTACTGTAAGTTTTAGAAACAGTGTTAACCTAACCCAAGGTAGTCACGATAACAAGATTCAAATTTTTCTATATGTCTCTATTATGTATGTGTTTTAAATATAAAATACATTTTATAATAAAATAATTATATGGTTATATTTTTTTTATGTAATTAACTTTTGAGTAGGCGTATTGTGGCATTTGCACTGTTCTAATTTTTGGCACATTTTGTGTATATAAGTAGATAATCATGCTTAGAACTGTTTTTGAAAAAGAAATATATTTATGTATATTATACATAAATAAATATTCATTTATAATAACAAAAAAAAAAATTTCTTAAACACATTTTATAAAATTTGTAAACTACTGACATTGGTAAAAAAATATTAATTTACAAAAATGTGCGCCAGCAGCATTTACTTATCTAATCTTGATGCATACTGGACCTGTGTCTAAATAAGTAATTATGAAACATCTATGCTTGCTAATAACTCACACCTACGTATTAACGGCTGGTACTGAATATTCTAGAAGAGCGGTGTAAGTGCTTCTTGCATGTCCATTCAAAGGTTAATTGCCTATTTTTTATATTAGGTATTTATAAATAAATAATAATATGCTTACCTACTGCTTATTGTACCAATAATGTACAGATTGTAAAATATTTTAAATAATTACATTATTTTTAAATGCATTCAGCATTAACAAAATTGTTTTTAACCAAATATATTATTATAATTAATTTTAGTTATATTATATTTTCCTTATAGGTTCCCTAGAAATTTTATCCGAAATAGTCGGTGGCTTAAAAGTCTTAAAATTAATCAAAGTTTTAATTGGCAACGTGTATGTAGTGATCATTTTTCCAATGATGATTTTAAACCAGGAGATAAACGACATTTATGGAAACACGCTGTTCCTGTTTTAAAGAAGTATTATTATTATTATTATTATTATTCAACAGCTTATTGGTTTGTAGGTTTCTATATTATGAAGTATTGAATTTCATAAACCCCTGTTGTGTTTGCTTACTCTTAAGTTGAGTGTGTCCATATGCAGTCTTAAATTTGTTTGGCCTAATGGATTGTCTGCCATTAGTTTGCTAAATTATATATTAATAACAGTATTTTTTATATTGTTGTCAATGCCAAAAGTGCATTGCAAGTTGGATTTTAAAAGCGTTTTGGCTAATTATTAATAAATTTTACATAATTATTTAAATCCGAATTTAAAATTTAAATTAGTAATTTAGAGAATAGAAAATGCATGGATGTACTGCAATAAATTGTTCAATTTCTGTTAAAAAATAATTTTTCTAAGGACAAACTTAGAAAGAAGTTGCGGTTAATCAAAAATGAAGAGAGATTATTGATCTCCTACTAATTATTTTTAGATATGTATAGATAATATATAAGTATTTCGGATCAAATAATTTTTATCAAGGCATCTGAGAAGCAGTAAACTATTCAACTTGTGCTACTTTATTATTCTAGGATTTTTTCAGTTAATTTTTTATTAAATTATTATTTAACGGTTTTTTAAAATGAGAAATATATTTAAATACATTTTTACAATGTTACACATGTTTTATCTATAATCGTTATCTTATTTTTTATTTATAAAACTTTTTTAAGTTGTAATTTATTTCTTCATAACTATAGTTTTACTGATTGTTTATTGATTAATATCAATTCAAAGAAGCTATTTTGTAGATTTGTATTTAAAAAAAAATTGACATTAAAATCTCTTCTTGAAATGTTTTCATTTATTTTAATGATTTTTTGAAGTTAATGAAAATATAATGTTATTTAGATACACTAAACATTCAGTAAACATTTATATTTTAAATATGAAAAAAAAAATTAATTAAATAATAAAAAAATTTTTTTTTAGAATCAAAAATAAAAACTAATATACCCTAATTGTAGTGCCAAGGTATAATAATAATTTTAAACAAATACAGCGAAGAACTAGAGTTATTTCATTTGTCAAATCCTCGAGACTCACCAAAAATCATAGCTGTGAATTCCTAGTTTCTCTATATTTAAATTATAAATGTTTATTGTGGTAATAGCAAATAAAAAATGTTTTTTAGTTTGCCTATAATCGTTTTTGTTAAATTGTTATTAAATTCAAAAATAAAATAAAATACACAATACAATTAGTGCTGTAGTTTTTATTTTTAAATAAGTTGCAAAATAAAAAAATATAAATCAAATGTATGTATTTATAAAAATATGTATATTAAATGTTTACTTTTCTTATATTATACTATAAGATATATATACCATCAACAATTATTAGCAAACTAATGGTGACCAAATTTCTTACCAGACCATATGGCCGCACTCTACTCTTAAGTTACTGTTAGGTTACAACGACAGATTGATTTTATTACGTCAATGAAATTAAATATAACTACTGTACAGAACCTAGCATACAAATATTGGTTGGTACATGAACAGTCAAATCATGGCTGCAATCAATCTAGCCAAACCTACCTGCAATAGTTAATTAAAAGTATTACAGATAAAAATAAAAGTAAAATATTATAATTAACTTATATCATTAATTAAAAACTCATTTTAATATTATGTATATTATTACTATAATATTACTGTAAAATATTTTTCTTCCATAGCTTATGGAAAATTGCAATCAAATATGCTCAATAAGTTTTTATCTAAGAGATATTACAATACATATAGTTGTACAACTCCAATAAATTAATCTCTAACTTTTTAATTCTACACAAAATTATGTAAAATTGATTGGTTTTACAATATTTTTTTTTTTTTTGTCTGAAGACACTTTTTAGGATAGAAATAATGTTTTGATTAGCACAAGTAGGTTATGCTTTCGGTAGCAAATTGCATCTAGTTGGTACTTTATTTAACTCGTTTTATGAATTTCTCAAAATGTTTTCTTTGGGAGAAGAAAATTTACCAAAAATTCACGGAATTCGTAATTTTGACAAAATTGATTTTAGATTTTCATAACTAATGCAATTTTGAACCCTAGATACTAGAGTATCAGTATTATATATTGTATTATATTAAGTATCACTCGGAATTATATTTTTGAATGCTATAACATTGCATTTAAATTCTAATTATAATAATCCTCTAATTTCTCTGAGGGCCGTCTAGAATTAACTTTTCTAATTTTATAAATTGTATATAATAATAATTTTTATACATTTTAGAAAACTTGAACCTGATAATTCATGTGTGTATGATCAATCAATAAATACAAAGAAAATGGAACCTGACAATTCTAAAGCTAATAATTTAGGGACACCAAGAAGATCATCTAGAAGAATGAAAATGAAATCTACAACTATTGATTGTACCTTACAATGTAATGATAAACGGAAAAATAAAATATCAACACACACTGAGAACATGATAACAAGGAATAAATTGAAGAAAAAAGTAAATAATATATTTGTATATATATGTATTTCTTATCATTAACAATAGGTTATGAATAATTACAATTTTTAGAAAAAAATTATTAATATATAACATTACTTTAACGTCCATTCTTGGTTATTTTTGCTATTTGATTATCTATAGGTTAGGTTATATTCAAGTATATTCATATTTATATCAAACTGTTATAATATTTACTTTTTAAATATAATTTTTGATTTTATAATTTTAATATGTATTCAAATTCATACATTTTTGTAAATTAATAAATTAGATATGTAAGTTAATAATATTATTAATTGGTAAAAAATTAAATTATATTGCTACTTTTTTTTGAGTTAATATAACTACAGTATTATTTAAAAATTAATTATTGAGAGACAATTAGTGAAACAATTTATAATATATTAAAACTTAAAGCTAAAAATCAATATATTATTTTATAATGATATAAATAAAATAATTTGATAAATAACCTATAATTTATGATGTAATTCTCAATTAGAAAAAAAATTAAAATAACCATTTTATACAATTTATATATTTATTTAATTTTTGTTATTTTACTTGTTTAAAGATCATATTAGGCCATGGCGTTGTTTGTTCGGTTAAGAATTGCCAGAACAGATATTCAAATTCAAAAAGTCTCAGCTTCTTTGGTTATCCTCACAATAAAAAAATTAAAGAAATTTGGATTAAAAATTGTAAAATTCAACATTTGGTAAATCCGCATAAAAAAATCAGTATTAATTTACGAGTATGTGGACACCATTTTGAGGATCGTATGTTCTTAAATGTCGACAAAAGAAACAGACTAGTACCAAATGCTATTCCCACATTATTTTATGATAATGGTAAGTGCCAAGTGATAACATTATAATATTTAAATGAATATTTTTTTTTTTTCGAATATATTTATAATATAATAAAAATAAAACAAATAATATTTATATTTTATTATTGTTTATATATTTATTATATTTTATTATATTGCATTGCACGAGCGCTTAACTAATTATATTAAAATAATTAGAGACCATTTAAATGTGTATTATTTATTATATTTAATTACTAACCAAAAAAAACAAAATTCAATTATTATTGTTCTACTCAAAGATAACTCAAAGATAGAAAGTTTTTGCGCAACACCAGTTAAAAACTCCGTTAATGTTATTTATCAAAATATATTTGTGTGAATGCGCTCTGAATATCTGTGCGGTTATTTGATTACTGTAATCTGTTATTTTAAAATATTTAATGGGTACAGTAAATTGATTTATTGTGTTAAATGATCCGTTATAATTACTACACGGATTATCTTAAGTTTATATATCTGATTAATAAATGATCACATCTTATCAAATTTAATTGATAACATTTAAACATAATTATTTTATTATTTAAATTTTTTATTTTTTTGTAAATACCTACATATTATTTCATTTTATTAAATTCAAATATATTTATTACGAACTCCTCAAAAAAAACCTTTCTAAATCACACTATTTGGATAGTCGACGAAGACAAATATAAAGTCCCATTAAACCTAAATGTAATAATGTTATGAGCTAATATATTATTAAATAGAATAACCATTAATATTTATCTAAAAGACACAAAACACTTAGCTTTTTAGTGTTTCTGCATAGGAAATTTTGAGAAAATTGTATGAAAAATGAAATTTAACAATTTAATTATATATTAAGGTTAATTTTAAAATAGTACTAATCAATTATAGTACTTACTATTCTTAAAATTATTAGTGGTATACATTTAAATTAAAAATAATATATTTTTCATATTTAATCATATTTAATTTATGTATTACTTAGAATTACCAGAAACACAGTATCTTTGTTTAGTTTCTATTTTATCTGGTATAACTAAATTCAACCTTAGTCGTTCAACTTTTTTTTTTTTTTCTAACCTAAAAAGTTGTTTGCATTCTTCAGAATTTAGTTTATCAAAGTCAAAGTTACTAAACAATGTTGATCGAATACGAATATTATTTCTAAATGACAGCAATTCATAAATCAAAATGTATTTAATATCTTGAGCGGTAATCTCTTCCAGATAAACAATCTATAATAACTCATTCATATTTAATTTAAATATAAATGTACAATAAACAAATAACAATGCTAATAACAAAAAAAAATAAATAAATACAACATTGATATTATAACTATTTCAATATGATATCAACATACCGTATAGGCACAGGTACGAAAATTACAGTAATGCAATAACTAAAGTTTCAGCTAATATGCTATTTCTTATTAAAACCAAATGTTATTATTACCATTAAAATTAATGCGTGTTTGCAAAAACTCTCTATTAAGTATATTCAATTATTGTTTACATACTATATTGTATGGTTAATTTTTGTAAACTACATATATTATAATATATTTTTAGTATCTATAATATTCTATTTAATTTTAATAGATAAAAATAGTAGATCTCCATCAAGTTCTAAAACTAAATTGATTAAAGTTAAAAAGCCAACAAATATCGAAAAAGATGATAATGATAAGGAATCAAATACTAAAAATGAGTTGAAGGATACATCAAAAATGATAAAACTCGATGAGCTATCTACTCCTGTAGTAAGTATAAAAATACAAATTTACTTTAAATATAGATGTGTCTTTAAAAAGCTTTAAATTCACACACTCAAACATTTGTTGTTAAAATTAATAGATAAATTATAAAATAAATATTTAGATCTCTAAAATTTTAAAATTACTAACGATTGGTCCAATTTGACATATGTGAAAAAGGTGCATTCTAAAATTAAATTTAAAACTATGTAATGACTCACATAACATACTATGTATTTTATACACTCTTAAATTGGTAGTTAATCAAATTATTAAAAATTAATTTCTGAATTGCGACGCACAAACAATAATTTTATACTATGGAAGCTACATAAATTATGAAAAAAGTGTATTAGATAAATCTTAGTTATATTATAACATTGTACATATTTTATACTAATTTATATATAAATATCATAAACATAATATATTATTTCAAAATATGGATACAATTATTTTTAGTTATCATTTTTAATTTTTGGAGCCCTATTATAAAAATAATTTTAAAATTTTATGATGTATTATGATCTTATTAATTTAAGTTGAAATTTTAAATGTAAATGTTGAATGGTATCTGTCTTTATACAGACTTTTAGCCAATTCTAATCTATAATTATTTTATATATTATGAAACTTTATTATGTAAATTTGTTTGTCGTGAGAATGGTTATAGAGTTTTCGTAGTGGTATGGTAGAGTAAGACATTTTTAATAAGCCACAATAAAGTGTTGTCTTATTATCAAATATGAAGTTGAAGTTATAGGCAATTCCTTGTAGGTAGTGGGAGGTATCTCGATTTACATAATTTTCAACAACATTTTTGAATTTTAATGCTACTTCTTGGTAGTTTTGTCAACATTGAATGGAGGCAATTCAAACTATGTATTGGCTGATTTTGAACTCATT
>CM023357.1:60768235-60900587 GCA_013282895.1 Eriosoma lanigerum | reverse complement strand
TGAATGGAGGCAATTCAAACTATGTATTGGCTGATTTTGAACTCATTTAGACATGTTGACTTTTGTGACCTTTGTTGAATTTCCAAATAGATGGATGGTGGGCTTCAAGAAGGGAACTGAAACATCTATGCCAGCTGTCAACAGCATTGTTAGTTTTTATAAGATCATCTAATACTCTTTCATAGCAGTTACATAACTTTAATTGGTATTTTGGAGGCATTTGACAAACACCAATTTGCGTGGATTCCGATCCATATGCTTTCAAAGTAATCTATGGAATCAGAAAGCAAATCTTCGTTTTCAATATAAAATTTCATCAGTAAAAGTTTGTTAAAGCACTCCATAACATCTGGATATATATTCATATTTAAATTTAAAAAAAGGATGAGCATTCTTAATAAACCATCATACTCGTATACACTATTTCTCTCGTATTGAACAAATTAGAAAATTTTAAAGAATATTGTGGCATAAATACCATCAGCGTATATAACTGTTGGTATAAATACCATCAATGTAAATGGTCATCGAAATAATTACCACCAGCATAAAAACATGGATCCATGTTGAATATATTGATAAAAAGACATGTATTTTTGAATATATTAATTTGGCGTTTTAATTGCAACTAAAAATTAAAACATGCATACTTAACTATACTAATTTAATTTATTTATTTATATTTTTTAGAAATCTTCATTAGACACGAACAATATGAATTGTTGTATACCAGATTGTGTTGGTAATATCGATAATGAGGATATTATAGGTTCCAAAATTCCAAAAATTATTTCTTTATTTTGTCCACCAACTGTAATTATTTATACATATTAATATTATTTCTATTCTTTCAACTATTGTAATTTTCAATATTTATTTTATAGGATGTTGTAAATGACTGGATTTCAATTTTAGGAGTACAATTAACCGAGCAAAGTATTGTATGTGAAAAACATTTCAAACCTCAAGACATAGTCACTCGTCAAATGTTTTTTCCTAGCAAAGGATTACGTGAAATAAAATCATTAGTACCTGGTGCTATGCCAAAAGTTCCAAAATGTAAAGAAACAAAAAGAAGATCTAGTAGAAACAATGAAAGTCTGATAACAAAAAAAGTCAAAACTGATATTAAAGGTATTTATTTTATCATTATTATTTTTATATGTAAATTAAATTATTATTTCTAATATTTTTTAATATTATTGTTTGCCTTAAATCAATAAATAGATAATTCAAACGTCATTGAAACTGATTTACTTGGAGTTGAAGATAGTACTTTAAAGCCAACATTAAAATCAATTACAACACCAACTAATACAGTTTTAATACAAGTACAGTCACCAAATAAATCACTTAGCAGCTCTACATCTACTATTTCACCTAATTTTAAAATCAATGATCAGGTATCAATTGATTTTCCTCCGAATACTTCAACGAATAATCTTGATTCTAATTCCACACCATCTAGTTTTGAACAAGTACTTCCAAAAATTTTAGCTAATAGTTCTCTATCAATTACTTTACAAACAAATAAAAGTCCAAATAAACAGTCCTCTGCTGAGTCTATTAACATAGTCAATTCAACTGACCTATCAAAACAAATTACGTCAAATGTAATTCCTGAACCTACAAATATACTTCTAAAAACTAATAATTCAGTATCTAAATCTCCACAATCGAGTATTGAACAATTACTTTCAAAAACTTTAGCTAACAATTCTCTCTCTATTACAAGACAATCAAGTAATAAACAAAATGAAAAGGTGCCAGCAATTGATTCTGCTGGAATGGTGGGAATACAATTAATTAATTCACTACCAAAAACTACAATGTATAATAAAACACAATCAAATAAAGAAATATCTAGTTATCTGCCTACATCAACTTCACAATTGAGTGTTCAACAGATTGAAATGTCAGCAGTTGATTCTACTGAAGTAGTTGATTTAACTGATACGCCAAATATAAAAACTGAACCCATTGATATTAATTCAAATAATGATTCTCTGGATTATGCTATGATATCAAATTATGAACAATTACCTTCAACAATTTCAAATAATAGTTATCTGCCTACTACAACTAGTTTTAACCATAATATTTCTACATCAAGTACATCTAATAATTCAGTGTCAAGCACTTTCAAACAGAATAAATTTAAATCATCAATTATTTCAACAGATTCAGATAATTTATTGCCAAATTCTATGATTTGTCCAGAATTTACTAACAGTCAATTTTTGCCATCAATCTCCTCGCCCATGACTAACAACATTTCTAATACATCTCAATTTTTAAATAATGACGCACCTATAATTACAAAATGTTTTTCGTTAAATCCAAACAGCGAACATTTTGAAAATAGAAATAGCTTACATGATGGAAAAACTAAAAATAAAGAATTTTCTAAAAAAGATTTTAATTTAATTCGTGATATTTGCAAAGATGTTGTATTACCTAATTTATTTTGGAAAAGTTTATATAACATGAATACAACTATAACAGCATTCATTCAAAGAAACGAGTTTATGGAAACTATCAAAAAAATTTACTTTCACAATAGTTTAGTTCCACTTATTTATATAAAATCCAAGCCTTATGAGTTTAATAAACCTATTAAAACTAAAAGTGAATTAGAAAATTTATTAGAACAAATTGATAGAATTGAAATATGTTTGGGTGATGACGGATATTATAATAATGAATGTATTGGATACTTTGACAATACTACTAAAGAAGAAACTGAATTATGCCAAAGTTGTGAAGATTTGGTTAAAGATGAAAATCTCTACACAATGGAGGCAATGATTAAAGATAAATCCAATAAAATAAAACATCTTAAAAACAGAGTGAGTATAAGTTTATTAGTTTTTTTGAATAGTTTGCATTATATACTATTTTTTTTTAGATATCTGAAATGGAAATCAGAGTATTACAAGCTAGAAAACAAATGAAACAAAATAAAAAGAAAAAAGTTCTTCAACAATTGTTAGGAGCTATTAATCCTGTAGATTTTCTAAGTGTTTTAAAACCCCCTGAATATTGAATGTATTAAAAAATACAATTTTTTTTTATAACTAGATTATAATATGTAATAAATACTAATAATGTATTAATCAAATGTGTGATGTTCATGCACATAAATTAAATAGATTGACTATGCAACTTTGCTGGTTTGAATTATAATATTTAATATAAATTACTTATTTGTTGTATTTAAACGTAATTTTACCATAAATGAAACTATAAATATATATATATATATTTTTTTTTTATAGCATATGGACAATTTTATATTATTTTAATTTGTATTATTACACCCTTTAGTGTTTATATTTCATCATTATATTTTTACTTTAAACCTACATAAAGACAAATAATATGAATTGTATCTATTTACTCTTTTAACTTTTAAATAGATAAGTGAATGCCTATTTAATTTTTTATGTAAATAAAATCTTAAAAACTTTTATCACAGGGGTGTGACATGTGAATGATCCACACGTAATTTGAGACTAATATTTATTTTGAAATACCTGTAGTTTGTGGCAACAGACTTATTAAAATATTTTTCTCGGAGATTTTGTTTCTATTATTTATTGATATCTAAATAATAAACTTGTCAACAAAACTACTATTAGACGTTGTTACCTGTTTTTCATTACATATCCAAATTTGTTAATTGTCTGCATTATAATGACTAGGACTCGGAAGTTGTAGGAGCTAAAATAGACAAAATTTGCACATAAAAATTTAAAATATGCAAAAAAAAAGTAATATAAAAATAGAAAGATTAGACATTTTTTTTTACTATGATATAGCTTCTAGAACAAACTCATTTGTGTACAACCAATAATGATCAACAATAATTTACAATTGCGA
Source organism: Eriosoma lanigerum (assembly GCA_013282895.1). Classification (NCBI taxonomy): domain Eukaryota; kingdom Metazoa; phylum Arthropoda; class Insecta; order Hemiptera; family Aphididae; genus Eriosoma; species Eriosoma lanigerum. The sequence continues at coordinate 60,896,705 of CM023357.1, read as the reverse complement.
TTAATGATAAAAGCATTTACGTATTTTAAAAATAAGATTAGTTCAAATACGCATCTTGCTGTTGTCGTTAAGTTAATAGCCAAGAGCTACGATGACACTAAATACCTACGTTACATAATTGAATACAAAATACATAGTTTAAAAAATAAAAACATCAATTTAAAAAAAAATATATGAAAATTGACAAAATATGCATTTTTAAGAGGATGCCACACCAGTCGTAAATTGATCACAAAAGTTGTTATACGCCGGACAAACTTACTATATGAAGTATTAATGATATAATTACCAAATTTTCATGATATATTAAAGAGAACTATACCTATGTCGTAGCGTTTTTATTTTTTTAATATCAATTATTGAAACAAAGTTATTAATATGTAAAAATACAGATTTTTGTTGTATTTTTATTTACATATTAAGAATGATTGAGTCATGTTATTAAAAAAATAAAAACGCTATAACATAGATAAAGTTCTCCTCTAGGTATTATGAAAATTTGATTATTTGATCATTTATACAGCCTGAGTAAGTCTGTCCCGCGCAAAACAATTTTTATTATATGAAAAAATTAATATATTATTTTATTTTTTCCCTGGTGGCGTAAATGTACAACTATAAATTAACGTAACCCCTCTCCGTTCCTACTTCGAAGTAGCAGATATTGTGTCGCCAACTCGACATGAATACTGTATAACGTTCGCCGACCACTATAATAATATTACTTATAATGACTTATTCATTGATGTCATTATCTATGATTAAAATAGAACAACACATTAGACAATTGGGAAACAATAAAATAAATCCCGATTCAACAACAATAATTTGGTGGTCTGAATTATACACCATAGACATTTATAATAGAATATGTATACTATATGAATCACACTTACACTATAATATATATACATATATTTTTTTTAAAAACGAGATATTATAAAAGCGCGCGAAATATAAATAGTAATATAGATATACTATTTACTAAATATACTATATATACTATACATACTCCTATAAATAATATTAAAAATGAATGAACTATGAATTTATTTAGGATTTACAGTTATTACTGATCTTAGCACAGTACAGTACTACAGTACTAGCGCGACATTTGCCTACATTTTAATTATTTATATAATTATATAATATATGTCACATTTGTAGAGTTATATTATTATAAAGTGTCATTTTTTTTTAATTATCTTAAAATTATATAAAATATGTCACCAAAAAAAGTGAGAGCTATATCTGCTAAAAAAACTCGCGGTTCAAGAAAAATATCAATGATACAGCGGATGAAAAATGTACAAAAAGGTGTATGTAAAGTTATAGCGTAAGTATTATTAGAATATTTTAATTAGTAGTTACTTTTAATATAATACTTATTTACTATATTACTACATAATATTATTATATTAATTCGTTTTTTTAAAAATTTTTTTTATATAATTATAAATTATATTTAGAGAACTTCCACCCACTAATGAAAGTTCACTAACTTTCGAATATGGAGAGACTAGTAAGTTCAATGAGAATAATGTTCCTTTTGTGTAAGTATTAGTGTGTGTATTTGCATTTTTTGAAACTAGATTTATAATTTATTTTCAATTGTCCTATTATAACATAAATAGAGAGTACGAACCAAGTACTTCAACACCAATTCGTGATCATACCTTAAAAGTGCAGAAAATTTTTGAAAATTTTGACTCGTTGAATCAAACACAAATTGAATCTCAGTAAGTAATTTAATAAAAAACCCGATATAGGTGAATGACTCAATAAGATAAATTTATAATATTAATACCATAACAAATTTTGATTTTAAATACACTGGGCTGAAAGTTTGATGTGTTATATTATATATTATTTATTATTTAGTATAGTAAATTATAAAATAAAAAAAGCGGGAAAGTCAATTTAGGACGTTCCTTTTTCATTCCTCCTTGAAGAAATTAGTAGTATATTATAACTATTAGGATTTGAATGCAATGATATTGCATTAGAAAATACGATTCTGAGCGAATCTTAATATATTTCCCGTTTTTGTATTCTTTTTTAGTAGTTTTTTATGGCTTCTGAGTTTCTTAGTGCTCAAAAAATCGTAGACATCGAATAAGATTGGAATGGACAGATATAAAAGAACTTATTAATATAATAAATAATGAAAAAATAAAAAACTTGTAGCTTTGAAAAAATAATAGCAAGTTGTTTGCTTTTATGTATGAAAACATTTTTTCGGGTAAAAATAATGGTCCGCTTACCATAGGGTAATATAGGGTAGGGTGTGCTTTCAGTAGCAAATTAGTACTTTATTTAGTTCATTATTCGAACTTCTTAAAAATTTTAAGCTTTGAACTTTTTTTCAAAAATGTTTAATATTTTCTACAATTTTTGATTTATCGGTTTGAAAATTTTATCGAAGTCTAATCATATACTACTTAATCTTTTTACAAAATATTTTGAAAATCGTGACTAACAATTTTTTTTATAAGCTTTTAAAATTAAAACTACCTACCGAGTAATAAGAATATAAATATAATTATAAAAAATCGGCAAAATTAAGGTTTCTATATTTTAAAATTTTTATTTCGTGATAACTAATTTAATTTTGATCGTAGAATTTTTTATTACAACTTTAATAGAGGAAATAAAAAAACATGTTATTGGGATATAGTAATACACGTACCAAACAAATTATAATTATAATTATTTTTAAATAGGGATAATGTTGAACAGTATTTAGGAAGAAGAATTGTTGATATTATGTACGTATTTGAACAAATTAAAAATAGTAGTCATGAAGCTGGTTTAGACTGTTCGTTTTTAAATATGGAGTTTGTCTCAGAAAAACAAAAAGGTTTTAAATCGGTTTTTAAGTTTTCTTGTAAAATGTGCAATTTAGTCACTTTCATTTCTTCTGAGAAAAACAGTACGTTAAACTACATACCATTAAATAACGCTATTGTTAGCGGAACAATTGGTACTGGAATTGGTTACACTCAATTAGCAGAATTTTCGGCATCCCTTGATATTCCATACATGTCAAATACGACTTATAGCTCTGTTTTTTCAAAAATGAGTGAGCATATACATCAAGTTGCTTTAAACGAAATGTTAATTGCCGGAAATGAAGAAAAAGAGTTGGCACTCAAAGAAGGAAACATAGACGTAGATGGAACACCAATGTGTACAGTAGTCGCTGACGGCCAGTGGTCAAAACGAAGTTACAAGACGAAGTATGACGCTCTATCAGGTGTTGTAAGTATAATATTGTTAATATTTAATCAAATATTATATTTAATGGGTAAATTTTAGTAAAATTAATTTAAATTGTACTAATTTAAAAAGATAAATTATTAGTATTTTATAAGATTATATAGAAATTAATCCATCATAAATGTACAAAAATCGTCTGTTTATACTGTTTATAGGCTTCTATTATTGGACATAGATCAAAGAAAATTTTATTTATTGGAATTAGAAATAGATACTGTTGTATTTGTCATAGAGCAAAAAATAAAAAAATAGATGCACCAAGTCACACATGTTTTTTAAATTGGACAAAAGGACTACTTCAATGGAATCTGACGCAATAGCTGAGGGGTTTAAAATTAGTGTTGAAATGCATGGACTTAAATACAACCAATTGATTGGTAAGATGAAACAACTAATCAATATTATGTTTCAATTTTATTTCAGTTTACATTTTTAAATTAGGTGACGGCGATTCTAGCGTCGTTAAAAAATTAAAAGAAATTTTACCGTACGGTCCAAATTTATATGTTCAGAAAATTGAGTGCCGTAATCATTTATTACGTAATTATAGTAATAAATTATCGGCTTTAACAAAAAATACAAAATATCCCATCATTATTCGAAATTTTATTAAAACTAATCCATTAAGATTTAGATGTGCTATAACTAAAGCAATAGAATATCGAAATTTATTGGAAAATCAAACAAAATATCAAAGAATTATCGGTAAGTGTAATTTAAATATTATTTATAACCATATTTTTACAATAATTTAAATATTTTTCATATAGGATTAAAAAAAGATATAACTAATAGTTATCGACATATTCTTGGTCAACATGATGAATGTGAAGAATATTTTTGTAAAGGACCTAAAATCGGAGAAAACAATTTATTGTCAGAAGCTAATTCAGACATAGTATTTGAATTAAAACAAATCGTGAACCGTCTTGCAACTAATGCTGAAAGTTTGTTAATAAATGTTGATAATAACATTTGTGAACAATTTAACAGTATTATTAACAAACATATATGCGGAAAAAGAATAAATTTTTCACAGAGGCAGTCTTACAATGTGAGAGTAGAAGCAGCCGTTGTAGCACATAATACATCTGGGAAATATTTACGAGCTATGCATAAGAATTTAGTAAACGATATAAGTCCTGGTAAATATTTTTTTTTAATAGATAAAATAAAGTGTAATTATATTTAATTATTATTTAAATTTTCAATATATTATATTAATGTAATCAAAATTTAAATTTACGTTGTTATGCAGTTTAAGCTGAAAATAAAGATTATAGCTAAGCCCTAGAGAGTATAATATTGTTTTTATTTATTATTTATAGGGATAGTCGGAAAAAATTTTTTAAATTTTAAAACAAACAAAAATCTTCAGACAAAAAAAAGACGTATTATTTTTGGTTCAAATAATTTTACAAAAAAAACGTAGAAGTAATTTACCAGACCAGGATTATGGATTAGCTGAACCACTTGAGGACACTATGTCAGAAGATGAAATTACGAATATGAAACGTGAATACCTTAGCTCACTTATATTAAGTGATTTAGAAAGAAAATTGGTAGAGACACAAACCAGAGAACAAGGGAATACACAAAAATGGTATACGGAGAGACGAAAACGCCTAACAGCCTCAAATTTCGGCCGAATTTGTAAACGTAGACCAACAACTTCCTGTAAAGCCACTGTTTATGATTTGTTATATAGAACATTTAAAACAAAATCAACTGATTATGGTCTAGCTATGGAGCCTATTGCATTAGCAGAATTAGAAAAATATCTAGGGAAAAAAATTGAAAAATGTGGTCTGTTTATAGATTCAAACCATCAATTTTTAGCTGCTACACCAGGTACTAATAATTATATTTTCATTTATCAAGATATTAAAATATTTTTATTTTTAGATGGTATTATACAAGATGAGAATTCACTTGTTGAAATAAAATGTCCCTATAGTGTAAAAGACACTACTAGTTTTATTGAAGCAATGGAAAATAAAAAGGTTTACTACTTTATTGATAACATATAAATTATAATTTATATTATATGTATCTGACTTACTTTTTTCTTTTAGTTGCCATATTGTTATATTAAAAATAATCAGATGGAGTTAAAGGTAGATCATGTTTATTACTTCCAAATTCAAGGACAGATGCATATAACTAAAAAAGAATGTTGTTACTTTATGATTTATTCAAAAAATTGGTTTGAAGTAAAAAAAATTAGCTATGATGAATCCTTTTGGTTAGAAAAAATGAAGAGAAAATTAGAAATGCAAGTTATTTTTAGAGTAAACTTAGTTTACAATAATAATGTATTACACATATTTAAATAAATCACGATGAAAATATTCTTTATATTTGTTTAGTTTTTACATGGAATGTATATTGCCTGAAATCATTAACCCTCAATACGCAAAAAGGTTATTAATAAATGACATCAAGGATCCAATTCAAATTATCAAATGATTGTAGAAAAAAATATATTTGTTATCATCATTATTATTATTATTATTATTATTACATAATTTATAAATATATTAATGAATCCTCCTACAGTCTACATTCCTATCTAAAAAAAAAAAACGTTTACACTACATAACAATTAGGTATTCATATTATTTATAATATTTATATTTGAGTCTAGTACCTAATATTTATATACTTATTTTAAAAAGTAATAACAAGATAAATATAATTCAAGCTATGATGTATAATAGATTTTATGAACTATATATTTATATACATATTTAGACAAACAGTAGCTTTAATATAATATAATTATTATGTGGGCGCGCAAGATCGTACTAAAGTGGTTAGAAGACGCTAATAAATAACATCGCTGCGCTGCGTTGTGCATAGTCATAGTTATTTCTAACCTAAACATAATGATACGACGTGTATAGCACGAACGTTCATGACACAATAAGACACGCTCTCGATTTATGCTATAACAGCACCCGTATCAGCCGAGAAATGTGCAATCGTCGCGTGCTTGCGCCATTACAAAAGTAGTAAAAGCGCGTTCTATGATCAATCGCATGCGTTCTCGTTTTGGTGTGGCGCCCTCTTAAACTCATTGTTGTATAGAATTGATTTCTAGACTGATCAGCTCTAAATCAAGAGCATATAAACAAATATGCAATTCCTACAACTTCCGAGCCCTAATAATGACAAAGAAATGATTATAAAAATTTAATGGGATTTTTGCATCACCATCCATTCTATAAATATTAATTATTATTCAATGGTGTAAAATATAAATATAAGCACCTAATACTTTTTTAATGGGCACACCATGCACCACGAATTAGAATATAATTCTATTTGGAATTTCTGAGTAGTGGTATATCAGGGGTGGGCAAAGGGGGTTAGGTTTGATTTGATTTAAGAAATACTTATTACTTATTTAAAAATAAATTAGTAATTGTTGATAATTGGTGTATTATTGTTTTCGTGATTGAATATTATTTCATTGCCCATTGCATTATTGTAGATATATCTATTATATATATATATATAAAAAAAATAATCATGTGCCCGTATTTTTAATTTGAACTGTCATCTTTATTATTTTCAATATAAATTATAAACGTGTTATAATTATATACATAGAAGTTGAGCACTATTTGTTTAAGTTTTATATTTACGTCATAAAATATTTTATTTCACCATTACCAAAAAAATTAATTTGTTTTTATGACATTTCTATTTTCTATCACTTTTACAGCAATTGAATTTCAATAATTATGTGATTATAATAGTTTGGTTATTATTTTACATCGGAGTTATTTACATAAAGTATAAAAGGGTGGGATTTCAAAATGTGCCCGTGAGCAGAAAATTGGTTATAATTATTATAGAATAGACTATAAAGACAATATGTGTTTGCAGCACCATAGAGCACACACGGGCTATACAGTAAAACTACGGAATACGATATATGTAGTCCATGTGTAAAATATTGTTATCTATTGATAACGGATAAACCAAACGTAGATAAATGAAAAATGTGTTTTAACAGTTTTATTTAATCCGTTTTACGGATAAGGTTAGCACGGAATATTATAAAATTGCAATGTATTATATTTAAATTAGTTATAATTTTTTTTATACATTTATACCGTGAAGACATTATTTTAATTATTTATATTATTGAAGTCTTCGTGTTTGATTTAAATATAAATATTTTGACTAGAGTGTAGAATGTAGATTGACCAGTTTCAGTGTCATAAAAATTATTTCTGGCACCGACCACTGATGTTACACAGCTCTATGGTTGTATACGTTATAGTGCTATACCCGCACCTATGAGAAGTCAGAACGGGCATTTTAAATATAAATAATCCGTGGCGTTAGTTTAATTAATTTCAACTTTTGCGGCTAGTGTAATTTTATATCTGTTATGCTTAACTACCATATTTATTATACCTGTTAAAAATGTTTGTCTTCTTTTACGAAGTTGATTGATTTTATATTTACTTTAAAAACTATCGATTTGAGTAGTAATATGACTAACTGAAAACTTAATTCGAAATTGCACCATGACCAACCATTCCTGTCCGTTTGAAAATTGCACTTCTACATTCAGCCGCCCTTACCGTTTACGGTTACACATTCAACGACATCAAGGTATTAAAGAATTTCAGTGCACTCAATGCGATCGCAGTTACCATCGACGACAACACCTTCAGAGACATATTGCCGAGGGTCATCAGAACCAGGCACGTTTAAAAACCCCGTTGTCTTGCGATCACTGCGAACGACATTTCAAAACCTCTTGGGGTCTACGTAGACATAAAATACGAATAAGACTAATTAGACAACATCGCTGTGAAATATGTGGAAAAAGCTTTTATACACAAAAAGATCTAGAACATCACGTGTTAAAACACCAACGTTTCAAATGTGTAATTCCGTCGTGTCCTCTGTCAGCACACCAATTCAATTGGAAGTTTTACAATAATCACATGGTGGCTTACCATTCTGACCCATTTGAGTGTGAACATTGTGGTAAACAGTTCCTATTTAAGGCTCAAATAAGGGTACATGTTATGCAGCACATGCCAAAATTCAATTGTACACAACCAGGTTGTAATAAAACATTCACTTATTTTAAAAACATGGTTCAACACATTGAAGTGGGTCATGGTGAGAGAATACACAAATGTAATATTGTTGGATGTAATTGGAAATTTAAGTACAAAACTAGTTTTGAGAGACATATAAAAGCCCATCAACTAAACAAAAGAATATATCCCATGGATAAGGAACCGAAAAAAAAAGAACCAAGATTCATAATGGCAAATAAGTTGGCTGTGTTAGCATTAAAAACTTAATACAAATAACATTGAACAAACTAAATTTATTTACATGTATATAATACTATCGATTGTTAATTAAATAGCCTAGATAAAAAGTCTGTTCTGGATTCAACTTGTACATTATTTTTGTTTTGTAAAAATTCCTCTTCTGGCAATCTTTGTCGAATATTAATATTAACATTTGGTTGATGAAATAACTTTTTCTTTTCACTTCTTACAATATTAGAAGAAAAGTGGTTAGCTTCCCTTTTCACTTGTGACACTTCAGCCCGAAGGCGATGTTTACGCACAGCTTTTTCATAAGCTAAACGTTCATTCAAGTGTATCCATTTAAATCTAAAAAATTAAATTATTAAGAGAAACCTACATTTACATACAGAATCTTCATTCTAAAAGTCAATAAACAAATTTTAAAAATTTAATCCTAATCAGGTTCAAAATACATAAGTTAATAGATTAGTCAAATCTAAATTTATTTAAAAACATTCCTTGATAATTAAACAATATCTTTATTTTAGATTTTAAAAATCTTGAAGGTATTATTAGTAATTACCTAGGTAAGTACTTTAAATTCCAAACACTATCAAAGTATTTGCTGCGCTTTCGAGAATCGATTCGTTTGCCATTCAATAGTGCTGCTACTTGTTTAGCAACCTTTTTTCGTTCAAATTCTATCCAACCCTCAGTGAAATGTTTGGCTGGTCTCTTTTTCAGATTAGCTAGAAACATAAAAAGTTCAATAGAATCAAAAAAATTATGTAATGTAATTTAATAATATATTACGATTGGCAGCTGGTTGTAGAAATACTCGGCCTATTTCGCCATATTCACCCAAAAATTCACGTATTTTTGTTACGTTCATGTACTTCGGTATTGACGACAAGTAGACTATACCTTTTTTACGTTTTTTTACAGTCGTGTCAATTAATGATTCATTATCGCTCATTTTTAATTGTCTAGTTCTAAATAAATACGAACGAGTTCAACATCGAATTAAGGAATACAAATTATTGACAATTTGACTATTCACGATGTATTTGAAATGTTTCCTTAATATTTAAATCCGCACATGTTCCTACAATAAACCGCTATAATAATATAAATTAATGAATTATGTTTATGACCTTATGTGATTGATTATGCTCGATGATTGATAACTGATAAGAAATTCATTTTTGGCCATGGAGAATAATTCTTTATTATTTAGGTTTTTCCATACGCTGATATTGGATGTCTGTACTGTATATACTGAACATTCTGTATGATATCAATTTTTTATTATTTTTATGAATATTAATTTGTTGTTATCAAACTAACAATGTTGAAATTAACAAGATAATAATTAAATAGTTAATCTAAGTCACTACTTAAGTGAAATTTAACAAATTCTGTGGTTAAGTCTTCAGTAGTTAATTGAATAATAATCTTTTGTTGTTTATATCATAGTTAATTTTAGTAATGAATTTGTGCTGATATCTTATTTGATTTTATGTTCTATCTTTTATTTTGAGTAATATGGTTAAACATTTTACTATTTAGTTGGAATTTTGAACTAAATTATAAACTTGAAGTTAAAGTAATACGATAAGAATATACGGTCATTATAATGGATCTTTTAAAAGCAGAAATAGAAAAGAAAAGAAAACAATTAGAAGAGTCTAGTTTAATCGTAAGTAGTGTTCTAAAAAGACATCTAAATATGCCAAAAAAAAATAAATATTCATCAAAGCGATTAGTCTCAAAGATTTTATATTAATTATTTAACATTTGTTTTTGTAGAATCCCAATCGAAAATATTTTAAAAGATCAGATTTATTAACCAAAGAACGAGAAGAATACTTGAAAAGAAGTACTGTGAAAATTGAAGGTCTTGAAAATCATGTTGAAAAACAATCTTCAGGTAATATAATACATTCTTTAAGAACCTCCAATTTTTACACAATATATGAATAAACAACTTTTTATTATCTTAATAAATTATACAATTTTAACTAAATTAATGAAAGAAATTCAAAATTGGGATATTTACTTAAATTATTCTTCATAACTAAAATTAAATTTAATGATTAATGTTATTCCTAAAATTTAGAAACAATATTTAAACTGAAATACATTTAATGTAAAAAAGCAAAGTCATATCAAATATCACGCATTAAACATTTTCTTAATATATCTACCTACTATCTATAAACAAAATATTTAAATTTTATAGAATATATATTTATTTATTTATTTCTTAATAACAGTACCGTGTTAACCAATTCGCCGCCTGGGGCAAATTTTTAAATGCTGCCCTTTTATACCCTTATGTAAAACAGGCGTATTTAGCAATTTATAAAGGAGCGGGGGCATCAAATTTTTTTTTCAGAAACTTTGAGGCTTTCATGAAACCGAAACCCCCCTCATATCTCCTTTTTATAATATAAAACAATTTAATTAAACATGATCTGTACCTGTATACATTATAATGAAAAATTTAAACAGGTGGCAAAATAATATTAATAGGAATTATTTTTTGGTCATGGGGGGCTTTTAACCCGTTCGACCTCCAATAAATATACCTCTGATATAACCCAAACAATAAATAACCCAACTATTAAAATCACATAAATATAAGTACATAATTATTCAAATTAATGCTATAAAAGTGATAGAAATGTCATAAAAACAAATTAATTTTTTTGGTAATGGCTAAAATATTTTATGATTTAAATATAAAATTTAACAAATCGTGCTCAACTTCTATGTATATACTTATAACATGTTTATAATTTATATGGAAAATAATAATGATGACAGTTCAAATTAAAAATACGGGCACATGACTATAGATATATACTATAGAAAGTGGGAAGGCCGATTGTGGACGTTACTCCTTCGTCCCTTTGGTCCTCGGAGAAATTAGTGGTTTAGCTTTTTGAAAGGCTTGAATGAAAGTACAGGAACCGCTGTAATATAGAGTAATTAATAAATGTTCCTCTCCTTCTTTCTATTCCAACCTCTTCTTTGAATTTTCTCCCCCCACAATTTACTAATAATTTTTAAATTTACTAAATTTAATAATTAATTAAATTTTATACATAATATAAAAAAATGTCTATTAATTATTATATTTACTCATTTTATTAAAATATATTTATTTAATAATTTATTCATTGTTAGGAAGTGGAGATGAATGTAATAGTACTACATCTGAAAAACATAAATTATCAAGAAAAGAAGTCATTCGTAGACTAAGAGAACGTGGGGAACCAATTACATTATTTGGAGAATCTGAACTTGATTCTTTTAAAAGGTTACGAAGAAGTGAACTCGCAGAACCAGAGTCAAACAAAGTATGAATTTAATATTTTTTAATATTACAACTTTAAAATATTAAATATTTTACTTTACTTTACTTTTTACTTTAGGGTTTTAGAAATGACTTTCAAGAAGCATTGGAAAAAGTTGATCAAGACTATTTAGATAAATTGATGACAAATCAGGCTCCAGAAAAGACTTATACAGAAGTGGAAAGTATGGAAGAAGCAATGGCAACGTATGAGACTATTCAATCAAAAGCTGGTATTTTAGGAAGAAGACGTGATCGATCGCAAGATATGGAAACTATTCTACAACTTTTACAACTAATATTGAAAATGTGGGAGGTTCAACTAAATGCTAGGTCCATTGAAGAAAAAGCTAGTACAAAGGGAAAGTTATCATTAGCCACTTATAATCAAACCCAAATTTATTTAAAACCATTATTAAGAAAATTAAAAAACAGCAGTTTATCTGACGATATCTTGGACAGCCTTACACTAATTACAAAACAGTTGTTGGAAAAGGATTATCTAAAAGCTAGTGATGCTTATTTGGAAATGGCTATAGGTAATGCACCATGGCCTATTGGAGTTACTATGGTTGGTATTCATGCACGTACTGGTCGAGAAAAAATTTTCTCTAAAAATGTAGCACATGTGTTAAATGACGAAACACAACGAAAATACATTCAAGCTTTGAAACGTTTAATGACCAAATGTCAACAATTCTTCCCAACTGATCCATCCAGATGTGTTGAATATGCTCCAGATACGTAAAATATATAAACTAACATCATTATAATATAATATATATATTATATTTTATTAATATACTGTATTATAATAAACTAAATATTAAATAACAATGTATAAAGTAAAGCTATTATTATGAATACATTATAAAAATATTATGCAATAAACATTATTATTTTTTTCCCATTTCCTGTGATCTTTTGGTAGCTGCTTCTACTGCATCAATCATTGCTGATCTATAGAAAATTATTAAAATCATATTAGTAAATATTTAATACATAATCAATCACTTTATTATACCTCACTCCTCCTTTTTCTAAAGCATGTATAGCAGCAATTGTTGATCCTCCAGCAGAAGTGACCATATCCTTCAGTTGGCCAGTGTGCTTACCAGTCTCTAATACCATACGACTTCCCCCAGCAATACCACTAGCTGCTAGGCGTATAGCTAAATCACGTGGAAGTCCTTGTTTTACTCCACCATCAGCCAATGCTTCAATGATGAGAAATGCCTAATAATAAACAACAATTGAATATAACTTTTAGTAACTTATTAATATAAATAATCTGTTATCAGTAAAATACTCATTACTTACATAAGCGGGACCACTACCTGCAACTGCTCCAGCTGCATTCATTAATGATTCTGGTATAACTTCTATATCACCAACAGCACTCATTAATAATTTCACATTGGGCAAAGTTACAGATATTTCATCCAAATTGGCAACACTAGAGTAAGAAATTGCTGAAAAACAAATATATTTTTCATTTTGATATATCATAGCAGAATACAATAACTATATAAGAACTAAAAGAAGAGATTAGAATTTTATGTTGTAGCAAAGGTTTGAAATTGATTTTCCTTTTTAAACCTGGTAAAGTCCTAGAATTAAAAAATTTATATTTATACATTTAGGTTATATTGAATATTATCATACATATTTTTTTTAATTTCATATTAATACAAAAAAGTACTGTAGATAACAAAAAATGTTGATTATGTTGTACAAAAGTTAGCAAAGAGTATAAAGAAATTTACAGGGCTTTAACTAGGAATATAACCAAAGCAAATGCCAAATTTATGCAGAATTTTAGTATATCCACCAGTTAATTTCTATATCATAGATAAATAAAATCTTAGATACGATACACAGTTAACTTTTATGAAAAAAATAAAACATTTCCACAAATTTGTTAATTTTGCTATTATAACAATATTATTAATTAATTTACATTTGGACTTCTAAATATAAATTATTTTTTTATGGCCTAACAAAGATTTAATTATATTAATTAATACATTAAACATTTTAAAACATAATATATTACACAACTCAAATAAAATAATAATAATAATAAACTGATATTTATAGTTAATTATGAATATTAAAATGTTTAAGAAATGATTAGATTCAGTAATTCTACTAAAATATCAATGTGAAATATATATTAAAAATTTACCTCATTTGACTAATATATTTATATTTAAATTTAGAATTTATATCAAGTATACATTCTAATTGAAAAAATAAAATATAATTACATTATTATTCAATATACAAAAACATGTATAGGTACCTGAAAATCCTTGTCCAATGAGACTAGGTGTATTTGGCATGACTTTAAATAAACAACTTGGTTTTACAATAAATGAAAACAACTAAATAAAAAAAAAATAAATAATAAATGTTTACACAGTCAACTTGTAAATAATTTTAATAAGACACTCTCTTATATGTATAATAATTATAATATATGAATACCTTAAAATACACTACTTAATATCATAATACATTATTTACATAATATTAGTTATTATTTAGATAAGTAATACTATATTAACCTAATTATATTATTAGCATTATATTTATTAAAATTGCTTACGTCATTTAATGTATCTAATGTTATTCCAGCCATAATTGATATTAAAATATCAAGGTTTAATCCAAATGTTTCTTTACATAGTTTTGACATAATTTCTGGAAAATATTGTGGTTTAATTGCTAAAAATACAATTTTGGAATGACTCATTACAATATCTGAAATATTTAATAAAATATTAGCTATCTACTTATCTAGTTTCTTTCAGTTTAATATTAATTAATTTCTAATAACGATAAATTTAGTATTTACTATTGTCAGTTGTTACATATACACCAATATCTCTCCATGGCTTTTTATTATTTTCTGAAGGTGATGATACAATTATGTCTTCTGCTTTATACATGCCTAAAAAAAAATATAAATTACTATTAAGTATCTTACTTTTTATCTATAATTATATTTTATGCATTATTAGTTAAATATCCAAGATATTGTGAAACTTTATAATTGTATAAGAAATAATAAGGAACAAAACATTTTGAATTAAAGTATAACAAAATTTGTTTTGGGTTCAATTTTTAGTAAGTATAGTTTTTTAAAACATTGAAATTCATTTCCTAACTTTTAAGTAGATACGGAATAAAAACACATCTTTAGCCTTATAACATTAACTTTATATAGAATAAAATCATATAATTAAAAACAAATAGATTTACCTTTCTTCACAAATGCAAGACCGATGGCCTGAGCCATATTTCCAGCACCAACGAAACCAATTTTAAATATTTTTGTTTTATCATAGTTGGACATTTTTATTTAGTAGTTAGTACAACGGATATTTTAATATATTATTATGATATAGCTACTTATGACATAAGTTAAAAACTCAGTAACACCCTTCTATATAATATTAAATAATAAATTAATAACTTAGTCCGAAAACTATAAACGATTATAGTATATGTCGTTTATAGTATTTGCTTTATCTACATACTACATTTGATAAGAGTCTCGACTCTCGAGTTAAGTGCACGAATTAAAATAGATACGATGCCCTTTGGATAATAATTATACTTTTAGGAAAAATCCACACCATAGAAAAAAGATTAAAGAATAACTTTAATATTTATTATAAAAATTTAATATATAATGATTATTTATTACAATACTAATATAATACTTTTGCTCAAATATTCTTTCGAAAGTTAAAACTTCTACCTACGATCTCATATACCCATAATCATTGATTAATTATACATTATAATTAGTACAATAATTATAGTATAATTAATCAATACCATAATCAAACTAAGTACCTATGAACTATTAACTAAAATGATTAATATCCAATAAGTACCAAGTACCCAATATTTATTAATAGACGATTTTATATTTAAATATGTAGTGAAGCTTGGGTGATCCATCCCATGGTAATGAGGGGAGGGGGCAAACTCTAATTTTCTATTTATTATGTATTATATAAATATACATTCAGCGAAATGTCTATAATATATACAATTAAATTTTTCCGATTAAACGGGAGGGGGGGTTTATCGCCTTCCCCTAGATCTGCCAATGTAGAGAAGTCATCAACTAGAAGTCTAAAATGACTATTTTAGTCATGACAAAATAAACAAAATAGTTTGTTTTGTCATGTATTTAGTTACAGAATAAATTAAATTTCACCTATTCTGGGATCGAGTATTTACTAGGTAGTGGGTACATATCATAGTATTGTACATTCTAATATTGTATGAATAGTGAATATCCTATTTGGATTACTTTTAATTTTATTCAAACGTATGAGCGGACGTACAAAAAAAAACCACAATAAACGTATTTGAAAGACTAATAATTTTGTTTTAATTTGTTTTTTAAAATATAAAATTATAAAAATAAACGAGAAACAAGTCACAGATTTTCGTTTAGGTTATTAATGAATACGTGGGTTTATTTATATTATTCTCATGATTTAATTAGGTAGGTATTCATAAATCATAATGCGTATATTATAGATACGTGTGATGTGAAATTGTAAAGTCAGAAGTGCGAAATGCGACATTCGCATACTGTTTTGTTTTCTAACGAGAGATAATTAAATTATAACTACGTGTCACATAAATTGAAAATATTAAGTTTTTATAATTCGCATTATTTCTTTATTCATCTTACTAAAATACAAATTGGGAATTAATATAGATAGCTACTACAAAGTACATGTTCTATAAATGATATTGTTCTATTAATTTTTAATCTATTGTAGTATCATTTGTTATTAAAATCAATAAATTATACTAAAATAAGTTAAATTTGATTGTAGAATATAATACACACAAAACAAATTAAATAAATGCCAATTCAATATTAATTTTTAAAGAAATAATTATTATTTTTATTTGAAACTAAAATTTAATTTCAACTTTTTAATAATTATGATGAATTTACATTATCAATTCATTTCTCGTTGTCAATTACAGTGTATTTTCCCGCAAGTCATCATGATTGTTTATTTATAATTTTAACGTATAGTTTTGTTTTTACAAGTTTTTATTTTGAAAACTCTTTAACAAGTTGCTTGCGCGAATCGTATAATCAATATATAAATATGTATATATTATTAAAATGTTAGAAAATAAATTTGATTGGAATGGTTAGTTCTAGAATTATAACAAATACAATTTTTATATTTTTACAAACGGGGTACCTATTTTCTTCTATTTACTACCCATCTGTATCCACAAATATTTCCGGTTGGTCATTATTATTGTTTGGGTTGAAATATATAAAAATAATAAAACGATCGCCTCCAAACCGCCTGGCCAGGACAGGTCGATATTGAATTAGTAAATTAAACAAGATTCATCATTCATGAATATATAATGTATTTAATATTTATAATACTTTTTCATGATAATCAATATTACACAATTATTTAAAAATGAAAGTCCTGTAGAAAACTAGAAACCTATTATACAATATTTCAATATGCACTTATACTTAGTAATTTTGTATATTGTACAACCACTAACCGTTTTCATCTATACTAACACAAATTATATAAATTTATATAGGAAATCAATGATACTGTTCAATATTCTACTTTTGTATTAAACTAATAAACAAATAATACCATTGATTATAGAATAAAGTCTATCTAATTGTAAATAAAATAAAACGCTAATCATATGTTACTTTTCTGATATTAATTAATTGTTGTTATAGTGTTATCAATATTATGGTCACTTTTATCTCATTTGCAAGGCTATATCACAGAGAATAGTCTGTGGCTATATTATCATTTCGAAGAAATAAGACAAGAGCGTAGTGTCCAAATCTACCGTGTAAATATCGTGGTCCAAATGCAGGAATACACTGCAAATGGTGCGCATGACGCGTGTGTCTTGATAAACAATAATATATTATTAATAATTATCGTATATAATTAATAATTAATAATTTGTGCGTACGTAATTTGCAAAATTAATAGGCGTATTTTGGCGTTTAATCTGGTTAAATATGTTATCACACATGTTTATATGATTTAGGTTAAATTATTATAAATTCGCGAAAACGTCGAAATTTGACTTTTCATTCAAGATAACAAAAATATAAAATTGACGCAATGTTTTAAATTTTAAATTTAATTTAATTCAATTTATAATTTTATATTTAATTATGGAAATTTATTGCAACTATTAAATCAGTTGAATACTGAACATTTCACAAATTTAACTTGAATCATGACAATAAAACATTTAACACATTTAAGACAAACGGTCAAGTCTGAAATCTCTAACAGTATACACAATACAGTGTATATACAATTTTACATTTAAAAAATACCATTTATATATATCTATATAGTATCTTATTATTTAATTAATAACCAAACATCAAGACCATTCTATTTACTATTGGTTATGATTTATCAAAAAAAACCAAAATTCACAACCAAAACTAACCTAAAGCTCGAAAACGGCTTGTTTATAAAATATTGTAACTCGGTTATATTTGGTTAAACGCCAAAACACGCCTATAGTATCCGAAATAACTTTTACAGAGGGATAAATAATTTTAATTATTTAATTATAATATTACATCATTGATGCCTTGATAGTTGATAGTATCGTTAATGTTATAAGGCCGAATTGGCGTATTTTTAGCTGGAACACTCGAAACTAATGAATTAAAAAAAAAAATTTAAAAACAAAAATCATAATATATAAAATATAAAATATGATACAAATTATTCTTAATTTTGTCAAGCGTAATTATTAAATTAGTTAATTAATGACAAGTTCGTACCGCACTGTATTAAAGATGTTTGGTAATTGGTTTATTATAATAACATTTTTAAATATCAACTGTATTAGGATTTAGGAGTATATTATTATGGATATTTAATTATTATTTATTAAATATATTGTTAAATTAAAAATTTCCAATATCAAAGCATTTGACAATTTATTATTACAACTATATTTATATTTACAAGTATATTTGATTGCAAATTAATAATAAAGCATAAGATGCAATACCTATTTAATCATGTTTAATTATTAATATTATTATATATTACAAACTAGTAAATAATAACGAAATGTTGTAATAATGTAATTTTTATTATAGGCATATTCATACATTTTAAATCTACGCAAAATTTACTGCTCGTTCTATTAATTTTACTAAAAATTATATATTATTTTCTAAGGTTTTTACACATGCGCACTAATTGCGGTGCATTCCTACATTTAGACACTCCTGTTAAGACGGAAATTGTGGATTAAAATAGTACTTTCCATGAATATAATAAACTTATCCAAGATTTATGACATATGGAACAGACCAATCGTGCACCAAGCGCCACACCAATTTCTCCTTCCCAGTTCCCGTTAGTCCATCTCCTAACATGTTATTATTATTATTTTAGAAAGTCGAAAAAGTTTTTGTTTTTCCTTGCCTTTTCGGCTTTATCTCACTAGTTACTAGTTAGTAGTCACGTCTTAGTTACTCACTCTTGCTCATTTCTCAATTTCTCACTCTACATTTAGTAGTTTAGATTAGATGAGAAATGAGTTATTATGGTTGCAGTCATTTTAAAATTCGTGTAAATAGAAAAAAAATATGCTCATAAATATAAACATATATATAATATGTAATAACTAATAATATAATAATTTGTTTTATTTTTTTTATCAACAATTTATGACATTGTTTATGTATACGTTTTATATATTAATTACACAGATTATTACGCAAAATAGACTGCAATAATAATACAACGAAAATGATTAGGTAAAGTGTGAAGTTAGATTTTTGTACGTTATTAATTAATAATTTAAAAATGACACAAAAGCTAGAGAACAACCGAAACAGTTACCGCATTACAATGATGAATTAAGTATATTGCGGCCAGCATCTGTTGTACGCCTCAGGCGAGGCACACGTCAATACAGTGTATGGAATTGTGTCAATGACTGCTGGTAAGTTTTTATACTTTCATTTTAAACGATCCTTTTAATTGCAATATTTATATTAAATTTGTAATAACATTGTAGTGTTTAATGTCTTATTAAGTTTTTTGTTTACTCTTGTAAGTGTTACAATTTTATTATAGTCAAATATCTTTAAATATTTCGAAATTGACTTTCCTCTTGCAATATTATAAAGGAAAGTTACCAAACACTTGGAATTGATTTTATATGTATTTTTACTGATTTTTAGTTTATCTATAAGTTATAAATACTAATCTATAAAAATTTTATTTCATTCGCTTTTAATTTGAGATATAGCCTGTTGTAGGTACCACGGATTAATCGTTACTATTGATATTCTTGATGCATTAATTTGTAAAAATGTGAAAATAATATTAAGTGAGATTTTAATGTTCAAATTTGATTTATTTTCAACTTTTCAATGATATATCCATAACAGGCAGATAGTTTTAAACAAATATAGATAATATATGTTTATTAATTTTATCAACCTAATTTATAATACAAAATCGTTATGTTTAATATCTTACAAATAAAACAAAATTTAATACACAGGATTTTACACTGTCTTGTTGGTAGTTACTAATGGACAAATAATTGAAAGCGTTATTTAATTAGGTATAAAAATTAGGTACCAATAGACTATTTGAACATGTAGTTTTTCAAACCAAAAGAATATAATTAATACTAATGATGTTTCTATAACTGTTTTTAAAACTTAAAAAATGTACTCATATTATTTAAAGACATGTTAAGATCCTTTGTTTATAATTCAATTATTTTTAATGAAAAATCATATTTATATTTATTTGGGTATTAGGTATAATTTGCAAGATAAATAATTGAACACTAGATTTTTGATTTTTTATATATTTCTTATTATATTTTTAAAGATTTCCCAAAAATTCTTATGATTTTTTTACATATTTTTCCATTAGAGATTTCCTGTGGATTTTGAGTGCTTTGTACTCCGATTTCTCATTACATATTAATGTAATATCTCCCTGTTAGATAATAAACTATATATTTTGTTATTTAAAATTTACTGAAAATATAAATAAAAAAAATGAAAACAAATATATTGTTAATTAATATATTTTTATATTATGAATAAATTCTTGGACAAATATTGGTAAGTAGTTCATTAAATTATATTGGACCATGGTTAATTAGAACATTTTAATATCAGGGTTTTCAATGGATCTTAGTAATAAACTGATTTTTATCTCTTTAGTTCTTACCTCTCTAATTTTTCTTTTTTTAGCCCTTAATTAACTACCTATCTACCATTATTAAATTTATAGTACCAAACATTTAATCTAAATAATATAGTCATTACTTTATTTTTTGTTATTCTAGTTTGATGACCATGACTTAATATCTATATCTTATTTTCATACATTCCCGAGTACATTCTTTAGGATCCATTGGCCTATTATCAAACATATTTCAGAACACATTCATTTAGATTATTTTATTTTCATACCTTAATATACTATTATGGTATAATTAAAGAAGTATTATAAACTGTTTACTGTTATGGTGTTATGGTTTAATCCAAATTTAATCTTAGAAAACGTGACTTTTAAAAAATTTGATTTATAAAATATCCAATTATGTAATTTATTCATTTATAGGTTTATACTATATACAGGTATATATGTATAAATAAATATGTAATTTATTTTATTGTTTATTTATTCATACATTATATTTTACCTAGAATCTTTTGTATTTAGTTCGTTTCTAGACACTATGACAGTATTTAAATAATATTGGTTAGGTATCATTTATTGTATAAATTTGAAAATTGCTTGCGATTATTTGATTTTTACCCATACAGTAAAGAGTTTGTTATGAACGTATGGTCCTACATGTTTTCAGTTAAAAGTTTTGTGTAGGTTCAACATGAATCATAATATAAAACATATGTTAAAATGTATTCTCAAATTTATCATTTTAATATTAATATTTATCTAAGTAAGCTGTAATTAGTGTAATAAATATTAATTACAAACTTGGGTAGATTTTATAGATGATTTAAAATAACTTAAATATAGATAAAAAAAAAAATCAATAATTAATGATATGTACATTTGATAACTTTAAAAAATTGATTTTTTTTTTTTTAATTTCGTTAATGAATATTCTGTTTCAAATAACATGAAGCAAAAAATAAGAAAGTTTTTGAGTATAACCTAGGCTTATGTAAATGAATGCAAGGGCATGGTTGAATATACTATGTTTATCTATTTATTTTACACCAAACAGTAATTTTATAGATTTCAATAAAAACATTTAAAAGTAAAAATATACAGTGAGAATGATTGTAAATAAGACTGTTGGCAAGCATATATATATATATATATATATACATACAAGTAAATAAATGCATACATATAAGAAAACAATAAAATTAAGATGTAGCACATAAAGTAAAATAGACTAAAAATAAAAAAAAAAGTAAAAGTAAACATAAAAGAAAAAAGTATCTAAATTAGGAGGAGTTAAGGAGATGAATAATTCTATGAAGAGGATGGTTGTGGTTATAGTTTGTGCTGTGAGAAAGGACATAGAATAAAGAGTGTCCTCTAGTTGGATATAAAAGACTACAAAAGGAGGTAAAATATAGAAGATCAAGATTATCAATTGAAACATTAATAGCGAAGAGTTTAATGAAAAGTCTAAATCAATATAGCAAAATGAGAGTAATAAAGAGTTATAAACAATATACCAACATTTATACCAGTATCATGGATTAAATATACAATATATTTTATTCAATCGATGTCTAGGTTTTTTAGGGATATTCAACTGGTTATTCAGTTTTTATGGTTCATATCTATTATATTACTATATATAAAATAAAATATATAATCAATAATCGTATGTATATTCACATGTATCAAATATATCAACTATTTGGTAAATATATACACAATAATTTGGTAGTGTGTCTTCAAGTAATTTGGAATTGATAAAAATTCAAATTTTTAATTTATTTTACATAATACCTACCTACATAATATCTAAATACATTATTTTTTACTTAATTGTTAATTTAGTTTTTATATACATTTTCTTTTAAAACTGCATAGGTACCTAACAGGTTTATTTTCTCTTTATTAATTATTTTAATAAATGTATTTATTTTTTAAAGTTATCTACTTATTTAATATTATGTCATCTAATTCATTAAATTTTATTTGCATACTTTCCCTTTTTAGTAGGTAAATAAAAGATTCATTGCCATATTTTATATTATACTGTTTAAGAAACCTATATTATATATACGTGAAATTGACAAATTATAACTTACATGTATAATACATTAATACATAATTTTGTATATAGTGACATATTGGTAATTAAATTTATTACAATAAAATGCATAAATAATACAATTTATATTTAACTATTTATAGATATATATTTAAATATCTTTGTATAATGCATAATTATTGTACAAGATATGAAAAACAAACATTATTCAATCTACTTAGTAGATAATAGAATTTGTTTAGATTGTATTTTAAATACTTAACCAATTCCACATATGTTAATGACTTCATTAATTCATCAATTCATAAATTCATTAATTTATTGGTTAAAGCAAGAAATTCTTGTACTTATTTGGACCATTGAAAAAAAACAAGTGTTCTTTTTGCCAATCATTTGTATATAACAACCTTCTCTTCATAAATAAAATTGTATATTGAACCTACCTATATAATATAATCATTTCTAATTTTAACTACATCCCCATTTTCACCACTGGATGAACTTATCTAAATCTTTTGTAGTTGATTGTAAATATTTTTAGTGTTTGTGTAATCTAAAATGTGGAATGTGGTTAGAAAAGTAACAAAGAGTTATACCTAATTATCATCTGGGCAGTTATTGATTAAAATAATTATAATAGTAAAATATTTAAACTTTGTACCTAATACCTATGCACATTTAAAATTTAATTGTCCATTATATACTATATACGCATACTATAGTGACATATAAATTAAATTATATGAAATACAAATCAACAATTTGTATGAGATTTCATGTACCTAATATAAATTATACTTAGAAAACATAATTACAAATTATACATAAATGTGTATACTTTATAACCTTAATCCATAAATACTGTCTAGTTTCTAATATGTTAAATATTGTTTATGTAGTAAATGGTTACTATTGGTGATAAGGCGATAACCTATTTATATTTTTTACTTTATTGTAGCTATATAGGTTTGAATTAATTGTGATTTAGTATAAACCTTGAATAAATTAATGATAAAGTACAAATTATAATTTAAAACTAAATAAAAATATACTACCTTACCTACCTACATCTGTATGCTTATTGTATGTAAATATACAAATTTAGATCAAATTAACCTCCATTACATATTATAAAAATACCATTAATTGCTTTCTAGTTTAAGTAATATGCACATTATACAGAAATATGAAATAGGTAATAAATACATTATTATATATATATATAATTTTTAAAAATATAAGTAATATTTTTCTATAATAATTACAAAATTCTAATTTTTAAAAAATTTTGTTAAATTAAAATATTGAACTTTCAATATAATTAATTCAAGTTTAAAGGGTCTTGAAGTATACAGAATGTGTTAGTAACTTCATTACAGGGCTGTACAAGGTGAAAATACAATATTTTGGTGGTTTTAAGTCTGGGAACCTTAATGTAACATACTGAAGTTTTATTTTAGTATAATAATACAATTTTCCACCTACACAATTTGCGCATACGCAATGCAACTTTCGAAAGTTAAATGGTAACACCTATTTTTCGACTTATTTATTTTTTTAAACATTATTTATTCTAGTTTTTTAATTCTATGTTAAGCCGAGTTATAGGGTCTTAAAGTTTTAAATTAAATTTTTAAAATATAATTTTTCTTGGTTTTGATAAAGGGAAAATGTCAATATTTTAATAGTTTTATGCTCGGAAATCTTAATGTAGCCAGTTGAAGCTTTGTTTTAGTATAATAATATAATTTCCCTCCCAAATATTCAAATTAGCTATTATTTTTATTTTTTTATTTCGTCAAAATTACAGTTTCCGTTTCTTTTCTCAGAGGAAAACTTTTGAGAAATTTAAAAAGTAAGCTAAATCAAATACTAATTATACTCTGTCCCAGTGGCGTCATTTGAAGGGGGTCAGCTCATACATTTGCCGTAGTCTATAATTAACCAAATCCTAAGTCGGCAGATTTCAAAAATAACAACCCCTAAATACAACCCCTTAATTGATTACCGCTTACAATAAAATAAAATACCCACCAAAAAATGACCCCTTCCACTCCTGTTCTTAAAAATAGTCGGCAAATTTATGGGTCCGCCCTTGTCTAGTAAAAACTGAAATAACGCCACTGCTCTGTCCTATTTAAGAAAGTTGGACGAAAATTGGTAGGTTTAGCGCATCTTTACACCTCATTTTATCTAGTTCTCCTTCCATGCCACAGAAATTTATAGTTACGCTGACTACCGTCTCAATGATAGCGATAGCGTATGCATGCGGATCTGTTTATATGTATAAAAATAGCATGTGTGATTGGCGGAAACAGCGCTGATTTGGAAAAAGTTGTGATATTTGGTATTATTCAGGTGTGTGAATCAAATTATCGACTCGGATGCGGATTTACTGTCAGTAATCAGTATGTACATGCACGAAATTGTACCTTTCTTAAATGGAACAGATATAGGTTAGGTATAGATGAAATTCTCTACCAAATGCATACCCTTATTTACGGTAATCAAATCATTATATCTACCCAAGTGCTTTACAGACATAATAAAACACACGCCTTCGTAAAACCAATTAAATTTTTTCTTCGCTTAGAATCTAAATTAAAAAGAAAATTGAAATGTAGAATTATGTTTCAAAAATATTCTTCGTAAACATTGTATGGTTCGAAGAGTGTGAAGGACGTCTTATGCAGTGGATAAAATTATAGGGGGAAATAATGTACTCACCAAAATTGTAATGAAGTGTGGGGGGGGGGGAGTAAAATACATTTTTCTTTTATATATACCTAATTTTTTGTTTTTACACTACTACACAAGGCACAAGCCCTTAAGTCATGGAAATTACTTTTATTTTATTTTAGTTAATAATAATAAGTAATAATAATAATAAGTAAATAATAATACTAATAAATGCTAATACTAAAATAATACTAATAATGCTAATAAGTGTTAATAATAATAAGTTTAAAAAATCACTGTCAACAATATTTAAACACATTTTTAATTTGTTAGTAATGAAATGTTGACTTATCTGGGAGGGGGGGGGGGCAAAATAATACTTTTAAAAGTGCCCCCGCTTGCCACGGTCTTATGTAACCTGTCCATCAATCGTAGTTTGAATGTATTTTACGTTACGTGGAAGGATCAATGTGAAAATTGCTTACACATCGCATACTAATAACTACTAATAACTAATAAGTAATAACCTTTCACAACCAGCTACATTTTAAATCAATTCTGCTGGACTGATCAAATATGAGCAATAAACCGTCTTTCATTCTATACTCGTTTATCGATATTATGACAATACGAGATTTATACTCTTTAGGTTTATTCTTGCCTTATTTCGTTGAGTGATGGATTATAATAGGGTTTGTTTTGTCTATTCAATAATATTACAATATTTAATCTTAAAATAAGTGGCAGGCTGTTTGGTAGGTACAAAGATAATATATACTATAAAGACATATTTCATTCATAATTAGGCTAGAAACAGAGTTATGTCCACTCTCCACTCTTTTTATCACCAAATTTTTATTTTCATACAATTGCTTATCAATTTGTTAAACATTACCACCATGACCACATCAGTTCCTTCAAATGATCATTCAATTATTTAACTAAAATAACAAATTCTTCTAATCTATTAAATAAATATACATGTTTTGAGTTACAATAAAATGGTATTATATGAACAACAACATATCTACTAGATATTACTACTTATATAAATAATTTAACAATATTATTGTTATTAAAATTGTATAGAAATCATCTTTTAGTATTAACAATAGTTTAATAAAATACATTTTATAATTTATTATTTTAAACATTCTAATTATAAAAAAAAAGTTTAAGTAAATTAATAGCTACCTTATTTTATATGTGAAAACTATTCCATATTTTAAAGTTGTCTGTAAATTTAATGTTACTAAAGGTTACCATTATTATTAGTGTTACATAAAATATATTTATTATTTATTGTTTCTGTATTATAAAATTTGGATTAATTTGTCAAAAAAAACTTGTTTATTTGTATATACCCAGTAGTTTCCTTGGAGCTGTACACTGAGGTTAGGTAAACAACTAATTTCTCTAATTAATAACCTCGAAATTTTAAACCCTCAAAAAATAAACTCTAGGAAAAAAACCTGAAATTGTTGCTATACTGTTTTTACTTTTTAGTTAGAATTTTCAAAAAAAAGTCAAATTAACAAATTTGTATGTATAATAAAATAATTTAAAATAAATTCATGTTTCTTGAAAAACATTTCTTATTCAGAGTTAAAAACATACGAAAATAATTATGAGGTTGTAGATTTAGACGCTTTATTTTTATTTGGATTTAAATTTTTTTGGCGTAAATTACAGATGGATTACGATTATGATTATGTTCATGACCAATTTGTGTTATTTTTTTACAATATTTCCATCTTATAAAACTTAAACAAATTGTATAATATGCATAGTGATATTATATATTATATAACATACATAGTGTCCTTTGTAAACTAGTTTCTCATTGCCTTTCTGATTTTCAAAATATCCATAATTAATAAATAATACACAACAAATTTAGAAAATATACTTAACGTAGGTAAGTATAACCATTGATTATAGAACAGACTATTCTATAATCAATGGTATAACATATAACGTTATAACTGCACACAATCAATGTTACACGCAATAAATTGATTGTTTTTTTATTTTTATTATATTATATAGGTATTAATGTATTACAATAAATTTGATATTTATATATCTTATATAATATAACATAATGTTGCAGTTGCATCATTTCAGTTTTAACTAGATTAGGGCAAACCCATAAATTTGCCCCCTCCCAAATGACGTCTCTGTAATGTTGTAAACCTACCTAAAATCTTATTTTTCCCTATTTTATATATTATGCATATAGCTATAATTTATAGTAATTGACATGTTACTTTAAAAATACAAAATTTAAATTTTTCTGCTAGATCTTTTCTCTAGATGTCACCACGCAAAATAAAACCCGTAGCTACCTGAAAATCAAACCTGGAGCCATGGATCTTCGTGTGCCGAAAAATAATATTATGTTTAAATCAAAAATTCAAAATAATTGTTGAAACTATCATTATGCATACAGATCTATAGTAAAAATTATCAAGGTTATTTCTTCAGAGTCTAAAATTTCCAGGTTATTTTTACAGAGTTTATTTTTTAGGGACCTAAAATGTTAGCGTTTCTTTTTTCGCGATACAAAAAAAAATTATTTGATCGTATTCATAATTCGCAACAGACTGTAGGACATTAATTTTTTTATGACTATACATTTTTAATATTTATATTTGTAATTATATGTTCCTCTATTACTTTTTTAAAATTCAAGCACTGTGTGTAGCAATTTATATTGAGCAAAAAGAATTATATTATGTCAGATAACTGTAATCTATACGAAGTAGATCAACGTTTTGAATAATATTTGATACTAAATAAAATTAGGCGTCATATATATGCAGGACAATAAAATATTATGTTCAAACATAATCGGAATAAACATTGAAAATTTATGTAATCCTGACCACGAAATTCTGAATACTCTGTATATATGATTATTGATTTTATAGAGCACAAATTAATTTTAAAAAAAAACAATAAATTATTATTTTATTATTTTAATATCAATTTTACTTGGTTTGAGTAGGTGTAAAATCGTAAGTAGGTCTAGGAAATTGAAAAAAAAAAATTAAATATAAAAATTGTTTATAATAATTATATATAAATAAACGGTACCATGTAAAAATGACTATAGCGCTAATATTTTAACCAACTACGTTTTATACCACCAAAAAAGATGGCATTTCATACAAATCCAAATTCTAATTTTGATAATTAGTAATTTTTGAACATCTACTAGTTACTAACCTAATAAAATGTATTGTATTATACTATTATATTGTTGTGTATTTAAGTATTAAATTTTTAGTATTTAGATTGTTATGTCTACAATTCTACATGTTTAGTTTAAGTAAGCGTATTCTGTGAATAAATATGATCGCATACTCGTAAAAATTTGCTGTGTTGACCATTTTGAGTCTGAACTATGTCGCACATTAGATATGTTCTGTTACGTCACCTCCCTTCACGGCTAGGAGACGGTTTATGACGGAACAGTGAAAAGTTGCACACTAGATGCGTCTCCTTCTGTCTTGTTTGTGTTGCTCTTTCAGGAAATAATCAGTCTAGGTTTGAAATTGTTGTTATAGTGGTGTAGTCGTCATGGTTTTTCTTTTAATAGTGTACTTTTTAAAGTTAATTTTTTTATTTCATCTTTGTTGAAATTTTATGGTCTTTTCTTACAATGAAGGACTCTTGGTAATGGCGAATATTGTAGATGAGGAGGAAGAAAAGAATAAAAGGTTATGGGTTCATAGCATCAATACAAAAGAAAATATGAGCTCCGACAATTTCATACATCATTTCCAGACCATAAATATTCCAGGATCATAAATAATAATATTATATTATAATGTATATTTACGCACACACAATTATAATTTATATTTGTCTTCCATATTGCAACACAATACACAAACAAAAACAACAATTTGATGAGGAAATACCATAAAGTAAAGAATATACTAAGGCCGGGTCGCATAAACGTTAAATAGCGACTTACCGAACCTTTAACGGACTAATGGTTCGGTAAATAAGATTGAGTATTGCTTGAACGCTCAATAAAGATAACAGATGTGATTTTGGTTCGGTAAATTTTACAGATCGGTTATATCATAGAAAATAATTATATAATTCTATGGTTATATTAATGATAACATTTTAATGATACAAACATTTATCAGTGTTTTTGCTAAAATGCCAATCGTTTGCGAATTGTTTGTTTGAGATTTTAAATTTGAATAAACAATTTGATTCTTGTATAATATTACTCGTATAACTTATTATTAATATTGTTTATCAACTTATCAAAATAACTGTACTTTGGTATATATTTACTGTTTAAGTAACCATAGATAACGTTTATAAATTATAATTCAATTATGCAACACTTTTTACAATTTAAACATCCATTAAAATGTTATCGATTAGTTAACCACAAAGTCGGTAATTAATTTACAGACAGATTTTTATGCAACCCAGCCTAAATGTGTTTTGCTACACGTGCTTAGAGCAGAATAATCATTGCCGCCAGTGCCAATTTTCATTTTTTTGGAGGTCGTTAGTCAATTTTGTCTTAAATAGTATTTAGATCCTTAAATTGGAGGCCATAATTTACTGGAAGAAAAAAACAGAACTGTAAATTCTCGGACCATAATATGCCCGGAATATAGAATTAAATGAATTTAAAATTTAATGATTTAAAAACGAAAAGAATGGAAAATAAATTTCTTGACTGTAAAATCGATGGAATTTAATAATATGGAAAATAAAATGATTGAACCGTAAAATGAACGGAATTTATTTCCGGGCCACATATAATTGTTTATAATCGGCGTCACCAAGTGGCGACTAGCTGTCGTGTTCCAAACAGGGGTTTCATCGTCTATTCAACGGAAAATATACCAAAATTAAAGTCACGTTTTACATACGTTTCATTTTCCTTGTGGATTAAATAATCTGAGGTGGTTTTGCACAACAAATCTGAGTTAATTTTCGATTTGAGGAGCGACGAGTGCCAAACACTTCATGCCCATCCGAAAATCGAAACCAAATCTGAAGTATAACAATATTGATAAAAGACGATAATAATGTTTGTACTATGTACAACGCTGAAGTTATAGGTAGAAGCTTTGGTATTACTAGAATCCTGGACTAAATATTATTTCATCGATCATTACCTATACAATAATGTGGTACAGTGGAGTTGCCTCTGAAACCCCCTCCCGAAAATATTTAATTATTAAAGAAAAACACCGATTTTAATTTTAGTATCTATATAATTTTTTCGAAGGAGGGAAGAGTCAACATTTTTCAAAAACGTGAGGCCTTGGACAAATGTTTCACTTGCCCTCATTGACGTATTTAGGAATTTTTTTTTTGGGAGAGGTGTCCAGGCCATATATTTTCCTCTAAAAATATAGTTATAGTTTGATCATTGAATCGTTTTAAGTTTCATCTCTTCACATTATTATTTTTTAATGTCAATTATATATCATGTTTTACACTTACAATTTGAGATGAGCCACATATTTCTTACAAAAAAAAAAAAAAAATTGGGGATGTTCTAATCACTAGACACCCCCCTAAATACGCCACTGAATGCCCTACCCCACAGTCCCTGAGTATAAGTATAACTATAAGTTAGTAAGTTAAAATATAGTGGTAAACTAGTAACTCTTAATATATTATATAGTTGTTTTATTAAAGTTTATTCGTTTTTGGAGGTACCCATAAGGCCATAAGAATATAATTTGTTATATGTTATATATGTTATTAAAGAATTTATTAAAATGCTTTATTCTTATTTCAATTTATATGCTTAGGTTAAAATTAAAATAAATTAGTATATACTATTGATACATTAAATGTATAGGTTTTTTTTATTTCCTAGTTTCGTTTGTTTTATAATTTTAACTTCGTGTATATCTCGTTAAAAAGAAAATTATATGTAAGTTAAATGTTTTTTATTAATTAAAAACCGTTTTAAACTTCTATTTCAAACACAAATTTGAGATGGTAATTATTAATTAATAACTTATATGCATAGGATATACCAATAAACGTTTTTAACATAACAACCCTGAATTATGTATGGTTTAGATTTTAGATTAAGTTGGTACCTATTTAGGACACTTGACTTTTACATTTACAATAATTTTGTTTTTTTTATCTTTGTAATTTATATTATAATTTTGATTCAATTAGTATATTATGAATATACTCCTATTAAATTTAGGGTATTATTATAGTTTTATTTTAATTTTTAAAGGTACAAATATTTAAACATTTAATAATTATGACTATAATATGATTTTATGCATTGTGTGCTCATAATTCCTACTACCTACCAGGTACTCAGCTAATTTTAATTAGTAATTGAAAATCATATAAGTAGGTAGATATGTATTTACTTTTGATTTTTGAATTATTATACATTATTTTTCTAGAATTCTGCTTTTATGAAAAAATAAATAAATATTTATAAAATATAAATAATAAACGCATAATATTGTATTGTAGTTTTAGTTAAATTTAAGTTTTTGTTATTGCCTCAAAGTACCAAATAAGCTTGCGGAAAATATTTGCAAAATGAGCTTACGAAAAACAACCTTGATATGGAAAGTAAATTATATTAATATATTATATTTTAATTTATACTAAGTCATTAACCTAGTGGATTAAGTGATATTTTATTTTCACACATTTTTCTACCAATTGGCAATTATTAGTTGATGACATTGTTCCCAATGCCACTTTTGCTAGATAATGAATATAATCTAAATTTTGCTATGTAGGTATATTTATATAATTTTTATTGGTCAAGGTGAACACCAACTTTCACTAATCCAACCACGTACTATTGCCATTCGTTTATCTTGTTCAGTATCATTATTGGCCGTGTGCTGTTAATAACATACAAATAAGAAAGAAATATGTAGTGATTTTCTGTATTAATTTTAAAATCATTAATTTTTTCGTTATTATGTTGTATTTTGTAGACAGTAGAAATAACAGTCACGGTATGAGATCCAAATCATTACAAGATTTGCCTGAAGCAAGTACTAGTACAGCTGCACCAACTCGTAAAAGACGTATGCCGAGATTTTCTTTACGTCGATTATTGTATGCAAATACGTTTTTGGCGAGACACTTGGGAAGTTCGCAAAATGGTAAACGTCGAACTATTATTACCGGTATGTAAAATTGTTTTTAGAATTACAATTAATATTGGATAATAATAATTATTATTGGAGTAAAATTGATTTATATACCTACTTTAGTTATTATTTTCTAATTTACTATTATACTAATGTATAATAATTTTAAATGCAAAACTATGTTAATTAAATGACTTGCAGAGATTGTTAATCAATAATTAGTCGGTTTAAATGACTTTGTAAACAATTCTAATTTAACTAGAATTTAAACATTTCGTCAATATTAAATTATATAAATATATTATATAAAAACCTTACATTTTTTTAATAATAAATAAAATGGATATTTTATAGTTATGATGCATATACCTATAAAGATCCTTATGGGTCTATATTACAATGATATGTCATAAATAGTTCAATGGACAATGACTATTATAATTTTAGATATTTTGAATGTTGATATAACTAAGTCTATTATGTAGGTATACAAATATGTTATTTACTTTCCAAATATAAATGTATAAATACAAATATAGAAATATGAAATACGTATTCCCAAAATCCTAAACCATCTTATACAAGAGAATAATTATGGAATATTATTAAAATTATTAATTTGACAAAAACAATAACAATAAAGCATTATTAAAAAGTATTAACTTCATTATATAATATAATTGAATAGATTATTTGGAAATGGGAACATGTCGAATTTTTTAACATTTTCAGATTTTTATGGAAATGTATTATTTGTATCTATATAAACTCACCATTTGGTGTGAAAACAAAACATATCTACGTGTTCATAATATAGTAACAATATGACTGTTCTATTTTCGTTTATTTCGAAAAGGGAACATCTACTGGATATGTCCCCCGTAATTATTGTCTCTCCTGGAAAATTGAAATTCTGGACATGTTACTTTTTATTTATTTATAGAGCTTTTTGAATTTTTTGTTTCATACTTTTTTTTATTTTGATAGTAATTTTTAGTACAATTTTATGATAAATTAATAAATCATTAAATACATTGTATATTTTACCAACATTATTATTTATTGCAGGTGGTGGACCAAGTGTAGCTGATGTAACTGATTTTGAAAAGGCTCCTTTGGG
Source organism: Eriosoma lanigerum (assembly GCA_013282895.1). NCBI lineage: Eukaryota > Metazoa > Arthropoda > Insecta > Hemiptera > Aphididae > Eriosoma > Eriosoma lanigerum. The sequence continues at coordinate 60,862,502 of CM023357.1, read as the reverse complement.
ATTTGGGCAAAACTATACAGACCCTAAAAAAGCTACTCCAGTTAGTACTGTTAAAGTAAGTATAAATATATTTTGGCTTATATTTTATATTTATATGAATAAAGTGATACATAATTTTATACATGAAGTGGTTATAATAATTGTTCACCAAATAATATGCCTAAATAATAAATATTACCATTGTTTATAGATAGTATAGTATAGTATAGTATAGTATAGTATAGTATAGTATAGTATAGTATAGTACAGTATAGTATAGTATAGTATAGTATAGTATAGTACTATCTATAATCAATGATATTATTTATTGTACCCTTAATAATAATAATAATAATAATAATAATAAGTAGTTATATGTGTAAAGATGATGTTTGTTTTCCTTATATTTCAAACAAAACAGAAATACTTTATAGTAATAGTATACACGGAAATAAATATTTGTATTAAAATAAAATACATGTAACATACAAATATATATATTGTAAATATTTTTTTTATTTGAGCAAATTGAGTACTTATCAATTTGCTTTGAGATAAATAAACCTTGAATAGTCAAGGTCCTTGATCATCATAGTTTTATATTTTATTATAGTTATAACAAAGGATTTATCAATGTTTTTTAAGTTATCCTATTATATTATATTATTAAAAAATCCAAATATGGCTTAAGTTATAGACTATAAATTAACTATACAAATATTAATGTAATAAAAATTTGTTGATTAGTGATTAAAAAAATAAATAGATTCTTCTAACTAATATTATTTTCTTAAATAATTATTAATGTTAAATCAAAATCTGTATTTATAGATTAGTACACCAGCTGATGGTTTATTAGAGTGTCCATTATGTCTAGCCAAATATGATGAGACTAATTTTGCCAAATTGTCAACTTGTAATCATCGTTCCTGTTTTGACTGTTTTCAACAATATTTACGTATAGAAATATGTGAATCACGTGTTAATATCACCTGTCCAGAATGTACTGAGCTTATGCATCCAAATGGTATACTTTTAATAATATTTTTTTTTAAGAAACAATTTGTATTATAATGTTTATTTATTGTTTTCTATTTAGATATACAGTGTGTACTTCATAATCCAGCTTTATATGAAAAATATGAAGACTTTATGGTACGGAGGGTATTAGCAGTTGATCCTGATACTAGATACTGTCCTTCACCTGATTGCAGGTACTTAGTATAAGTGTATGATACAAGTTTTAACATAATATAAAATATTTATAAATAATTATTTGAATATCAATATAAATATAAACAATTATAATAATTAAATATTGATAAAATTTGGGCACTATTTAAAATTATAAAAAAATTATTAAGCGATATTTATTTTACCAATAATGATGTACAATAATGTATTAAATTAAGACAAGTACCAGATGATAATTTTTTTTTCTACTAATTTGTAATTTTACCCCTTAAATTGTTTAAATATTATTTTTTTTAGCTATGCTGTCATAGCTGCAGGTTGTGCCAGTTGCCCAAAGATAAAATGTGAACGTCCTGGTTGTGATTCATATTTTTGTTACCATTGCAAAGCTGCATGGCATCCTAATCAAACTTGTGATACAGCTAGGGCAAAACGATCATCACATTTAAGAACCTCATCTATTGCTTTTAGTATAGATTCACAGTCACGTAAAAAATATTTATACTATATTTTGTTAGTAGAAAATAAAATATAAAAACATTTTCAGGAGAAGACATAAAGCCATGTCCTCGTTGCCAGGTATTAATTGTAAAAATGGATGATGGTTCATGTAATCATATGACATGTGCAGTTTGTGGTGCAGAATTTTGTTGGCTGTGTATGAAAGTTGTTAGTGATTTACATTATCTAAGGTAAAAACTATAACTATATCTATATATTATATATATATTTAAATTATGTGTTACATTTAATTATTAAATTATGTATGTATAAACTTTATTTTTAGTCCTTCTGGTTGTACATTTTGGGGTAAAAAACCATGGTCCAGAAAGAAAAAACTTTTATGGCAATTGGGTACATTGATTGGAGCACCTGCTGGTATTGGTTTAATAGCAGGAATTGCAATACCTGCAATAATTATTGGTACTTAAAATTGTCTTATTTCAAAAGTTATTTTTATTATTTATTTAATTTCTAAATTTTAATTTAATTTATTTTAAAGGTGTACCTGTTTGGACGGGGCGAAAAATGTATACTCGTTACAGACATTCAAGTAGATTAAAACGAAATTTTGCAATTGCTGGTGGTGTATTAGCTGCGGTAAGTGTTGACATATTATTTATTTTATTGTTTAAGGTTTATTAGTATGAGGTATGACTATACAAATATGAAAAGATTAGATTAAGCGCTCAATTTATGGACCATAATTAGTAATTATATGTCTGTTATAATTTCTTATTTGAAATTATCTAACACATTTATTATAGTAAATAATAATTTTAATATTGTACAAGTTGAGTTTTAATCTGTCTTAATTTATGTTTATAAAAGTTTGTACTTTGAATATGAAATATTTTTTTATTTTTTTATTATACACACTTGTATAATATTAATATTATTACTATCTATAGAGTTCATTATACTTTACAGTTAAAGATGAAAAAGTATTTATTTAAATTTTATAATCAATATTATTTATTATAGTAAGTAAAATCACATAATACGAGTAGTATGGACAGCACCGTTACAATTTAGGCAACACAATTTAACAAGTCAAAAATTTAAAGAATCAGTAAAAACTGGTTTCAAAAAGAGAAACTTTTAACATGTTTATATAACTGTCTTGAGCTATAGGATCTAATAATAAATGTAATACATTACATATCATGTTAAAGGTTAAGTTAACATTTTAAGGCTTTTTTAAATTACACAAGATAAATATTAATATGTTGATTTTGCTTCAACAAATGTTTACTAATATTAATATATTTAATAAATTCTTAACACTTTAAAAATTTGATACTTTAACCTCAAGTGACATTAAAATTTTTCTGAACTAATATTAAATAGTAACAGTGAAATAAAACCCTTATAATTAACAAGTATGTTTATCTCTATATAGTATGAAAGCTCTAAAGGTATAACATGAGAGAATATAAATAAATTATAAACAAGGATAAAATTGAATAAATACTATGCTGAAATTTCAGTTAAATGTCTGTTGAAAATTTCTTCAGCTTGTAAATCTGTCAATAAATCTAATAATCTTTGTTCGGTTTCTTCATTGCCTAAAGCAACATCCACTGATCCTATACATAAAAGTACTGCTAATAACTTTGATTCCTTCATATCTTCATCTAAATCATATCGGCTGTATTCTAGTTGACCTTCAATGTCAACACCCAATTTATTTGCATGCATTGTTAAAGCTTCCCAGTAGATATTTACTAACTCATTCGAATGATTTCGTCTTGTTTCTGTTGACAAACTACTTACGAGCAAAAGTGCAACATCATTGGTCGGTCTACTGTAGGATATCATTTGCCAGTCTAGTATTACACATTGATCTTGTTTTCCAAACATTAAATTGTTACACCAAAAGTCTGTGTGTGTCATCAATCCCATGGGTTCTTTAGGTATCATTAAAGATCCAATGATTTGTTTGGTGACACGACAAAGAGACCTAAGTGTGTTAATTAACGTATCATATTGAGGCCCTTTAGATCGTAGGAAGACATGCAATTGTGGCATTCCCCGTTCGACGAGTGCTTGATAAGATAGCGTAGCACGAGATGTTTGGAACAAGAACGGCCAACGTTCGGTCAGTAGCCCATGTTTGAGTTTTAATGCAAGGGATGCTGCATGAATTCGGGCTATAGAACGGAGAGCAAGTTTTGCTTCTGTATACGTTAGCCCTGTAGAGAAATTAGCAGCTGTATAGCCACGTTTAGAAAGGTTTTCCAAAACAAGCATAGACTCGTCTTTACCACTGGCACTCATACCAGCAAAATAACATTTGGCTACTGGCATATCACCAATTGTTGAATGATAGTTTTTTGGTAATGCATTTTCTTCGATGTTTCTTAATTCAGATAATACCTGTAAGAAAATTTCCAGTGTAATATAAATCGACTAAAATATTGTACAGTTAGATTTCTATTTTCTACCCTTTTTTATATGTACATTGCACATATTACATAATATTATATTTATAGAAAATATACAAATATTATTATGGATTAATTTTGTAATGTGGGTATTCAAAATAGACGCATATATAAATTTGATTTAAATTTTAAATTAACAAACTCGTATTAGATAAGATCAACAGTTTATAAAAAAGTTTATTAAGAAAAATGTGTTAATTAACAATATATATTTATCCAATCAGCAGCAGGACAGTGATTATCACTATTCTTTTTTTGTTTTTGTTTGTTTTATTAGCGTACGTACTCATAGTTACAATATATGTACAATGAGTTTATTATGTTGTTTATTTTGAATATTATTGTCTCATGACTTTTATTTTTTTTTTACCGGTAGTAGCATTATTAGGTATAATTAACAACGAGACTATAATTTAACAAAGAATAATAATATCAGTTGACTGCTCCTTGCCTCCTATGGTGGGATGTGGGGGGATGCTCTGCCTTTATAATACCTCAGGGTCGTATGTGGCTTGATGGAAAATAATAATAATAAATACATTCATAATTTCCTTGACTGCATTATATAATAGAATCTACACCGCACTCGAAGCATCCGTCGAAATCAACCGCCGCCATCGTGTTGTTTTACAATGATCAAAACCAAGTGGTCAAGGTCTACTGCACCCACGACGGGCGTCAGCCATGACAATTACGCCGGTTTACGGAGTGTAACCGAAAATTCCGTCGTGTTATAGCTACCGGCGACGGATAAAAACTAATATTTAGAAAACGATGCGGTATTTTATATAAATTTATAATACGATTGATTTATGAATTATTATTATTCGAGTTCTAACGTTTAATATCCATCGTTCGTAATGTAGTCTTTAGACTAAAGTATAGTTATTCGGATAAATAATCCATAATAATATTATTTAAAAATGATAATGAAAACAATAACAATTACGTGGTGCGAAGTGTAGTATTTAACAGTAATTTAATAATATGTGCGTCGGAAAAGGGAGAGAGGACCCACCGTGTTGTAAAAGTGCACTTCTCTGTAGTCGAATTGGGCCTCGAGCACGAAAGCCCGGGAATAAGGCTCTTGCGGCAAGCTCTTGATGACCACGTCCAGTGAGTCGGTACCCGAAACGCCCTCCACCGTGTACACAATGTGCACGGCCACTATAGAGCTGAGCACGTTGTGCGGATCGGACACGGCGGGCGTGGCGACGGTCCGGTCGCCGATAACCGTCACAGCGTCTCGCGGCCGGTCGATCAGTCGGCTAATAACTCCCGACAGCCAGTCCAGGTCGGCGGGCAGCGGTTGCCTTTGCTGCTGCTGCTCATCGTCGTCTTCAGAGGCTGTAGTGGCGGCTGTAGATGACATAATTGTTGATGCTGCCTGCTCCGTGAACGGTTAGACGACGGCGACACGCTCGACGTCTGACTGTGTGTACGCGTACGACACAACAATAGTGGCCGCGCTCGCGTTACGGCGGGTGGCGGCGGCGTCTGTGTGCGCGCGCGCTTGTGTGTGCGTACATGTCGACGACCTGCATCCCCTTGGCCCCCTAATCACCCGCGCGCCCCTTTATCGCCCTCTCCCCTCCATCATCTTCTCACGCGCGTTGGCGGTGCCGGTAACGGGGAAACGTATATATTATTATACAGATTGCAATCTCTCCGCCGCGACACTTCCTCACCGACACGGACTCTGCTTCCCCGGTTCCGGTGTCTCCCGCACTGTAACCCAATCTTTCGTTCTGTCTCACTCGCCCATTTCGCTCTCTATCCTGTCGCCTCTGTTGCCATGCGTCCTGCGTTCCTGAGTTTAGGTCGTGTGTACGTCATCCGTGCGACCCGTCAATACCGCAGAGAGAGAAAGAGAGATAGAGAGAGCCAATCTAGTGTTCCATGATAGAATTCGGGAGGAAACACGATGGAAAAATATTTGTAATACAGCCACATAATAATATATTATTTTTTTATACTGTAGGTAAATGTAAATCCGAAGGTGGGGGACCGCTCTCGTAGTCCGAAACAAATATGTTTTTATGTTTATGTCCGTTTGTACATAAAGTGTTATTAGCTATTGGGTACCTATTGTTGTCATTATGTTTAATACTTCCTTCGGTTGACTGCCCATGTATATATAATATATACTACATACAAGGTGTTCAGAATTTCAGGTTGCAAAATAGATTGAACTGGTTGAAGAATAGTTCAACTTACAATTGCGTACGTTTTCTATGTTATTTTCATTATTTTTGTAACATAATATTCTGATCACTCTGTATAATTTAAAAATATCGTATTCATGATCACGGTGCGTTAAAAATTTCTATTCAAATATTCAATACACGAAAATGGTAGGTATTACATAATAATCATATGTAAAATCCTCAATCGTGTCAATATCACAAATTTCAGAATTGTATGTTGCAGCATTTTAGTTTTACTGTTTTACAGTATAAAAAGAACGTAGATAGAGGTTACCATTAGTTTTTTAAAACTCCAAAAAGCCTAAAAAGTCCCATTAAAAATTTTAAATCTCTAACTAAGATTATAACTTTTGAATATTATACAACTTTCCGTATCAATTTTAAAACAAACAAAAATACCAGTGTGTCTGTAAAAATATAAAATGCACATCTCGGTCATTTATAATATATTATAGGCGATAAGCCCTTTAACTCACATTCATTTTTACAACACTATTAACAGGATTGTAAAATAATAAAACCATTGAGTACAATCGTGAAAGTAGATAATACATTCAAGTAACTCGTTTATAATAAACTAATTGTTATTCACACGTTTAATTATTATTCAATTATAAATTGTTTTATTAACAAATATTATTTATAGATTACATTTTTATGAAACCTACCTTGCTTTTATATTTTTCTACTTGAATTATAATTTATTATTATTATGTTTGTATATTGTTCACTGTCTTTGAACCCATTAAAAACAGGTTTAATGTTTCTATTAATGGTATATGATTATTTAATATTTATGTAAGTAATGGCCAGATAAATGAGGTAGTATGATACCTATAGTATAACCCGATTTAAATTTAATTTTTTCCATAACTTTTTCTTACCCATGTTGGTATCTAACATTTATAATGTTTTTCATTGTAAAGCAAATATATTATGGTAAATATATTATCATAAGTATTTATACATTATTACATTGTACTATCTATGACGTATATTATAAGATATCATTTAAAAAAACAAAAATTATTTATCAGATCGAACTATTAATTTCTATTAAATTAATTTACATATAAAATAAAACAATTATTAAAGTACTTTTATTATTTTATATTAATAAAATAACAGCATGGAATTTTTTTATATATTATAATGCATAAACATTTCGAAATTTCATTATTTCTAGTTGTTTTTTTTTTATACACGTGTATGTTTAATTTATTTAATCAACAATTATTAATTATGCTCATGGCCCATCTAATTTGTACTTTTTTCTTTTATAATTATTGTTTTTCATTTTTACATACGAGTTACAAGTTTATATTTCATAATAACATTTTAGTGTTACAAGGTTGTTGGTTTTGACCTGTATTTATTATTAATAAATAATTATTATTCCATTGCACTTTTGGTTATAAAAACATTGAATATATTTTATTTATTACAATTATTCCTATAAGTACAATTAAATATATTTCTAATCTATTTCTATATTTTAATGAATAATACATACATGTGTAAAACAATTTATTCTTCATATCACCATTTGTTATATTTATTAATATTGATTTTTAAACCATTAACTAATTTAAATTATATATAATACAATATGAACTTGATATATAAATATATTTAATATTATTATTTTTAATAAAAGTATCACCTGCACAGATTTTATATTTATTATAGGTATATAAAATTGTGCCATAAGAAATTCTAAAAAGAATAAATTTGACAGAATTAAAGGGTTTTTTTGTAATGAATTTTTTGTATACTTTACCAAACGTGTATCACAATTATGTAATGGTCTTATATTGACATTATTTAATAAAATATTAAACTATTATGATATACAATGAAACATGAACTATTCATTTTTATAGTTTGAATTTTTAAACAATAACAAATAATCAAATGTATTTCTTTTACAGTTGATTGCTGCACCAGTAATGGCAAGTTTAGCTGTTGGTATTGGAGTACCAATATTATTATTCTATGTTTACGGTGTAGTTCCAGTATCTCTATGTCGCTCAGGTGGTTGTGGAGTCACTACATCCTCTAATGGAGTGCATTTTGATTTTGATGAAGAACATAATGTCCCTAAACTTGTTAATGTTGATTTCTTTACAGTGCCTGGTAAGTTATATGCACAATATATCAATATATTTTAAATACTTGTTCAATCATATTTTGTTTATAGATGGCGATACTGTTAGTCACGGTGCTGAAATTGGTAATCCCTCTATTGGAGAACCATCATTTTGGAATGATTGGGATGGGGAAACTGCGTTGGGGCGAGATGCTGACCAAGAATCAGCAAGTACTGTTGCATTAGCTGGCAGTTTATTAGCTCAAAAGTAATTAATATTTTATATTTATGTAAAAATTCCAGTTATCATCAAACTTTAAATTTTATTATATTGTGTAGGCACATAAAATCTATATACATATCTATCATTTAAAAAATGAAATACATTTCATAATTGCATTATTTATACTTATATTTTTTACAAACTAATTTTGATTGACTTATTACTTTATATTGTAGAATACATTAAAATGTATACTATAACTCTTCTTCTGATTCACCTTATTAGTTATTTAATATATATTAAATACTTATGCAATGTTAATAGACCAATTTGAAATTTAATAATTACTGAATAATAATAATAATGACATCTAAATGTATGATACCAATGATAATATAGGCGATAAAGTATATTCAGTTGCAATATGGGTGATTTGCAGAGGCACAGTAACTATTTTTAATGTAGGGGAGGCAATACTACATTTTCTGTAGTAACTTAACTATATAGGTACATATGGGGCTTAGCCCCCATCCTAAATTACTCATATACCTTTAAAATAACAAAATAATTCTCAACTTTTTTTTAAAGATATTTTAATTTAGGGCTATAGCCCCCACTAAATTTTATTACTAGTTGCGCCACTGACTATGTGATATAAATTATTTTGGGGGCTAAATTATGTTTTTTCCTCTCAAAATAATAAGTGTGTTTTTGTGAAAGGTATGGAAAGCAAGGTTAGACAGTCTGTTTACTGATATGCATTAGTTTAGATAACAAGTTTATACATCGCCAAAATGAGTGAAATCTGATAAAACAAATTTAAATCATAATCACTTATTATAATACCAATTTCATTTCACGACACTGTGACAGTACGAGTGTACAATACAGTGTATTTTATATTATCATTTTTATAATAAGAGGTAACAGAAATACAAAACTGTTGATGAAGGTGTTTAGTGATAGGTGTAAACATTTTAGTAAACAATTTACTGTTTTAATCAAAAACAATCGCCAAAACGATTTTTAGTAAACAGTTATCTTTCGGTACCTTCGCGAAAACACGCTTAATATATGGGGAATATCTGGTGCTGCTGGTCATGTGTTACTGGTTTTAAGAATAATTCAGTTCCTGTTTTTTTTTTTTTTTTTTTTTTTAATTTTTTATTGGTTTGTTTCCAAATTATAAAAAGATTGAAAATATAATATATTTCTTGAAGGTTCGAATCTTGAATTATTTTCTATTAATATCTTGATTATAAGCAAAATCTGATATGTATTATCTAATTAATTGAATTATGTTTTGATAGAGTTGACAATAGTGAGACAGCTTCAATGCGTTCAGGTCAAAAAACTTCTATGGATGTGAATGATGAAACTCAATCACAGTCACAGCAGCCTATTAATTTGTCTCTTAGCTCATTAGAAGAATTAACTGCCGGTCTGATGCGACGAGTATTGGGAAATGGTGATGAAACTGATACACCTGCAACAGCAATTAGATCACGTGCCACTACTAATGAAGTGCGTTTTGGCAATACAGTCAGCATTATTTCACCTCCGGCGATGGATTCACATCAAAACTTTTTACCATTTAGGTAAATATAATGTCTGAATATTTCAATATTTTGTGTTAATACCTTTAAAATAAGGTACATGTTTATTCATATTAGTAACTTTGAATTCATTTTTTCAGAGGTTTTGTACGGAATTTGCTATGTAGAACGTCAAGTGAAATGCCAACCAGCTCATAATCACACATTTCTTTAACATTATGATATTAAATAATTTACAAAGCTGTTTATACTCTTACTTAAACTGGTTTCTATGTTATTTTATATTTTAATTAAAAAGTTAAAGTTTTGTTTTTATGTTTTTACAATTAATATATAAATAAATATTTATTATAAGTATATTTAATTTTTCCTTTGAAGCGACTGTGATCACTGGGGTTTTTATTACTATATTGTGTTTTTCATTGTTACAATTATTGTATTATCATTACAACAAACAATTTTAGTTATACAGATGTTTATAGTGACAAAATGTTTAGTTATACGGAGAGAAAATAAAAAAAAAAACTAAGAGTAACTTATAGTAATTTCATTGTTTGATTAAATTAATATCATTGAATTAGTTACTGGATTGTAATCATTAAAATAATTTTAGAAACTAAAGTATTGACAATTGTGTTATTATTATTATTTTTGTTCCAAATTTGTGTTTAAAATATTATTTAAGATGTATGTAATCTATATTGTAATGTTATACCGAAAAACCACATTCCTAAATACCTAGCAAATATTCTTTTGTGTATTTAAATATAAAATACTCGCAGTTGTAACAATAAACTGCCAAAAGATTGTTCTTTATGTATTCAATTTTTATTTTGGTGTTCGAATAATTAATCCTATATCTATTAATGATGTATATATATACACATATATTCAGTAGTTTTCCCGTAGGCTATACTCCATAATGACGTATACTATCAAGCTATTATTAAAAAATTACAGGCATACTATGTATACTATCAGTCTCAAGCAAATTGCATAACAAAAGAAATATTTATATATATGTCAGTTTTTTTTGTATTTACATGTGTAATTCTTCACTGTTATTTTTTTATATAGTAATTTATACTGTTGGTGACTAGGTTCTATTTATATATTAAGATTGCTTATTATATAGTTGCAGTGGTTGGGAGTGGCATGTTATTTGTAGCGACATTACAGTAGTACGTTACATTTTTGTAGCAGTTTTTTTTTTTATATATAAATAAAGTAGTACACTATAAAAATTATAAGTAAGTAGTGCAATTCTTACTATTATAATATAAATTTTTATAAGATTATTTGAATAACACTATTGACAACTATCAAAAATAGTATACATTTTTTCTATAGCGATTGAATAGTTAACTATATATTTTAAAAGTAGAATAAAATGTAGTGAAACTATGTTTTTATTAGAAATAGTGTAGTGATAGCGAGCTACAAAAATATGTAATTTCCTAATAGTTGTATAGTTGTTATTCACAGAAATTTGATATAGGTAATAGGAGATATGTAATATACTAGAAAAATATAAATCAAATATTTGTAATTTAATTTATTATTGAATAACATCCATTCCACATTTGTATATTATAGCATTTATAGTACTCGTTAATTTAGTACACTCTTATAGAAATTAATGGAAACATCTCTGTATATATTTTATGGAAAATCAAAATGTTACATAATAAGTTAAGCAAATAATCTATTTTTATATATGGAGAATTTAAATTATACTGCAGGAAGAACAATTGCACTGCCTCTGATTGTACATTTTTAATTCTAAAAAATTCATAATTAATTAGAAATAATTATTATATTATTTTGTTGAGGATACTTTTTTATGATTTAAAATAATCATTAAAAAATTTACAAATATACATAATTATATATAATATGTATATAATCTTTTTAAACAAAATCATCAAATATATTCATTTTTAAAAATATATATATTATCTATTTTTAAGCGTGTTACTAAATACTTTAATAAAGTAAGTAATATTTATCTAAGCTACATTTATTTTAATTAACTTTAAAAGTAACTTAACTTAAACATTACTAGAATAACTTAAAAAAAACTAGTTTACTTGGCCAGCCTTGTAAAATACTTTGTTTAAACATGTACATAATTTATCTCTAACAGTAACAGGTAATTAGTAATTAAGTAATTGAAAATTAGTAATGAATAATTAAAACTTAATTGGTTTTTCAGTACATAAATTTTACATTAAGACCTTACATAATGTTTTACTTAATTTTTAATTAATATTATAGTAAAATTGAATATGAGTTATCAATTATTTTATTAGTTATATTTAACAGAGGAAAAAAGTAATTATTTTATCTTACCATTCTACTCTTTTGGGTGGTCAAATATACCTAAATTTATTTACATGATTTTTAAAAATTTCAAGAATTACAATATCATATAGTAGCTAAAATTTATGTATAAACAGAAATGCTTAAACCATAACCTATTTATTGATTAAGAGCATCCTCTTGTACCAGATGATACATATGTATATGTTGATGTACATCTCATAATTATAAGTCATCTAGTCAGTGGCGGATCTATGGGGGGATATGACCCCATAGGTAAATAAATAAAGCTTTTTTGTAATATAAATTTATTATTTTATGTCTATAGAAATAAAGTTTACTTGTACATATTTGTAATATCCCCCCTCCATGAGAAAATCTTAGATCCGCCACTGATCTCAGTTTATACAACAGAAAATTAGCGAAATTACATAGAAACGTGGGATTTTATTAAAATATCATATGGCATTGAACTTATATTTATTCAAAACATGAAAACAATTAAAACACTTAACTTTGTTGTTGGATAAACTTTGAAAATGTTCTGCTTTTTATAATTAGTAATACACATTTTAACATAATTTAAGTTCTATGTTGCTGTGATTTTGCTATATTTACCGTTGGATAACAAACTATGTAGGCGCGTCCTCTTAATAAAAATATATAAAATACATATAACGAAATAAAATTATCATTCTTTATATAATCAAATAATTAAACTTAAAAATTAATTCATAAACAGAAGTCCCTACATCTAAACACAATACAGTTAATATTTTATTAATTTAACATTAAAATATACTATCATTGATTATAAATAGTATTAGATACATACAATTATACACATACATACATACATTAAGACATTTTGGGTTAACAAACAACACTATAGTTGTCGAATCATTAGTTTTATTTGCCTTGTAATATATTATGTTTTATTCAATTTAAAAATGTATACACTGAGGGAAAATTAATTACACATGTTCCTAATGTTAGAATCACCACTGATTACGGGAATACAATAATATAGTGGTTTTTAATAGAAGGTAAAAAAAAGTTATTTAGATGCAGGTAAACATTGTATTTTTAAGACTAAAGTTTAAGTTTAAGTTCAGTGTTCGGAGTTCCTGTTTGCTCCAACTTTATTTTGATCATAATTTTGATGGTAAGTATGTACCTACGAAAAAAATTCATTGTCTGGTATTGTTTATTTATACATTTATATTAAAGAATATTTTGATATTACCTCATCGTCTTTAAGACGTGAAGATATTAAGTCTACTGTTACAGGTTCAGGTTTATGATGTACTTTATCTATTCCTGAATTGTCATCAACATCACATATTTTCTTTTTAGGATTTCTGCACCCTCGACACTTGCAGTTTTCACATGACTTTTGTTCAGTATAACAGGAACATCTTTGTCCAAAACAGGTTAATTTACCAGGATTAGGTGTAGTATTACCACATCGACAACCACCATGACGTTGATTTTTCTGTAAAATATATTATTTAATTAAATAAATGAATTATAATAAAATTCAATAGCCAATTACAAACTTTATTTTTAGTGTTTTCATAACGTGCAGTTTTATTTTGAATGTTGGAATTTATACACGCTCTTTTATTTTTAACTGGTAATTGAACATCCGATGATGGCATGTTCACCTCATTGATGACATCTACTACTTCTATTTGTTGTACATTTTTCAATGTATCATTTACCAGACCGTTAAGGCCATTGGTTGGACAATGATACACACCGATCACTTCAGTTATTATTTTAACCAACTCTCCGTCTTCATCCCTTGTGCGCATGACATCGTACAGTGGTGAATTTTGAATGTAAGTGCACATTTTCTTAAAGCACTCCAGCATCAAGCTGGATAGTTCAGTCAATTGATTATTTTCACATCCCGTACAGACCTTTCTGTTTATATAGGAATCCCGCTGGTCTAGCAACTTGTAACATACATTACACGACAAGTTCTCGTAAAGGTTTTCCAATAGCGTGTACATTCCTTCCCAGGTGGATGGATTCTTGCAATTGGCTTGCAACGCCATCCGACTAGCTGACAGGTAACATTCCATTAGGTCCATGACGATTCACGATATCATACGTATATAATCCAAAACACATTTAATAAGATTCGTTTAAAGAAAATTAATAATAATTAGTGGATGAATATTAATAATTAAAATCGTTTTCGATAAATGTGGGAAAAACCATCATCAAAGTCACAATAAAACGTAGTTTACTTACGAGTTATAACTTCACCAGACATAGAATAAAACGGTTAACGTTAACTAATCGTTAATGTTCTATTTATAGGTATGGTTATGATTAATAACTAAGTTTACCATTAGCATCTTTAATTTTTTCTTATCCCAATCTCTAATCATTATCGAGTATAATCTATTTCAATCCAGAGTCGGTCTTTTTATCAATACGATTGTTTACTACTTTATTCAAGGTCGCCAACAAAACGATAACCGCCTTGAAAATACTTCAAGTTCAAGGGCTGACAACTGCATACAAATATAAATTTTTTATTATCTATAGAAAACAACCTTATCAAATGAAAAATTATAATAATTATTTATTCCAGGTTTAATATACCTATCATGACAAAATAGATATAGATAAATAGAATAAGATGATGTGATTAGGGAAGTTTATTTATTACAGTTTTATAGATTTC
Source organism: Eriosoma lanigerum (assembly GCA_013282895.1). Classification (NCBI taxonomy): domain Eukaryota; kingdom Metazoa; phylum Arthropoda; class Insecta; order Hemiptera; family Aphididae; genus Eriosoma; species Eriosoma lanigerum. Next base: position 60,847,283 of record CM023357.1, on the reverse strand, counting down.
TTTTCAAAATATTGAATAAGAAGTTAACTTCCTTAATTTAACCAGTAATGAGTGTTTTTCAATGAGTATTTACAACCATTGTACACTGTATAGAATTGAAACGGACACATTTTTGTTGTTTTAGGTTGTTGGTATATAATACGAAAACAAATAATGTGTTACAGATAGATTTAGAAGATTGATGCATCATGGTTATGAAAAAATAACATTACCTATCAATGTATTCATCTTATGTGCTAAGATTCTAAACCCCTATATCTTCATTTTGATTGTTAATTAAATTTATTTTATATAAATATTTAATAGTTTTGTTTTAATTAAAATAGCTCACCATTTTGACATGATATTTGTTCTGGATTAACGCAATTTTCACTATTTTAGAAATAATTAATGTTAATATTCATGTAATTAATTTATAAAAAAAAAAATAGTCTTATACAAATAATTTTCCTGAAGGAGTCGTTATAATTTCTGTATTATTCCTGGAGTTGGAGTTATACTTCTTAGTAAGGGTATATCAAAATAATCAATACCATTTGGACTAAAATGAAAGTAAATTTAATACATGTTTACTTGAGTAAATTAATTACCACAATAGAATTGCATCATTTTTAAGTTTACGTTTATCTGTGCAGTTTACATTATAATGGTAGGGAGCGAAATGTAGAGAATATACTATAGCTAAAAATAATTTAGTTTAAAATTTGAATTAATAAAAAACCTATTTTAAAATTAATGTCATTCCTTTCAAATCCACGTTGAGCTTGGTGCTGCCACAAGGATCTATAATACGAGTCTTTCGGGAATCTGTGAGTTGTTATAGTACATTTTTTAATGTTTTTATTTTTGCTTCCAGTGAAACAATTAGAGAAAATACACAAATGTATGATTACACTAAAACAAAATATTTTATAGGTACACAATACAAAAGAAACTAAACTAAACTCAAAACTGTTATATTAAAATAGTTTTAATAAATTAATAACACTAAATACATGTGATAATTAGTGATAAGAATAATAGTTTTAAATGCGAATATCTTAGTCCTTGGTTTTTTATATATTTTAAATTTTGTATTTTGGCGGGAACTTTTGATATTATACTTAATGTGTATCATGACCAATGAAATGAGGCGAATTACAGTTGGCGTGATGCGCGGAATTGGTGTAAAAAAGACTATTGACGTCATACACTTATATCTATCTATTTTGTACCATGGTAGTTACTATTTACTATATTATAGTTAGTTTGTATAATTCATAACACTCGTCAGTCGGTCCCGAGAAAACGTTATAGATTCAATAAATATAGAATTGGTCGCATAATTTTGGAGTCGCAATGTTGAATAGATCTATTTTTTTGCGACTCCTTAAATATTAACATATTTCGTTAAATTAATGATTTAATTAAATATTTTTAAATAATTACCCGGATTGAACAGACAATACTATACTATTCAGAATTGTTTGTGTATGGTCAGTTAAAGGTGGTTGGATGAGGGGAGGCGATAATTTGGCGATGAGACTAAAATTAAACTTGATAATATTTAAAAATTGCAATACCGGAAATTTGGTTCAAATTACATCACTGAATTAACTCGTTAGATTTTGTGTTTAAAAAGCACTAGGTACTTAGTAATTAGGGTCAGTATTATAATTACTGTTTTAACTCGAGTTCAACTGAACGTGATTCTTCAACTAATCTTAGTTCAAACTAGTGTCGGTATTACTAATTATATCAATGATGTTGATTTTGTTTATATTTGTTATTCCTACATTATATTTAATATATCGATTTATGAGGTATATAAAAAGGGAGTTTTTTTTAATTTATTTAGAAATAAAATTGATGTCTGAAGATTTTATGGAATTGTAATTGTCGTATTTCTCATGGGTTTCCTCGAAAGAGAAAGATTTTTTTTTTAGCGACCTATTCATTTTACACCAAGTGCATAGATTACAGATGACATTTTACCTTTAATCGTTTTCGTCCATCATTATTATGTTATATGTACTAATGTATTATTATTAGTTATTCGTCTGTGGCATGTGTTATTAATACTTCAGGTTCTCAGAATGTAACATTAATGCAATAGTGCAGACTTGCGGAAAATTCTAATTTGTAATAAGACATGGTCTGTATTATAAATTTATAATACTCTAAGTCTAAGGTCTTTACTGTATTTCTTAGGTCATATTAATCTATATTCTATATTGTGATATACTACTTTGGTCTTTGCATGGCTAAATAACCATTATATATTAGTTATTTACCCAACATACATCGCTACATCGTATAATATATTAATATGATCTAAGATTCTGATCTAAGGTCCATTCAGCATTCTTTATAATTGTATATTTGACATTAATTGTTAATTGTTTTGTTTTATTTATTTATCCTTATCTATTTTGATGTTATCAATTCACTTTAAATTACTGCGCGTACAGTTTGTGAGGTTATATTCAAAATTCTATTATCTTTACGGTCAAAGCTCATATACAGTTTCATATGGACATAAATCTAATTATTAAGAGACGATAATAATATAATAAATAATGTTGTATTATTATTATATATAATTGTATTTAAAACGTTTAAACATTATTATCATACCTATTTCTTTTTTCACTTTTGTTGAACGTTTTTAAAATTCAAACTTGAAACTTGTCAAATATTTATTTAAACGAGGTATTATCTATAATTAGTGAATTCAGTTACTTTGTTCCATCGTCCAAATTGTATCCAATAGACCTCAATTATTATAGCTACACGTTCATAGTATTGTACACGTAAGTAAAATTTATTTTAAATTAATATAATTCACTATTAACAATTTGATTTATGAAAATAAGGTTTATTGAATCCAACAGTACAATGACAAATTACATTTATTAATATTTCTTATGGTTCAATATTTAAATGTAAATTAGCATTGAGCATTTTTTAAGACCTTACAATTTTCTATTTTTATATAGCATTTTATTGTTCTATAGACATAATTGTGTTTAAAACCTAAAGTTTTAGAATTCACAAAGTTGTTTTGAGCATCTCAATAATGAATTTGTTGATTCGTTGATTCGTTCAGTATAATATATTAGTATAACTATTAATATTTATTTATTATGTATTTGCTTTATATTAATAATTATATTTAGGTAATATGTTGTATGGAATTTTATGTTATTATGTTTGTCATTTAAATTTATTATTTATATTATTTTTAAAATACACCTGATTCAAACTCTTTTTGGTTTTTTGGCTCTGTGATACAAATAAAAAATATCCTATAATCTATTATAAAACCTATGCCAATTGGTAATAGATTAATAAACTAATAGCTAATAACAAATAACTAATAGGTTAATTAATTATAGTCTATAGCAGGGATGGTCAAAGAGTCGATTACAGGCCGATGTTAAAGTCGATCATCCATTATTTGAATTTATGTTTATACATTTAGAAGATAAATTACAATATTAAAAATACCTACTCATAATTAAAACATTTTTTTTATATGGAAGTGGGTCTTAAAATGAAAAATATATTCATACAAGATATTTATCAAAAAAGCTTATCCACACCTTGTCTATAGATACTTATATTATATTACAATGTACTTTTAACTGTCTTTGGTAGTTACAAATGTTACAATGACTCTTAAAACTCATCAGGTTTATTGTTTTAATGTATTGATTAGTAATTAATATAAAAATATGTTCCTTTATTGCAAATTAACATTGCTAAACAAATGATTTAGATCTAAGTTTGATAATCATGTATTTTTTTTATAATAAACTATTAAAACTATAGGCAGAAAGAAAATGTTTTAAAATTAATATATATTAAATAGCCTTATAAAATAGTGAAAATATAAATAATATATTACTTTTAATCGGAAATATTTTCTTTAATCTGTGTTTTACTATCACTATAGTTCTTGAAAATATAATTAATCACATATTAATTATCATACTAGTAGAATTAATAGTTGTATTTGCATTAGGTTACAATCTTAACTTAAGTATTTAACTAATATTATTAAAATAAATTAAATTAAAAATAGGACCTGTCGCCCGTTTAAACAATATTTTAAGATTACTTGGTAGAATTTTATTATTTTTGTTAAATATTACCTATAAAATATAATATTTCACACTTGTATTATTGTGGCTTCTTAGTAAAGTTTATGTCTTAATATATATGTAGTACATTTACATAATACTTACATTTTCTGCCATTTACTTTCAAAATATCTTTAGGTTTAATTTTTAATTGTTTTGTACATTTTTTTTAGATTTGTAGCGTGATACTGTAATTACTTTTCAATTGAACATCTTCAAAAATTTATAATCATGGCAATGTCAAAGTATCATAAATTATCTTCTCTTCTGTGTAAGCAACAGATAAATGTACGGATGATGTCAGCATGGTGGTCCGATGTACCACAAGGACCTCCCGATGCAATACTTGGTGTAACAGAAGCCTTTAAACGTGATAAAAATCCACAAAAAATTAATTTGGGAGTTGGTGCTTATAGGGATGACAACGGTAAACCTTATGTTTTACCTAGTGTAATTCAAGCTGAAAATTTGTTAATGAAAAATAATCTAGACAAGGAGTATGCTCCTATAAGTGGAATTTCCGAATTTTGTAATCAAGCTATACAATTGGCATTAACCAGTGAATCATCTGTTATTAAGGACAAACGCTATGCTTCTGTTCAAACATTATCGGGTACAGGTGCATTAAGAGTTGGTGGTGAATTTCTGCAAAGGTATGCTCAATTAAAAACAATCTGGGTACCTATTCCTACTTGGGGTAATCATGGTCAGATATTTAAGTTTTCAGGACTTGAAGTGAAAACATACAGGTACTATGATCCAAAAACTTGTGGCCTTGATTTTGCTGGAATGGTTCAGGATTTATCATCTGCTCCATCAGGATCAGTAATTCTATTACATGCTTGTGCACATAATCCAACAGGTGTAGACCCTATGCCAGAACAATGGAAAGAATTGTCTGCACTGTTTAAAAGTAAACATTTATTCCCATTTTTCGATATGGCTTATCAAGGATTTGCTTCAGGAAATGTTGATTATGATGCAAATGCAATTCGTTCATTCTTATCCGATGGTCATCAAATTGCTTTGGCACAATCTTTTGCCAAAAATATGGGTTTATATGGAGAACGTATTGGAATGTTTTCCTTGACCACTTTAGACAAGGATGAAGCTGATCGTATTATATCCCAATTAAAGATAATTGCACGGGGTATGTACTCAAACCCACCAATACATGGAGCTAGGATTGTGTCAGAAATATTATCTAACCCTAAACTCAAAGATCAGTGGTTGTATGAAGTGAAGGGTATGGCAGATAGAATAATATCAGTCAGACATAAATTAAAAGACTTGTTAACCAAAGAAGGATCTACACAAAATTGGGAACATATAACTAACCAAATTGGTATGTTTTGTTATACTGGACTTAGTAAAAATCAAGTTAAACAATTAATCGAAGAACATAGTGTCTATTTGACAAATGATGGTCGCATATCAATGGCTGGCGTTACTACTAAAAATGTGGGTTACTTAGCTAGTGCAATACATAAAGTAACAAGTAATTGATTAAATTGAGTAAACATAATTTATAATAATATTATACAAGTTATATATTCAATATACTTAATTATTATGTTGTAATTTGTAATCCTATATTTTAAAATATTTATCTTGACATTTAATTTTAAATACTTATGTTTTGCATTAAATTTATATTATCTAAGTTCATTAAATTAGTACTATCCATCTTTTATTTTAGTTTTTTTTTAAAGTTAACATAAAATGTAAAATGTATTTTTCTGGAATATTATTATTTTTTTTATGACTTAGTTGATGTTATAGAATAAAAATAATAAAAAACTTTGTTTCCAAACATTATCTGTTAATAAAACATTAAACTATTATTTTTTAACATAATTGATTTGATCAATTAAATATTGTATTTTCGAATTAGTTATGTAAATTGTAAAACAGGCGACAGCATTATTTTAATTCAGATTAAGTATTTAAATATAAAATTTTTCTATCACCACACTCTTTATTATAGTTATATCTTAAAATATTTGCATAATATAGAATATTATTTAATGCTATTTTGACCATAGACAATATATAATTGATTATAATAATTATGACGTACCTAATTGTTTTTAAAGCTCATTTAAAATACATAGTTAGATTTACTATTTAACAAAATGTCATATAAAAATTGGGAACGTTAATCATAGTTACAACCAATATGCCAAAACATGATCATAAACTATTTTATTACACTTATAAGTTATAATTTATGTTAATTATATAAGTTTAAATTTAATTACAAATTTATTTATGGGGTAAAAACTTGTTAGTATTCATTAATTAACATTTTTAATATTACTAAATGTTTGTTATTTAAAATGTATCAAATGATGTTTATATATATATATATATATATTATATAAGTATAAAATACTTGTTATTCACATTCTTAAAAATTAGTATTCCTAGCACGAATAGAACAATATTTCAAATTTTAACATTTATTGGTAGATATTAAAAATTAGATATTTGTTTTTTATAAATTTGTATTTATGTTCTCACAATTTCACTTCATTATTTTGTTATTTCATTTTTTGGATGTTAAACTTTAAAACTGTAATAGATATTTGCTATTGGTTTTTTAAAATTATTATATATGACATATTTTTGAAATAATGTAACATACCTAGTAATATTGAACGAATTGCTTAAAGTTTACACAGTGGGTAATGAAATTTTAGGGAAATCGTTCTAACCCAATTCAATTAAAATGTTTAACCATTTTGTAAACAATTAATGAAAATGAAATGTGGTTTATTTTGTTAACACTTATTTGTGTTAAATCGCAGAATAGTTTATAATAATATATTCACACAACAAAACAATATAAATGAACACATAAGTATGAAAACTATGAAATGACGTCGTAATCATAGATTATAAAAAAACTTAGTTTATATAGTTATATATAGTTTGTAGGTTATCTTCTATATTATGTTAAAAATTACTATTATAACTAATAAACTATTACAACGTGAGACACGTCATGTTTTTTCAAATTATTTCTTATGAAAGAAGCCGATTTCAAATTGATGAATTTGTATTTTTCTTTTCATGATAGTGTAAAGTTAAGTTAAATATTTTTTTAGCGCTTAATATTTTCAAATATTATTTTTTTGTTTTATTCATTAAATATTCCCATATTTTTAACAATTTAAAATCTAAAAAGAAAGATATGCCATTGAATATTCATCTAAATATCAACTGGTACTAGGGTGAGTCATAATAATTATTATTAAAGTATTATAATATGAATATCTTATTTAACTATAGTCATTTTGTACCTATACTAGATACTTACATCTAATTAATGAGATTTTTATTTATAATTTAATTGTTAATATAAGTAAATCCAAAATTATTTAAAGGTTTAAAGTATTATTTAAATGGTATTATATAAAAAAAAAAAAAAAATCATCGATCATAATTCACAATTTGATTATAAGCATCGAGGGACGAAACACGAGAGCTAGTGAACTGATGTATGTCACATAGTAAATCGAAAATATTGTATTATTCTACAATATAATAACGTGGGAATTAAACATGAATATGATTTAATCAAATAATTATTATTCAATTAAGTCTATAACCGTGTGATAAAATAAGTTCAAATAAATAGATCATAGCTTCCTTTCGATTTGAAAGAAATGTCATAAGAATAACCAAGGTCGGATTTAAACTAAAAAGGGCCCAGGGTAAGGATGATTTTGGGGCCCGTGTCCATAATTGAACAGTACTATCATGTGGGTAATATTGTGTGTGAAACTCTTGTCATAGATTATAATGAAATAACGAAATTTAATCGAAAATTGGAATACACAAACAATTTAAACGTCAAAATCGATAACGACTAGAAGTCTCGAATTTTGTTATTTAACATTGTTATTTGTATTGGATAGAGGATATTATCTATTAACATTCTATATATAAAAAATATAGTACATTTCATTTACATATTATAATTCAACTAAAACGTAAAGTGTAGACTGTAGTATTGAAATTACACAACTTTTCGCCACCATATAATGTATGATGTATACTGATTACTATTTATATTTTCTAAAAATTTTTTTTTTCTTAAATAAAAAACGGAAACCCATATTATAATTTTATATTTCTATATTTTATAATGTCTCTCGTCAAATCCGGTCCTGAGAATATCTTATTAATAAATAATAATAGCTAGTAAGTTTTACCTAAAGGTATAATGAATTCATTGACTGTGAGTTGTGACGTCTATGTACCTAAGTACCTATTAAGTATAATTAAATAAAAAAAATTACAATACACTTTATATATATTTGATTTTCATGTGATTACATAGACGGAAATCCACCCAAATTTTTGGGGGGCTAATTAACAACAAATAAATAATATAACAATAGCTAATTGAGTTCTTTAATGCTCATAAGATATATATTTGAGGGGGCTAAGCCCCCTCAAGCCCCCCCCCCCCCCCCCGATTTCCGCCTATGTGTGATTACTATTATAATATTTCAATTTATTTTTATTGTACACTGATGACCGATCACAATATACCTAATAACATTCTTTTAATGTTCTTTTTTCTAAATGAAGTCTTTTTTTCTTTTAAGTACGAGTGTTGATTAAATTGTTGATTTATTATGTGGCCCCACACTTTCAGGTCACCGCAATAAAATATGTTTAAATTAAAGTCCCTTAATTACTATTAATAATGGCATATTATTTTTATACCGCTGATTTATCCATAAAAATTAATTGTAGTTGATAAGCAAGTTATAATTTATAAATAAAAATAGCCAGTCACGATCGTGATATTCTTGCTTGGTGCTTCTATCCTTCAACACTCTAAAAAAGATTCAAATACTTAACAAAAAACAAATAAGAATTTATTAAAAAAATAAAAAAGTTAAATTTTAGAAGAATGTACCTATTGGTTTTACATTAATGTTTTTATTTATTTATTTATATGTCTGAGAGCACGATTTTGAGTAGAAATAACCACGAATAGGGTATACTTTCGGTAGAAAATTGCATCTATAGTTTGTACTTTATTTAGCTCATATTTTACAAAAGTTTTCCTTGAGAAAAGAAAAACTACTAAAAAAATAACAAAAACGGCAAAATTCACGGGAATCGTAATTTTGATGAAATTGATTTTCATGATAACTAATGCAATTTTGATTATAAGAACTTGAAATTTTTTTGAGTATTCTGATAGGTAGTTTACACACGCGGTAAACTTTTGGAACGGCTTATCAGTATAATAAATTGTATTATGTTGAATTTTGCTCAGAATCGTATTTTCTAATGCAATATGATTATATTCAAATCTTAATAAATTATAATAAACTACTGATTTCTCTGAGGACCGAAGGGACGAAGGAGGAACGTTCAAAATCGATGTCCCCACTTTTTAAATTCAAATTCCTTTAATTATCACAAACTAAAAATGGAAAACAAATATATTTACTAGAGAAATTTAAAATAGTAGAAGTACTTAAAACTGATTATTAATAATTTTAATGGAATTGCATTATCACTCAACAAATTTATTTAAAATAGATGTGGTAGGGGAGAACGAAAAACATAAACTGCAGTTATGATAAAGTTGAATCAATCTTATATAGTATTGAATATCAATTCAGAATCCCTTAAAATACCACTGATATATTATCAATTCCAAAGTAAGACTTGATAGTTAATATTTCTAGTTAAACTAGGTACTACTATACTAGAACCAAATAAACAAATTTTCGATGATTATTATTTATGAAAATTATTCAATAGCTAGATCATTTACTAGTATTAGCTAATTTAAAGTAATTAAAAATATCGCGTTTCTGTTTTAGTTGTTAGATTTTTAGTTAGTTTTTTGTTAGAGGTTTTAAAGATATTATATAATACGAGAATATTGTAAATGTAACAATTCGCACCTTAATTTTATATAGAATTTTTTTACAAAACAAAAGTTTATTGCTATTATAACTCCAATTCAGTTTTTCATGAAAAAATGATTGAATTTTCGGTATTATAAAGCAGATTGTTGAAACAATAATACAATAGGTATTTTCTTATAACTTGTAAATATTACATAGGTACTTATAGATCTATAATAAATATTATGTCATTATTTTATATATTGTTATATTGGAGTTTTTTTTCAAATTTTTTTCCTCGGGACCCGCGAAACCTAGCGCCTGCAGTCTGCACTACACATACAAGTTATAATTTTTAATATTTTATATATGGCTAGGTATAATATAATGACAAGCCAGGCCCATGTATTATATTTCATAGTCATTTTCTGAAATGTCGCTCATGCTATTATAATAAAATGTAAACATATAGAAATAAAATAATAATTAATATATTAATTATTAACCTACCTGTCATTTACTAATCACTTTATTATATGAGAGTTTCAATTGATTGCAATCAATTTTAAACAAAGTTGAAAGGATAAAAGCAAAGAAATGCAAATAAAAATAAGTGACCTATATATTATGATGTATCTAATCTGCATATGCAATGGAGCTTATTTTTAATCAAAACGTAGGTAGGTATCTACATTTAAAAATGTAAACTAATGTATACTTATTACTTATAGTTTAATATGTATTTATAATATAAACAGTTTTAAATTAAATAAGTTAGATAAAACTTTTAAGTTAAAAAATTACGATCAGCAGATTTATTATATAAATAGATGTATACAGTATACTATACCTATAAATTTTACATACATGTAATGTAATAATAATAAATTTTTTCTTTACCTATTTTTAATAACATACATTACACGTTGTCGTATTCCTATTTCATGACATTGAAATAAGACAAAAGATAATTTTTGAAATATTTCTTATTTTGTGCTTAATATACAATATATATTATATAATCTCTATATTATATTTTACTTAGTCCTTTAAAAAAATACTATTGATACCCTTATTTTATACGATTTGATAATCTGATTGTGTTACTTTACTGTCAAACGTCAGTCGTAAATAATAATCAATTTTGATACTAACTAAATTAGTATTGTTAAATTAAATGTATAATATTTTTCTTGTACGCTATAAGTTAAATTTAGTATAGAAAATTTGAGAAGTCATAATATGTACATTCAACCTGAAAATATTAAAAATTTTAATATACCTACGTAATTGGTTGTTTATAACATTTTTATAAATTAATTCAACAGATAAATTGTTATGAATTTGAATTTGACCACAATTTCATAATACCTATTTATCGTTTCCGATCAAACTGAAACAAATACAAAAGGTTTTTTTACAATTTTAAAATATTAATTAAATGTAAGTACATCAAATATTGACATAACGTTACCAGTGACTGAAATAGTTCACTTCTCGACTTCTCGCCCTTGTCACACAATATTATATACAGAATTGTTCCCATAGAGTATACTCCATATACAACGTATATTCTCAAAGTCTCAATCAAATCAAATCGCAAAGCAAAAAGATATATTTATATATTTGTTAACTTTTTTGTAATTTCACATGGAATTTTAGTAATTCTACACAGTTATATTTTTATATAGTAATTTATAGTGTTTGGTGACTTGTACCTATATATTATTACAATTGCTTATTATAGTTGTCATTCACAGAAATTTGATATAGGTGGGTAATAGGAGATAGGAAATATTATAGAAAAATACAAATTAAATATTTGTAATTTAATTATTATTATAAATATTAAATATTATTATTTAATTATTATTGAATAACACTCCCTCTGGCCACCATCATTGTATTTGTATATTATAGCACTCGTTATAGACGTCATAGAAATTAATGGGAATATCTCTGATGTATTATAATATAATACGACGTATACTGGTATTATACTATACGTAAGAAAAACATATTTAAACATTACATAGTATGAAAACTTAATTGTGTACTGTATTCTGTAAGTATATAATATAATATAGAAACTTATATAAACCATTAAATTTAATATGATATTTACTTATTAACAATTTTCGAATAGTTTTATTGGTAGATACCTAAATTGTTTGTCAAGTAGTAGGTATAGTCTTATATTATATAACAAATTATTAATAATTGAGTTAAATTAATTTGGGAACTATTTATATAGGAATTTGGGATTTTAACATTTTCAAATGTTCAGTGAAATATTTAAAGTACATTTTAGAAATATAGGACTTATAGGAGTATTGTATATCGTTATGTATATCTATATCAAGCATACATATTGTATAAAGAAAATATAATTGTAATTTATAACGATCAAAAGTCGAATATATCACTAATAGTCAGAACAAAGCTTTTAATTTTATTAAATTTTATCGCTGTGTAGTACAGTAAACGTGTAAGAGTTGTGTTCTATAATATATTTTTCTGAAATAATGTAATTTATCTTATTTTGTTAAGCTACTTGAAAAGTTTACGATATTAGCAATCCGACATAATTCGTTCACAAAAATAGCTAAGAGAAAAACGATTGGATAAAAAAAAAATTACTCATTAGGAAATGTTCTATTCTAACTAATAATACATATTTTTTTAAATATTATTTCAAGACTCAAATTTGTTTATATTTGTACAAAAATATAAATAGTAAAAAAATCGTTTCTTTTGAAAATTAAATTTTGTGCGAAAATAATATAGATCTAAGAATATACCTGTATAACTTGTACAATCTATTGATTATACTGTTACGAGATAATAAAATAATATAAGATAATTGTATTTGAAAATTAGGTATATCATATACCTACCTATAACTTATACATAGAAAAATAGAATTTTACTAAAATAAAAATATATAGCTACCTCGTACCTATATAAGATATATATGGTTTTTCTTTATAAGAATAAGAATACATTAAAGTATATTTTAGATCGTATATAGATAATATTAAATGTTATATATATTTCTCGTGCCACGATTTTCTAGTTTACTTTTTAACACATTAATAGGTTAATACTAGGTTTAATCTGTTAATACTTGTATAATAATATTTTATATTACTTTAATATGTTTAATCATTGATTATATATACTAGTATATATAATACTATACGATGGTATATATTTTTAATTTTCATAATATGATGAAAGTGTCTTTTTGTCATTATTTGTAGTAGATACCTATTAAATCGTTTAACTTATAAAAGAAATATTGATCTGAAAAGTGAAAAAGTATGTGGGTGGTACATCTATATTATTAGTTATTTTTATACGTACATAGTCCAGCGTGTTTGTTCGGGTCAATAGTTTTTACCTATTTCTAAATGTTGTAAATTACTCGTACATAACTCGTGTACATTTATTTTTTTATTTTCAATTTTTCCTTTATCACTTAATACTTTTTATTCCCATATTATTGTTAAACATTTTTAACTTTTCCTCATTATTAGCCTCCTTCAACAATTGAAACCAAATGTGCGAATATTATTATATAATCTCTAATCAGCCAGTATAGGATCTAAGAGCTTCAAAAAAACATAAATATGCACAAAATATGCTTCAACTATGCACTAAAAATGTAGAAAAAAATGTTCACTGAATAATTAAACTATATTTTAATATGCAATTATTATATTTAATTTTAATTAAAATAAATAATATTATTTTAATTTCGGATAGTATAGGTAGTATTATATGGTTTTCATATTAATGTCATCTGATCCTTAAATTAAAACAAATCAACATTATCAATGTATAATATTATTATTATTTAATATTATTCATTGAACTTGTCGGACCAAAACTGAGTGACCGAGGTTTAGAGTACCGATTACCTAATGCCTAAATGATTATTTTTAATTCAATCAGAAAAATCATTTTTTTTCTACAGAAAATATAAATAAAACAATTAAAAAGCTATATAGTACTTAAATATGCTAAAATAACCAAAAATCTTAAAATATATAAAATAAAATTTTCTTTAGGTATACCTTAAGGAGGATTTTTTATTTAATTTTGCTAGTTATGTAGCTATTGAAAAATAATATGCAAATGCTAGAAGTCCCCAAGTCGAATAATAAGTGTAATACATACCTATAGGCTATAATATGTATATGTACGTAATATAGGTATAAAACGTTTTTTTTAAATAATCACATTTTAATAAAATAATAACTATAGTACGTTACACGCCATGTAGACAACATAAGCATAACCTAATCTCTTAAAATACTGCGACTTCGACAATTGATTCTCGTGTTTGATCTAAGATGCGTGTTGTCTTGAAGCTGTATAGTAGTATAATATTACCTATATAATATATTCACTAGAATTGGATACGTGTTATTACGATATGTACCTATTCATTACTTATTTATTATGTTCGTTATACTATTATATTTTCATTAATATATTGTCGAGATCACCAAAAGAGATATTCAAAAATTAAAAATCGTGCGTACCAATGCATATTTTTATCGGAAAGTTTAAAACCCGTTCGCTATAATATAGTGAGAAAAATTTGTCGCTTGCCTTTGGATGTAGTCCAACGTTTTATTTTTTCAATATTTGATATATGTTTACGCTTTGTATTTATCCAGTCGGCAAAATCGTCTTAGTTTTTCTTCTACACCTTATTATTGAACATTACGTCATTATAATACCTAATTATATAAATGATTACACCACACCTAGCTAATACCATTGATTTTATAATATACTTATATATTAATATTATAAAATCAATGCTAATAATTATTAATTATTTAGCAAACATTTTTTATTTTTGTCAATTTGCGAGACCGTTTTCATGTTTAATTTAGCTACCTTAGCTACCTATAGATACTCTATAATATAATCTTTCATTATTTGAAGGGGTAAACTGTTGACTGGTGTGCAGTCATAAAAGTATTCGAATACAAATATAAAATATAAATACATTTTAGAGTATTTTTTGGTATTTAAAATATGTTTTCATAATTTTATTGAGTGGTTATTTAATATTATTAACGAATTAGTTTAATAATCATCTAATAAAATAATATTCAATAGGTATAATTATTAATTTAAAAAAAAAAATGATGTAAAAACTAATAAAGATTCATAAAATTAATTAATTATCTATTTGTAAATTAACAATTAGTTCACATTATTACGTCTGTATGTTTATATATAGTATGTATTAACATTTTTGAATACAAATTATCTTGAATACGATATGTGTTGATATAGTATTAAATGTATATTTTTCAAAAGTATTTTTTACTAGACTGCGTGTTGTGTTAATAAAGTGCATAAAATATTGGAATTTCGCTCGTATTGTATACATTAAGTGTGTACTAATATCGCGTTATAGATTGCATAATGTACACAATATTTCATTTATTTGTTATAGGAATAATGCCGGCGTTAAGGGATAACAATAACCCCCTCTCCCCCACGCGATTGTTCTGGTTCATAATGGGACTCGCTCTGTTATAAAAATTACACATTTTTAATATTTCTATTAAAGATTAAACACAATAGTGTTTTTATTAGTACTGATATAAAGTATTATGATATAATAGAATATTAATATAACATTTATATTGTCTATAGTTACATTCACACAATTCGATACATTTTTATTTTTATTTTTGGAAAATGATATTATCTGAATTTATTCACAGTACATAAAGACATAAAATAGTAAAGCACATAAATAGACATAACTAGCTAAGTATATAAAATAAATCATTCAAAGTACAGAGAAAATGGTTTTCAATTAGCCAAAATCATATCAAATTAATTAGGTAGCAGATTCAGTTTGACCTGTGAGGTAAAGGGCATAAATAAGTCGATTTGTTTAACAAATATTGTCTAAGGCTGCACAAAACCTGGCGCCGGCAGTGGCACTGGTTAGGATTTTTGTATTTGTTTTATACATGTTTTTATGACCATATACCTAATGTATGATTATGAATAATACCCTTTTTAAAAAATAGTTTCATTCACTCATCACCAAAACATCCAGGTAAATATTATTAAAATAATACTACTTGTATATTATATAAATATAATAACAAAATACAATTATTAGAATCTGTGCAAAGCCATGGAATGTACCTATTGGTTTTATAATGATGTTTTTTTTTATGTATGAAAAAATTTTTTGAGTAGAAATAAAGGTTCAATTAACACGATGAGTAGTGCATGTTTTCAGTAGCAAATTACATCTACTTGGTATTTTATTTGACTCATTTTTCGAAATTCTCAAAAAATCGGAATCAACTTCCGGTTATTTTTATTTTTATTTTATATAATTTATTTTTTAAAATTTAAGGACCAATTTAATTTTGTTAAGACCTTCCTAACCTAAAAAAATGCCATATTGAGCATAATGACACCCCATCTAACCTCCTTAAACATGTCCCCATTATGGAAAATGTGTTGTTGATTTATTTTAAGTCTATAATAGTAATGATTTCGCCAAAGTACCATTACCTGGTAATAACCAGTATTCAATAGAGTATTTTGATTATTTTGATTTAAATTGTTAGTATTATTTTTTTTTACTATGAACAATATATTCATAGAAAAAAATGATATATTATATTACGTACCTATATATTTTATACGACTGTCTTGTCATCGGTAACGGTTGTAATAGTTTTTCGCACTGAAAATAATATAAACGTCTGTGTACCTACGTATATGTACGAAATATACATACAACATATAAATTATAATAATACCTATCAATAACTTGTTTAAAGTTTTCGTTGGAATATAGCGTCGGTTTGCGCGGTAAACTTTGTACTAACATTCGATAATATATTATATAAAGAAATATTTAATTATTAATTATTTTCAAAGAATTAATGGATTTTGGGAAAATATCCTAAAATTATAATTACCTATATAACTTATAGACAATGCGTTCTATGTATTTCAATAAACAATATGTCTGTAAATAAGAGATTGCTATTTGTATATGATGCAGCCTACAAATAGAATTTGGGGAAAATGAACTTTTTTATTAACCTACAAAATAGTTTATACGTTTTCCATCTAGAATTCTAGAAAACGTCAGTCAGAGATAAAAACAACAACACAGTATGCGTGGTACTCTTAAAACGTCATGTAAGTATACCTAAGGTAATCCGGCATCTCATTCGTTCCTTAAGAATGGATTTTTTCTTTTAAATGTGATTTTGTGTATATAATATTGTAAACCATTATGCGATCCCTCAAGAGCTTTTTGTGATAAAACTTTCGTTCTTTTTTCATGAAAGGGTAGATAACGTATTTGGTTTATTTACGATGGGGAGGGGACAGTAAAACGAGATTTGCACTATCGCGTAATTTGAGTATAATAATGGTGGTTTATAATTATATATTTTATGATCAATTGCAATAGTATTTTTATAAGTACTTTCGCCCTAACTTTCTTAAAAAATAAATTATTCGACATTGCGATTTTACCGATCATCGTTTCACATTTATGTTGTTTATTTTTTCGCGCCTGTGTGCAAATCGTGGGAAATATCTGTGCGGCCGTGGCTGGACGCGCGGTATTATTATTATCGACGGTGCGCGCATTATATACACGCCGAACGCTGCTGCTGCACATTTTTAGCTGCTCCTCCGAGGGGCGGTGGCATGCGCCGGTTTCTATTTCTGTACACACGTCCGTCGGTTCTGCAGTGTGTGTGCGGCCGCCCCGCATATTATTTTGGCACGCGTCACCGCTGCACGCCGGGCGTCTGACGGCGGCGGCGGCGGCGGCGGCGGCGGCGACGGCGTTGGCTCCGTCAGTCGGCGGCGCGCAATGGTGCCGGTGGGCGACAAGAGCAGCACCGGATCGTCTTCGGCGGCGTACGCTGGCGGGGCCGGGGCCGCGGGCAACCCCAAGGAACGGCTGAAGGAATGCTGTCGCAAATTGGTGGCGTTCATGTGCACGCAGGTGGGCGTCGGCGGGCTGGTGGTCGGCTACGCGGTAGTGGGCGCGTTCTGTTTCATACAGATCGAGGGCCAGGCGGGCGACGCGCAACAGCACGCGGTCGAACAGCTCCGGCACAATTGTTCGGCGAACGTGTGGAACGCCACCACCACGTACAACGTGCTGAACGAGACCAACTGGACGGACCAGGTGAACGGGGCGCTCAAGCACTTCGAGCAGAAACTCGCTCTGATCGTCAAGAAGGGCTACGACGGCAAGACCACCGAGGAAACGTGGTCGTTCTCCGCCGCACTCATGTTCTCGCTGTCCATATTCACCATGAACGGTTACGGCAACGTCGTGCCCAAGACCATGTTGGGCAAGGCCGCCACCGTCGTGTACGCCGTGTTCGGCATACCGTTGTACGTGCTCTACTTCCGCAACATGGGAAAGGTACGTATTATACGTAATTCGTATATTTGTATCTGGTGTCCGATAACCCCTTAATTTAATTTAAACAGCCTATATTATAGTTTATAATACTCGCAAGCACAATTTCCCTCTTCCCCCTCCCCCAAATTCGGAATAGTTTTATGTTCGTTATAATCGTGGTTACGCATATTATTATAGTAGATAATATTACAAAGTCGTCTACTCTTGATTTTCAGTTAATTTTTTTTTTTGTTTTTGTTTTTTTTTTGATAATTATACAGCTTCTACGTTGCATAGTTGAAGAAAGGTAATACAAATATTTGTCATGAATTTGCACTATACGCCCCATGTGTACACATATATAGTGTATAAATATAATATAAGAGCCACGTGAATAAGAAGTTTTATTCTTCTTCATAGGTAATAATTTTTTCGTAAAATGAAATGCACATCAATCGTCAGTCGGTGGGACTATGAAGTTAACGTCATTTGTCTTAAAATGTGAAATATTCGCAGTATTTTTTTTAGTTTTTGTTTTTGAAAACTACGTGCTCACACTACTAAATATCTAAAACTAGACTAACGATGTACATCTGATTGCGTTAACATGATTCTAAGTAGACGTATTATAGATAGGTATTCCGATAAAAACTGACATTATCTAATTTAAATCAATTCCTTCTCTTTTAAAACAAAAACGATAGTTATTAATACTTATACATGCAATCGTATTTATTTTATATATTTTTGACTTTATGTTTTGTTTTGTTTTTTTAAATAATTTTTGGTAGAGATTATTATTTAAAAAGGTCTTTGACAATAATTGTTTTCATGATTGAAAAGTTTAAAACTGTCATGATCAAACAATTCATCGCCTTTTCAATGTGTTTGTGCGCATATACTTCAAGAGTTCGGCCGATTTTAAAAACACTACATTTTTAATGGTCGCTATCGAAATTTGGCTGTCGTGTCTCTTTTGTATAATGTCAACAATCAACATACGCTCACAAAGCGGTTGTTTTTTTTCAAAGTGTGAAACGAATTATTTTGATGATTAAAATTAAAACAACTATAAAAAAAAACATCAATGGTCTATTATATATTATATATTTAATAAACAACCGTTAAACCATGTACACAGACATATAGTTTGTCAAACACACCTCCTCGAGTGATGTATTGATGTGTGATATTTGATTTCTCGATTTTTTTGTGCAGTTAGCAAGTATTTTCAGTTTATTATTTTTATGAATATTTTATTATTTTCTATTCGTAATTTTTAGTGTTATATGTCAAAACTGAGAAGATCAAATGAGATAACTGGTCGTCCCTATTAACGGATAGACGTGTTTATACAAAGTCATTCACCGCAATCCCAAAACGGATTATACTGTTGCCAACATGGCTGATTTTCGTAGTTTTATATATAATAAATATATATCATATTATGCATGTACAAAATATAAATTCGTATAAATAACGAGTATATATATATTTTTATGGCGGAAGGTTTTGAAGCATCGTAAATTACTGTTGACGTTTTTATCGTAGTCGACGAAATTCGATTGACCATGTGGTAAACTATGCATTTTTAAAATTATCGCCAATGCAATTAAATTTAATGTATATGTATATGTACACGTAGATAATATCGAATTACTATAGTTCTTTAAAAGAACATCCCCGAAATATATATATATATATTTTAACAAACAACCTATGAATATTTAATAACGAATCTCACTTAAAGTAGTATTTATAATATCATATTAGGTATGTATAGCTAGTTAATTTGGAAATTGAAACAGCGATGATAAACGATGATATTATAACGGTGTAATATAATTTATAATATTATATATTATATCATATATTATTGGATACTTTTTAAAAAATGTATATTATATTATATGATAATATTTATTTGCCTGCATCGGATGTTTTGTATAATAAAATGATCCTTATATATCATATATGGATTAGAATATTTGGCAGTGATCAAAAAATTGAAATAGTGGATGAGTGTAGGGTGTAGCGGAAATGAAAATGCTAAGGAATAGGCGTGAATAGATTAGAGGGTAGAATAAAAAAATTAATACATAAGGGAAAGTGTAGGTATAAATTGTGAGGAAAATGAGAGAAAATTGGCTGAGGTGATTTGTGCATGTTATGAGAAGATATGATTCAGAGACAATGAGAGTTGAATGTAGTAGGTAAGAGGGTGGATAGGAAGACCAAAGAAGAAGTGGGTAGATGAGAGTGATATATTTACCTCTTACGAGGGGTAGGAGATCGTGTTCTATGTAGGTGTAAGACTAGGGTAGCTGTATAGTTTGGAGTGTAAGACGAAAAAGTAGATGTTTGCTATATATAAGATCTTTTATAATTAATTTTTACCATAAAAGTAGAAATATACTGTCAAGTATCCATTATTGGTAATAAATACTATGCTCTTACCGTTTTCTATTGATAGGTGTTGGCCCAGACCTTCCGTTGGCTGTACACGTGGGTGTACCAGTGCAGCATGGAAGACAAAGTTGGCGGCGGCGATTTATACAATCAACAGTTACCGCAAAAGTCCCGAGTGATCGTACCGTCTACGGCCTGTCTATGGGTGCTGGTCGCGTACGTGGCCGCGGGCACGGTAACGTTCGTCACGCTGGAGGACTGGACGTACCTGGACAGCACGTTCTTCTGCGTGACCAGCCTGTGCAAGATCGGTATCGAGAACTTCGTGCCCGTGGGAAGCATCAAGGACACCGGTGCCGATCACCCGATGAAGTTGGCCATCAAGTTCGTTTACCTGTTGCTGGGCATGGGCATCATAGCCATGTGCTTTGACTTGATGCGCGAAGACGTTCAGGTCAGAGTGAGGAATTTGAAAATGGACATCGGGCTGTGTTTCGAGGACATACGTCTTAGGGCTGTGGCAGTGTATAGACGTCGTAACTCTTTCGATTGACTAATATACTGTTATTTTTGTATTATAATTTATTAGGTACCTATATAATCGGCGATACATACAAAAACGCCATTTTCATACTATACAATTATAATTTCACTATAATTATTGTGTCCGATGTGTATTTTTATATTATATATTATAATTATTATGTCATTAATTGTTTTATTTGTTTGTTTTTCAAAAAACGCATTATATTAATATATTATAAATATTACCTATATCTTTTACCTACCTTTTTTTTTTTCAGTGATATTATTGTCTGGTTTTAATATAATTATAAATACCTCCACGTTTATCCATTCGTTAGTATACTCGTAATAATGTCGACATCATTGTGCCATAGTATACCTATAGCTGTTTATTATAATATCAGTCGTTCTTATTAGAATTTACAATTATATGTAGTAGTATCTTAAAAAATATGTAGTTAGGTTAGGCACTTACCTACTTGGAGGAAGTAATGCGAAAGTAGTTTCCTTTCGGATTTCAATTCAAACACGAGAAAAATAGAAAAAAAGCTACTTATATTTTTAATTATACTTATACGAAAATACTTTTAATAATATAATTTTTTTTAGTATTTTTTGTAAATTACTTTTAATAATATAATATAATATTTTTTTTAAGATCAACTACACAGAATATCATACGGAATAATGAGTAACATCGTACAGTACGTGTTGGTGCGTGGTGATTTGACCAGAACCCTGAAATGGCCGTCTGGTGCCGTCATAGCCCAAGCATGTCATGCTTGTGTCGCCGTCATACACACTTATTATTCGGATCCGGATACGCAGGCGTATCTAAAGGACCTAAAAAACATGCATAAAGTCGTGTTAGAAGTAAGTAAATATTTTATAGGGTAACATGTGTTTCATAATACAAGGAAAATAAGCTAATTATATATATATATATATATAGATGCAACGATGCAAAACGTACAAGATGTATTTAAAAGTACTGATAAATATATAGAATACTTAAAATACTATAAAATAGTGGGTTTTTATAATATTTAAAAGTATATAATATGTGAACAAAGAATTTGTCTCATATTTTATAATAGAAGATAGAACAATGTTGATTATTTTTAATTGTTGGAATAAAATTTAGTGTATCATTTGCTTAGATTTGGCTTTGTCTTATGGACATTTTCTTTCCTTGTTTTAAGACTCATAATTGATATCATGATAATAGAACATAATATTATAGTTGTAGTAGTGTGTAAAACTCATATTTTAACTGCAACAATATAGAGTATATTAATTATTATTTATATACTCTATCAATATACATGTATGTCGCATATTCTATCGTTTGACCTATATTATTTATTATTATTATCTTCTATTATTTCTATAGAGTTTTGACCAACCGTTATTAATGACAGGTTATATCTATCCGGCAGTATCAATATAAAAGAATATCGACGCCAGTATAATAAAACGATAGCTATGTTTCAATACGTTTAGCTACTCTCAATTAATATATTATTATACAACGTGATGTATATTATGTTCAAATTACAAAATATGCTGATTGTATATGTTTTTAGTGTTCATATTTTTGGCATTGAAATTAATCGTACGATGTGTAAATATTATAATTTTTCAAGATTAATAAATTAATATATTATTTAATATTACATTTGTTTGTATTTTGAATAAATTTACAAGTCCGACTATCAGTATTGCAACTCGATTTATGTTTAATCACTGATTTATTGTCGATTGATTTACTAAAAAGAATTTATTATAAATATAATTTAACGTAATATATTATAAGAAATAATATTAGTATTTTTTTTTCGTATTATTTAACACATTGTTTTATTGTTTACAGACTGTATAGTCACATTAACTGAAAGTTCTTTTAAAAATTAACTTTTATATTCTATAGATATATTTATTTGGATAACAATTATATTTATGTCTATTGCTTATAGGTTATCTGGAGATTCTAGACAGGTTTGGTTAGGTGGCGGGTTTGGAGAAATTTTTTTGACGATTTTGAGTAAGAGTTTCTTGGGATTTATCGTGAAAGTTTTTAAGCGGGATTGTTTTTCATTCTGATAAAAGAATTCACGAATTGTCATCGTGAAGCTGATTATTCCGCATGAACCATATGGAGCTTTTAATGCTATTTCCAAGAATTTGTTTTAAAGTGTTTGTTATTTTTGATGATGATGATGATGATATTTATTTTACAGAACATGCGTAGTATATGTTTATAGTGGGTAGTCTTATTATTGCCACAGACTGTGGCGTACGCAGGGGTAGGGTTCTAACCCCCCCTCCCATCGAAATTTATTTTTTCATCAAAATTTTATTTATGATTAGCAACTCAAATCTATGATTTATTTTATTATTATATTTATGATATATTAATAGTTTATTATAAATCACAAATTAAGTACAAGATCTTACGCGAGAAATATAAAAATAAAATAAGAATTTTGTATTTTAATGTTGCTGTTATTTACTAGTTAAGTTAAAGTGTTAAAGGTGTATGGGTAAAGTCCCTTATTTTTTGGGTCTATTATCAAGCTATACAGTGAAAACCCTAACCGAACTAAAAACCTGCGTATATTACTGGCCGCAGATATAATTGGTAATAAGGATATACGCTCTATTTGAAATTGATTATATTAAACGTGTTTCGTTATTTTATAGTTATAACTTTGTATAACACTTTATAGGTAATATTTTATTTATAATACATACCTACAATAATACGTATTCCGTAATTGTGTTTTGATTAATAATAATTATTTTCATACTGGTGTAATTTATTAATTTATTCGGCTTAATTTATTTTTTCTTACAATATTAATTATGCATAAAGCTCGGACTCATTACATGTAACTAATATTGTAATAACAATTTCGTTGTATTTATCGTGGCATCGGATCCCTTTCCAAAAAAATGCCGTTCTTCGATTTATTATACTTACGTTTTCTATACAAATATATTATACAAGGTGAACATAATATTATTTTGTGTTAAAAAATAACTGATATAGTATATTGAACATTGATTTTATTTTCACCTTTTTTGTGACATGGAATTCGGATCATCCTGTATAATGTATAGCCAATAGCGGTGAGAGTGGATTCACTTTTATCCCTTGCCTTCTTGAATATATATACAGGATAATCGTTTTTCTGTTCCCTTCTTTCTTAGACTTACAGTTCAGATAACACATTGTTTTTTCAGCCGTAGGCCAAACGTGGTTTTTCTTATGCTCTATGTTTAATCCTAAATTACATTTTCCTTTGTTCATACGCCTCGAGGGGAAATATGTACCTACTTATACCTATACGATATACCTACACGATCATCATTGGTATTGATTTTGTGTTTTCGAGCGTTACAAACTTTTTGTTTTCAATAATTATACGTTTTTCTTTGTGCGGTTTAAAGACGATAATATTCATGTACTGTTTTATTAATAATCATACACTTATGGGTACATAACATTGGATATAATACACACACGTGTAGGTGGGTATATACCGTAATAATATGTAATATAGGTATACTATTTCTGTCGTAAATTGAAAAACACGCCAACGTGAATGACATATATTATCTATCTATATAACTTGTAAATATCGCGACCCTATTCGTTTGACTAATAATATAAATATAAATAATAATATCATACATTTATATTTAAAATTATTATTTTATACTTTCTATAACCTTGTATTACTATAGTACACTTAACAATGTTAATAATAATTATGATTATAATATTTTCTTATCGAGTTTCTAAACAGTGGCTATTATTATTAGAGGTATATATAATTTATTTGTTAAATTTTATGTATTAAATGTATAAAATATTGCTCGTTTTAACAGTTTATTCGTATGCGAATAGAGAAAAATTCGTCAAATAACAAACTATGGGTATTAAGTTAAAACTAGTTTTAGTTTTAGAGAGTTTTATATTTTTCGGATGGCATTAGTGCGTTACCTGAGGGTTTACCAATTGAAACCCGAACGAGAAGATTTACTTTTATTTCTTTAAATTCCCATTGTTCGAAGGTACGATCGCTGGTATACACACTACATACTATATAATACTATATACTAGTGGTCCGGAACCTTTTCTTATAAATGAGCCATTATGATTTTCAAAGAGCCGCAATTAAGATAAAAAAATATGCCATAGTACAACATTAACAGAAAAATGACAATTTACCAGTTATATACGGCCATTATAGACAATATATATATATATATATATATTTTTACAAAAATAACATCTTAAAACCCATATGGTCATTTACAGGAATATAATATATCGATTTTTAATTTATAATTTACGGGTTTTAATATTTTTGCATACTTCAAAGAGCCACAGATTGTCGCAAGTTCCCGACCACTGCTATATATACACATCTATCCAGATCAGATCAAACTATCATATTTTCACACCCCTATCTACTTCAAATTATTTTTCCAATAATGAATTCTAACTATCCATTCTATGCGGATAGCTAAAGATGATCCGGATTTGTTTCGTTTAATTTATTTTGTCGACGCAATCATTGGGGTCGCTATAGGCGTGTCTAGAATTTTTTCGTAGGAATATGACAAAATACATTTTTTGTGAGGAACCCAACAAAGTCAACACAGAATATAATGATAAAGAGTAACTTACGCACCACCTCTCTAGTATATTTGTTTAGTAATTGTTGCCCGTACATACTTACATAAAATCTTTTAAACTATTCATAAGAATAACATTATATTTTATATTATTTTTACTTTTAATATATGTTGTATACATCAGAAATTTAGAAGACAGATAATATGTGCAAATACCTATTATACATATTTTAAAACGTCAATAAAAAATTTAATAAACATACATCTATATTTAAGTACATTTAATTTATGAAATTTAAATTATACAATTTTGGTAAATACAACTTAATTTGACTAGGTATTTTACAAATAATTAATCAATCAATTTTAAAATAAATGACAATAATTACAATGTATGAAAAAACAGATTGGAAAACATTTAGATATCACGGATAAATTATAATTTAAAATCAATTTATAATATTATTTTTTTATTTTTTGTAATTTAATTAGGTATTTAATCATTTTCATTGTGCAATTTATACGTGTTTTTAGTGCAACTCTATGATTTATTATTAATTTTTCCGCCATTGTCTTCAGGTACCCGACGAGTGCTCACTGTTGACCACAGCTCAAGCGTTAGAATCGGACGGTGTGCAGCACATCGTGTGGAAGGAACAGCCCGAGAACGTGGCCACGTGCTTGGCGCTCAAACCATGCGCCAAGGGTGCGGTCAGTAAGTACGTGAGGAAGTTCAAGTTGTACGGAGCGTGATCGGCGGTGGCGTGGGCGAGCGCGTGGTCAGAGGTGCCACCCCTCCACACTCTTCAAGGTTTGGAGGGGGGGGGCATTACACACACACACAAGCGCGACTTTCTCGCTACGACAATAAAATATTGTTAACATATTCTTCCGCGTGGGGGCCCCTCTGTCGCCGTTCGCGGGGAAACGTCTGCGGGGATCAACGGCCACCGTCAATTGACATCAATCGTTTAATTGGCCGCCTCACGCGGAATTCAATATAAATAACAATATTATAATGATAACAATAATATGAATAATGATAATAATAACCGACAATGGACTCAAATTTGTATTTATTTATTTTTTTATTTTCCAATCTAACACATTAATTTTATAAACGGAAATACAATATAGATACTTTATATAGACTCTCTCGTGCATTACTATATGATTACAATATTTTGTTGGATCTATAATACAAATAGGAATGGATATCCTAAATGCATGATGCGATACCGTGATCAGCATGGCGGAAAATCGAATCGCATTGTCAATTTAATTGGGCAGCTGTGATTAACCCGTGTACATAATTTATCGAGCTAAATGAAAATTTTCTTGGTTTCTTACGTAATTTAATCTGTAACGTTTGACCACAAAATATTGTGCTATCCAGTTCATAATATTGTCAGTGTTGGTGCAATTGATGATAGTGGATATTCATTTGTTTTCTATCCGATAATAAGTGATAAACTGATAAAAAATATATTGCTATCGTAGAATATCTATAATAATGATTATATCATTAGGTATGTGATTTAAAATGATGAAATGTTCACATTTTTCAAAAAAAAAAAAAAAATAGTAAGAAATGATCAAAAACTTTTCTACACCACGACTACCTTTTAAAAATAATTACATTATTTTTGTAGAAATAGTATACAGAAAAAAGTGGTAAGGTCGGTTTTTGACGTTCCTCCTTCAGTCTTCGGAGAAATTAGTGGTTTATTATAATTAAGATTTGAATGCAATAATATTGCATTAGAAAATACGTTTCTGAGTGAAACTCAATATAATACTATATATTATACTGATAAGCCGTTCCAAAAGTTTACGATGTGTGTAAATTACCTATGTGAATAATCAAAAAAACTTTCGAGTCCCTACGATCAAAACTTAATTAGTTATCACGAAATAAAAACTTTAAAATAACGAAAATCGTAAATTTGCCGATAAATCCAAAATTGCAGGTAATATTCAACATTATTGGAAAAAATTTCAAAACTATTACTTAGTCAGAAAATAAACCAATCCGTTTCAAAATTTTACCAGGCATGTAAACTGCCTATGTGAATACTAAAATAAAAATTTAAAAGTACGAAAACTCGCAATTTTGCCGATTTTCCGCCATTTTTTGATAGTTTTTCTTTTCACAAGGAAAATTAACCTAACCAATAAGATGCAATTTGATACGAATAGGGTTAGGTTAGGTTAATAGTATTTATGGTAATTGGACCATTATTTCTACCCGAAATCTCACTTTCAGACATATAAAAAAAAATAAAAATATATTGTAAAACCATATTACATAATTCTTCGCTTCGCTCAGAATCTAAAATAATTGCAAATTCTAATTTTGTTGTAATATTAAATAATTAAAAAACAATTTATTTAGTAAATATTATTTATATCCAACGTTAGGTATATATCATTATTGTCATGTAGCTATCCTTTAGGTTTTATAATATAACGATGTGGTCTGCGGTTTTAATCGTTTAGCCCAATTTTTTTATGATCAATTGAACAAAATATATTTTTTTTTAATAAAAAAACGAGTACACCGCGACCTGTGCGAATGACAGTACGACTTCATCATCGTTGTAGGTTATTATAATATAACACTATACTCGTCCGAGAATCGTACAATAAAATATATTAAACGACGTATATTATGTGGACCGCTTACGCGGTGGAAATAATGAAGGTCTCTCCCAACCGTATGGTTATTATAAATACACACAGACACAAGAGAGCAGCATCCGGTGAAATTATTGTAGTTTTTTGTTTTTGTTTTTTAATAGGTTCGTTCAAAATTGTATACAATATATTAAATATATTGTATAAATGATATGTATTCAGTCCTTATTTTTTATTTTATACGAAAATAATGTACCTCAAGGCCGGGGGAGGGGGGAGGAATTCCGTGTTCAACCCCACCCTGAAAATATGATATATATTTTAAGAAACAACAAGATTTTTTCGTTTTAATATAATATACATAATTAACATCTTCATAAAAACCTCCCCTGAAAATTAGTGTTCAATACGGCAATGTCGTATCTACTATCCTACTCACCGTATAGTGTAGTAATGTGATAACTGGAATAGGATCATTCAAGTGATTCGGCCAATTGATTCGTTTATTTCGGTAACTTTTAGAATTTTTTTCTTATCATTCAAATATTAATTTGCATGATCGAATGAAATAATAAACATTATTGAATATTGATAATAATGAATTACAGATCATAAAGCCATAAAGTAATAAAATTCTTTATTTTCTAGTTAATATTAAATAATAAACAAATTTGGGTTAAAAATGTAATATTCATAAATATTAAACCAAGAAAACGATGGTACAAAGCTATAGCGATCTTAAAGATATTTTAAGTTAATATTCGAGAATTTCCTAAAACTACGTTTTCTGACGAATAGAAAATCGTATCTTGAGTTACGTCTTTTTTAAATAATATTCACCGCCGAAAAAGGTCGTATATTTATTATTTAGATAAGAATTTAAAAATAGCATGTTTTTTTTTAAAAACAATAATAATGATACCATTTATTATTTTATTATATAAAAATAATAATATTTATTTTATTACCCTTTTATTTTGTAATGTTTCTTTGACTAAACTATTTGCGATACAACCTTACATTTTCCAATTTAAAAGTTGAGATACGACTTTACATTTCTCATTAAAAAAATGGTAAATCTGAATTAAAATTAATTTTCAAATTAATAAAGACTTTTTACGAAAATTTAAAAATGTATTTATGGTACTCTATAAATACAGACGTAGGTACAATGTTTTTCAAAACTAACAATACAAAAATATAATTAGAATCAATTTTAACATCAAATGTGTCTCTTTCTATCCTCACTTAAAAATAAAAATGAAAAATAGTTTAATACAATCAATAAGTATACCTAATAAAAATTAATTTAAATGTAGGTACTTAAGTTTAACTGATTGATAGAATGACAGATGATTTTAAAAATCGATTAAAAGAATTAAAATTAATCAAATAAGCATTTAGAGTTAAGTTTAAAAAACTATTTACATGTTATAATTTTAAAAAATCATATTATCATTTTTATAAATTGTACTTAACAATAATATTCTAATAATCTAATAAATACAAATATTTTTAAATTAGTATACAAACGTTCCGCATACGTATATCAATATTCTATATATAATACGCAAAATTGATTAATTAAAAATTAATCGTTGTATCCAGGCCCGGATTACCTCTATCGTAGGCCCTAGGCACAGTGCTATATTATCCATGTGCTACGGTCCTGTAGTGTCTAGTATTTTTATTTAAATTTTTAAGAAACTTAATGTTCGGGAGAGGCAGTATAGAATCTCAGTGTTAAGCTTTTAAAAACAAAAAAAAAAAACAATTTATTTTATACCATTTTGTATATTTTTTCCTCGTATTGAAGTATAAAAGAAAAGATAACTGTAACAAATTAGATTAAAATATTATGTAGAATATTTTTAAATATTCTACATAATACATATTCATCATACACCACCGTATGCTCATATGTCGTATACTATTTAGCGACATTTTATCGATTTATGGTATATCCAATCTGATTTCAATAAGTAATTATTACGAATTACGAATTACGACAACGAACACTCTAAATATACAAGAAATATTATACAAATTATTGTACTTGTTGTGTGAACGTCTACAGAAGGTAAATTAAATTAACAAATAAAAAATAAGTAAATAAATATTACGGAAAAATCGTAGCCACACATTTTATTTTCGTAGGCCCTAAAATGTTCGTAGGCCCTAGGCACAGTGCCTATAGTGCCTATGCCCTAATACGGCCCTGGTTGTATCGGAGAAACGATTCAACGGCAGTACAGTATCCACAATATTATGTGTAATCTAGTTGAGTTCTGCAGCCTAATAACGTCTTTCGCATAATTGCCTATTTCCACAGTCCTTGTGGTGTAAAAAGAATGTGAAGTTCAAAATTCTATATCATCAATTCTTTTTGAAAATTTAAACATTTTTCAATTTTT
Source organism: Eriosoma lanigerum (assembly GCA_013282895.1). Taxonomy (NCBI): domain Eukaryota; kingdom Metazoa; phylum Arthropoda; class Insecta; order Hemiptera; family Aphididae; genus Eriosoma; species Eriosoma lanigerum. The sequence continues at coordinate 60,816,202 of CM023357.1, read as the reverse complement.
TTATTATTTAGTTTATTACGTATCTAACCGTGCAATCTGTTTTGACATTTACATTTATTTAACGTTGTAATAACTTTTCGGAAATATGGAAATTTCCGACGATAAAACATGATATCAAGTATTGTTATTTTATTTATAAAAAATAACGAATATCGCACTCGATAGTCGGACAAGCGATTTTATAACGTGTTCATAGTGTTATATATACATTTTTATATAAAAACGCGTGTGTTATAAATTACAACCAGAAAATGGAGGGTTATGTCAAATTACTCGCGCGGTGGTACAGCAGCTTATGGGAAATATAGTTTATGAGTTTAAAAGTACGGTAGCAGTTGGCGTTACACAGTTTCTAATGTACGTTCGTTTATATGCTCACTAAAAGTCTTAACATCGCGAGTTTATATACAATATGTTATATAATAAATTGATATAATATAAATTATAATGTGTTGTAAATTTCGTATCAAATTAGATTTGTCTGTTTGTTTATACCTACGTGCAGAGGCGTATTTAGCAATTTATAAATGGGTGGGGGAAGGTTCAGATTTTTTTTAGGAGCTTTCATGAAGACGACAACCCCGCTCTCACCGTTTTATAATATAAAAAAATTAATTGCAAAAAAATGAAAATAAAAATATTCTCATTATACCTAATGCAAAATCTAAAACAGATGGCAAAATAATATTATTAATAGCAATTTTGTTTGTTTTGGTCATGAGGGGGTTTAAACCCGTTCGATACCCCCTCCATAAATACGCCCCTCCTTACGTGTTTCGATTTATAATATGTATTTATTAACATTATAAGACACCGGACATGTCGGACATCAAATATGTCTCCACGACAATATTTCGAACATTCGTCAAATTTCTTTTCTATAACGTGTATCGGACGAGTATGTTCGAAACTTTGACTCAATCAACGGTAGATATATATCGTAAATTACAGAATTTTGATAAATAACTAATAGTAATATTAAAACTACTCTACAATTTATAATTAATATTTGTATTAAAAAATACCGTCTATGAGTTTTAAAATGTAGAATTCATTTTTTTAAATCTGCAATAATATATTATGATATTTTACTAAGTTATTTGATTACAAAAAACCATAAAATTTCTTTAAAGTTTCTTGTTTCAGTAGTTATAGTTAAATTTGTTTTTTTTATGAATGATAATATTGTTCTTATTTAAAATCTAAACACAGTTTGTGATGAAAGTAATTATTTTGAAACATTCGGAAAATTAACTTAAATTAATATATTATAATATCTAACTAATAAGTAATAACAAAATAACATTTTATTACCTATTAATTATGAATTATAGTGAATGGATATAATATTTCTTCATTTGAAGGCAATATATTTTCTACGAAAACTATTAATTTGTATTAAAACGACTAACGCTATATAAATTATAATATATATACTATGTACCTACCTATGTTTTAAACTCTGTTTGCTTGACCCAATATAGTTTCTTTTAATAATTATATGATGTGTTTAACTTATTTTGTTTTAAATTAGGTACGTAAATACATAATATTTTAAAGTTATATTTACTTTTTATCTTTACATTTTTAGTAGACAATGTTATAATGTAATAATTAAAGTTTTCGAGTTTTTATTATTGTTTTAAAGTTAGTGTGTATAATATTATATACTGTATATATACCTCTATAAGTATACTACCTAGATAAAATATCAATAAATTCTAATAATTTTCAAATTAAGTATTTTACTAATATTAAATAGTATAAAATACTACTTTTAATTTAAGTAAAGAATTTTACATTAACTAATTAGATCGTGTAGTTTTTATTGTATCTAGATTATTAGTGGATTTTGGATGTTTTTAATTAAATTTTTAAATTTATTTTGGTAATAGTATAGTGTACCTATATAAGGTGCTATAGTGTATACCACAGGTATTCATCGAGGAACGAAAACTAGAAAGATAGTACGTATGTTTTAAATACATTTTAACGATTTAATTAAACAAAATAGTTTTAGTTATACGAGTATAATATTTCATACAATTTTTATTATGTATACTAAAATATTTTTAATTATTAACCTAACTATTTATCCTTATAAATTAAAATATATTTAATATATGGATTTCATGTAAATTATCATACCGGGTATTATTCCCGATTAATATAACCGGGTTATAATTGATAAATAATATAATTGTGAATAAATGCAACATAAAAAAATGCATTAAACTTCAAAAGATACGGTTAGATTAGGTTAAAAAATACAGTTATTTACTTTGTAAATTGTTATTTAATTGTTGTTAAACCTATTCATTATTATGTTACAAATGCATTGAAGCGGCATGATCAATATGAGGAAATTAACACAGCAACACAATATAAATTATAGTTATTATTAATTCCGAAAATAGTTTTGAAGTAAAAACTTCTATTAACAACCGATAAATAATATTTATGATTTTATTTTTTCTCTCTACACTATTATCATTATTGTTGGTTATTATTATTATGGTTTGGGCCGCAAATTCATTGTAACCAGATAGTTTTTCTAGATATTGATTTAAAGCAATGACATGTATGTAATGAAAAAAAAATATATATATCTCATAACAATTATCGACACGTATTACATTGCGGAATGTGTTATTTTTGACTACACTGGAATAAAAGAAAGAATGAAAAAAAAAAATATATTTTGTTATAAATTTGTAACATTGTTTGACGTCGAACTCAATGTTATCGAATTTACGAATTACGACTATAATAATATATTATGTGCGGTTTTTTACGTTTTATACTCTGTAAGTATAAAATATCATAAATCGATCAATTCCAAGGGAAATGTAATATATTATAAACTTGTGTACTACTGTGTGACTTTCCAGTGTCAAACCTCCAAAATCGTGGACCATCAATCCCTCGGAAACAGTAGATCCTGGGCCGGATGTTATATAATATTAATAACGTTTCATTGTATTATAATATTTTCTTATGAAAGGGCAAATAGATTCTCAGCTACGATTGTGTTGTCCCTTGTAACGACGCATAATATTTAGAATGATATATATATATATAATATACAAAATCGTCCACACAGAAAAAAAATTTTAGAACAACAATAATCAAGATTAAACTCATTCTGCGTCAAACTGTCAAAAATATATCTGATTGGATTGTTATTGTAATAATTCTATTTACCATTATCGTTATTTTAGTAATAAGACTCAAACTTTGTTGTGTTTATTGCATCTATAATTTTTAAATTATACATTTTTCTTCTTCGTATTACATTCCCACCTAGATGGAGTCAGCCACCCTAGTCTTACATCTCCATAGATTTCTCCATTCACACCAGCTATCTTCATATCACTATCTATTCACCCCTTCTTCGGGCATCCTCTCTCCCTCTTATCTTATTCATTTATTTACATAACAGCTCTTACTGCCCCCGAATCATCTCTCCTCATAATTAATCAAAACCATTTCCAAGCCTAATCTATCTCATTTTCTCCACAACTGATGCAATTCATAAACGTTTCTCTTTATATGTTTTTTGTTTTATTCTCTTTAGTCATATTTTAGGACATTAAAATGATAGAAATTTTAAGTGTAATCTTTTAAAATTAAATATAATTTTTACATTGTGTGAATTAAGAGTTATTATTTATTAACTATAAGTCTATAACAGGCTATAACATGACATAAACATTGTACACTTTAACTTAATGATAAGAAAAAATTCGTTTTTATGTAAGTTACACCACACGAGAGGATTGGACGAAAAAGATAGATTTATCTGAGCGTTATCAATTTAACATTATTTCTATTAAAATTTAATAGGTATTGGATAACCGACTAACCGAGCCTAAAACGAAAAATTCACAGTTTGAAATAATTTATCGGTAGGTACGAACAAAACGTTCGCTTCGACTTCGAATATTTCATTACTTTTAATAATAAATAGATAGGGTATAGTTATTAGTAGGCAATAAGTTATAAGTTTTTATCATATATACTTAAGTATCAAATCTACTTCTTAAATTTAACATATTCTGTGATTAGACTGAAAATAAATTTAATTCACACAAAATACAAATTTGTGTACTTCAAAAATAGTGTTATATACTTTAAAAAATACCTAATGGATAGGTACGCAGTAATATTGAATAAAATAAATGGTTCTATAAATGCCAGAGACAAAGAGTCAAAACGGGTTAAATATTTTCGGATTTCGATTTTTGGATTCAACCCAATAGTTTTATCATTATTCGGTTTATTTATCACAATATTTATTATTATTTTTATTATTTTTTATTTATCTATTTACATATATCAATTTTTATTTGTTAAAAAATTATTTTAATTTCAATAATATTTTTAGAGTTTTTGATTCTAAATAAAAAAAATTAATGCTTTTATTTAATTAGGTACCTATTCAAATTTTACAATGAAATATTATATGTATCCTATATTTATAATATAACGTAGAAGTAAGTTTTCAAAATTAAAGAGTCACTCTCAACAATTCAAAAAGTAGTAGTATACGTAAGTAATAGTAAGTAGTAGGTAATTAAGTTCTACATATAGTATATACTTAGTAACTATACTTATAATATATAATATACAGCGAGTAATTAGAATTTTGAGTTACAGATACAATGGAAATACTATTTAAAACTTATGCTATTCCCATTATTTTTTTGTAAAATGAAATTATGACCACTCTGTATAATATTATATTTCTTAGTTACCCGATACAATTTCTAGTTATTTAATTTAATATATCAACATAAAGTATTATAAAACAAAATAATTTATAAAATTATAAAATAAACCTTACCTACAGTTCTCATAACATTTTTTTATAGATAAGTAAAGCGATTTAGTGTTATAACTTAAACCGAGAATATAAATATAATTTATGTACCTTCACATAAATTGTATCATCTGGGTTACCTATATTTCTTTTGTATTTTAGTGAACACGACTCGCTAGTAAGACAGTTACAAGTAATTTATATCTTTTTCTTATTAGGTAGATACCTGTATGTTATACTTAAATCATATTCATATAATATATACCTATATATAGTTTAGCTGTTGTTAATATTCCATTATAATAAAATATATCCTTTAAATCTTTATTATTTTCATGAAGGAAGTTATTTATTCGACCAGGATTTTTATTTTAGAATAATTGTTTGTAAAAATGTGATAGGTATCTTTTCATTTAAAACATAAATAGATTCAATTTTTTCGTGTAGAACATTAGTACAACTATATTCTTCAAGTTGTATTTAAAATAATGTATGTCTTATTGTTATGTGCATGTTTCTTATATACTTATAAATATGACAATAATATATTAATATGTAAATTCGTTAGAACACAAACCAAACTTTGTTAGTTAATTTTTTATCATGTCGTATTTTAAAATGTAAAAATATGTTTCTTAACACATTTTTTAACAGTTTAGAATAATTTAATATTATTATTATTAAACGTAATCAATATTGAGAACAGAGAATAAGTAAAACATTAGGTTTGATTTAGAGCTTTTATTTATTTAAATATATAATTATATTCTGAATTATGATACACTCAAAAATGTATTTAATTGGATTGATTAAATTATTTTTAATTGCTGAAAATATATAGGTATTATAAATTATAATAAATTACAACCATACAAAGGAATAAAACCGTAAAGAATGTGAGTTGAGCGATGTAATTTCAGGATAAAATATTATAAAATGAATCTTATAATCGTTTAATGTTAATAACTGTATTTAGAACTTTCAAATATAAAGATTTAATAAGATTGAATTAAGTTCAATGTACCTTAAGCTATATTGATCTAAGATACGATGTAAATTTATATTTTTGTGACAATTTGTTTAATCCATATTTGCTTGTTTATATATTTACATATTTGTTTATATTTATTTATGTTTATAGCTTATTTTTTAATTCAAATATTTTATTCGGCGGCCTTCCTGTAATAGCTACATTTTTATGATTAAAATATTATAGATTTCCTGCTGGGATCTATAATGTATCTACAATTTATATACAAAAATTAAACAATATTCGTATAATTTATGATTACAATACATTACATTAGTAGGTACTCATATTTTTTAGTTAAACTTTCTAGTAAAAAAAAACACAACAGTTCTTTTTAAAATTAAATGTTGTAACATTCTATTCTTCTGTAGTATACATAATATTCAACTGTAAATTATAAGAAGATTACAAAATACTTTTAAATTAATAAATAAATATTCTTGAATACTAATGAGTTTATAATTAACATTTTATAAAAACTCAAAATATTGAATTATGAGAATGTCATTTAAATTTCAATAATCCTGAATGTAAAACAAATTTTTTTAATCTAGGATCTAAGTGCTCAAAATTAAATGAAACGATCAACTAACTAGTATCATTCGAACTCTGCAGAATTTTGAGTATATCGGGATTTCATTTTTATTAACTATTTTTTAAAATGTTAATATTTTTTAATAACTATTAAATTAGAATTATGGTTTTAAAATTTTCTTTTCTCAACGAAATTACTAGGCTCATTTATAAGCTAATGTCAATGTCGAATAAAACCATGGAAATATATTATTGAAAAATCTGGGACTAGCCTAACTACAACTTGAAGAATATCCGGTTTTTTGTTATTTTTTTTAGTCTACCTAATAGAAATGCAATCATTACTATATTTACGTACTTAAGAACGGAGGGTTAATATACCTTATATTCAAAGAGCAACGTCTTTAATCTTTACAAAATATATGTCTGGTTTATATTCAACTTTGACATGAACGACGCACCCAATTGTACATGAAAATGACTTTAATAATTGAAGAGTAAATGCACGCGGAATCAATTACACAATAACATTAAGAAACGAAATAATTTTTGAGTCAGCTCTTTTATATTAATCGATCCAATCAAAATATTATAACATTCATAACTTTTATAAATTAGTTATATTAAGTTTTTATATTTAAATATAGTATGACAAAAAAATTATGGAAATTATAACTGTTTTTATCTTTTTATTTTCTATTTTATAAGTACTCATACATATAATAGTTCGACCATTTTTCTTACGAAAGTTATAATATAAATTAAAACAAAGATACCTAACCTAACCTAACACATATTATAGTAAAACAATTTATGGAAAAAGACATCCCTAATATTAAACAGTAAATTTGTTTTATATAAATTATATTTAAAAAAAAAAAATTATTTTTATTAAACAAATCATTTAATTAATTTTTTAAATTTATTCGAACAAAAAAGAAATTATTATACTCATAAATATTATAAATTAGGCTTTATAAAATAGGTTAAAAAAATGTATATTTACATATAAATCTACTAATTTATCTGTAACCTACCTACATTAAAACACGTAACTGTGTTTTTTAAAGTTTCTAACACAAAATTTCGTTAAAATACTGAAATTGTCATTGTAGATAATTTACTATTCCGTCTTTATAGTGTTTTATACTTTTATGAAATACAATAAGACTGCTTATCAATAGTATATTCACGTGATGAAAAATTAGTAGTAGGCACATTATGTCTAAAAATCGTTTACAGCGCGATGTTGTATACTGTCTATATAAGGCGCATTAAGTTCTTTATATGATTTTAAATTTTAATAGATATTTAGTATTTACGGGATATGATAAAATGTAATATGATGTACACTAATGGCAGATTTACACTTAAGCTTATAACATGTAGTTTTTATACGTTAAACAATCAGAGACTATTAATAAATAACTACATGATAAATAACTAATATTGATAAAAATACAAATGGATTATAAAACGCCAGCTATGAAATCAAAAGCAGAAATAATTCAACTTTTAAAGATAAAATAATTAAACATAATTAACATTAAATGATTGTCGCAGTCGTTAATCAAAATAGTGTTTAAAAAAAAGCGGGAAGGTCGATTCTTCCTCCTTCGTCCCTTCGATTCTTCAAGATATTAGTTGTTTATTATAATTAAAATTTAAATGCAATGATATTACATTCGAAAATATGATTCTGAGTGAAGTCAGTCAGGTATACACGATATTATACTGATAATACGTTCCAAAATTTTACCAAGTGTGTAAATTACCTATTCATATTTACTTATTCAAAAAATGTTTCAAGTCTCTACGACCCAAACAGAATTAGTTATCACGAAATATAAAAAAAAAAAAAAATAACAGAAACCGTAATTTTGTCGATTTTCTGCCATTTTATCGTAGTTTTTTTTCTCCGAAGGAAAAACTTTTGAGAAATTCGAAAAATGAGCTAAATATAAAACTAACTATAGATGCTATTGAAAGCATACCCTATTTATCGTAATCGGGCCATTATTTTTATTCGAAAAATGTTTTCAGACAAAAAAAAAACATCTTTGTAAAACCAATACATTCTTCGCTTCATTTACAATCTAAAATTAATAATCATTATTATTTGAATATTATCTGGTTGTGAACTAATATAGTAGGTATACTTACTCTGTTTAATATAATAAAACTGAAAAACTAAATAAAGAAATGGGATATATTTAATTAATTTACCCACAATATAAGTAATATGATACATTCTAGGTCACATCGATTGAAATCTCGGTTTTCAATTAAAAAAAAAAAAAATACACAAATATTTGATGGAGAAATCAATGTATTTTAAAAGTCGTGTAAACATAATATTAAGTATTACATGGATAGTGGTTTAATTAATTTTAAGATTATTATCGTATAAATACTTATAGTTTTGAGACAGCAATACAACTTTTTTGACATTTCCTTTATGTCAGGTTTTATCCTATGTTTTATCCTAGTCACTTACAGTGTTCTGTAAGTCAACTATTCCCAGTCAACTGTACTTAGACCGTTATTGCGTATAGCTCAAAACTCTGGAAAAATTTCGAGTTTAGCAATCAAGATTAAGTTTAATCACTTTATATTTATGTCATATAGGTAAATAAGTGGTAAATAACATGGCTGAATAACTTGGTGTATGATCGCAACAAAACTAAAATTAAGCTCCTCAAGACATTCATGGAAAAATCGATTACATGTGACGTCAGTCGGTAAGAATTTTATTTTATCATTCGTTTTGGTGAGATTTATATAATATAATATCCAGTGGTGTATTTACGAGTGGGGGAGGATAGATCCTCTACCTTGATCTATTTTTTTAGTGATATTTTTCGAAAATTAATTATTTTGTATAACTAGTAGAATACGAAATTAAAGAAAATAAGAATATCGAAATTGCTAACCTAAGACACATTGTTTACGATGGTGAGAGAATGGGGAGGGGGTTTCATCTTGGTCAATGAAATATTGACTTCCCTTTGACAAAATCATAAATAGGTAGGTATGCCACTGAATTATTATCACCTGGAATGCTGGATTATTAATATGAAATGCGTGTCTTAATACGAACAATATTATTTAATTATGGTTATGGCTTTAATATAAATGGCCATGGTCCACGGATATGTAGCACATTATTTAATATTGTACCATCTCTTTAGTTGTAATAAAAGCATATTAAACATAATATTATTCAAATTTCAATACACGATTTCACACATCCTTCTGATGATTTATTAAACACTGCAAACATTCTAGAAATGATGATTATCATGGTTCAAATAATTTAAATAAACTTTCCTGGTACTACATAATAACTGTATATTATACGGGTTCAATTGCATTTTAAAATAATTTTCTTCGCGTGTAATTACAAAAATGGCCGATAATGTGGTTGATCAATTGAATATCTATAAAATATCCCATTCCTTATGAAGTAGTCACGTGTTTAGTACGCATAAGAATCTTTGTCCAACTCAACAAACTTAAATAAAATAATTACAGACAATATATTAATTAATTAAAGGGATAAATTTTAAAAAATTGTATAATAAAACATGTATATTTGTTAAGTATTTTATTCTGGTATAAAATATGTACTATATTTTTATATTATTATTTTATAGTGAATAAGTGATAACAATTCTTGCCAACTGACTTCACAGATAATGAGATAATTTACAGCAACGAAAACTATTATCGGATTCGTATTTTTTATTTCATACTTATTGTATAGGTCGAATTAAGTTTAATTGATTACGATCATTATTATTGCGCTCATATTATTGTACTCGTTGACAACCAGTTTTGTACGTATTATATCCAAACACAGTAGTGACTACAATAATGGTCCTTCAGGACTGCATAATATTATATAAATATTGTATTATAACATAGGGTTTACACTTTTATCGAATATAAACATTACCGTTTAAAAAGGAAAAAAATACGATTTTTTACTTGTTTTTTATTATTATTAAACAAGAGTAGATTATGTAAGTATAAGTATAGTATATAGTTTACATTTACATAAATATTTTATTATAGGTACGTCGAGTCGTCAATAATAAATAATGTAAGTAAATTAAAAGAAGCGTTTACCTGATACTTCGCGATACACTTGTACTTACTGAGGTTTTAACTTTTAATGATCCGCAAAACAGTTTAAATTAAAAACCGTTACGAGATATTATGAATTGTTCGTTATTAATTTATTTTTCACAGGTAACTTATCACTTACAGCGCGTGTTCGGTTTCCGTGATCGAATTATTTTGTTTTATCGATTCATGTAAAAAATAAATATTTAATGGAATTCGCTTCAATGGAACGAAACGTTTTTAACATTAAATTATATAGTTATACTGTATAGGTACTGTACGTCTGCATTTATTATCAATATTGACAGTATTAATTATGGTCTCGCTTCACATAACAAAAAATAAATAATATTTTAAATACATTAGGTGGACAACTAGCTGCTATTTTTTCTACACAAATTTTATTTTTTAATGGAAATCTAAAAAGATTAAAGACAAACACGTATAGATCATAATAATTTTAATAATAATAATGTAAAAATAATATTTTATAAAGTAGTTAATTCAAGAAAATTAAAAAAAAAAAAAACTTTGTGTGATAAATTATCTGACACGTATAGTGTAGTAGTGACCTAACTAAAATGTAATATTAGACGCAACGATATCTTTACAACCGAGTTTTAATCAAAGTCTGTTTAATGCAAAAAACGTCATTATAACGTTTGAAAGTTAAACTAATATAATATTATTAACCATATATAGATTGAAGTTGGGGCGGTCAAGTGGGCAGCCCAAAATAGTCTATATTTTGTTATATTTTTAAAAACTACTATTATGTAGTATATATTATGTATGTATAGATGAGTTCCAAAATTATACGCGTACTTATCATTTATACATAAATGTAATATTGATTCACTCATTTTAAGTAGTTTTTATTATTATTATTAGACTCTATCGATATCATAATAATCATATTTATGCGTTGACTTACTATACATTCGTGGTAATGGTAGTGCCAACAGGTAAATGGTAACACAATAATATTAATTACAACGGTCGTCGCGATTAAATCTCTGTATAATGTATAAGTACTACGTGCGTCAAACTCGCCGATAGATATCAATCCAACTCTGAAAGTCTAAACGATATAATAAAATAATACGTGCTTTGTGTATTATTTTGTTTCGATTAATTCAACACGATTACAAATAAATATCTAACACAAACGTAAGTGTTATTTTAGAACGTCCTTCGAATGAGTATAACGATTATTTTATTTTAAAATATGTTTTATTGAAAAAGCCAATAGTGTATAATAATAATATCGTTGGAAATTTAACCAAAATGATTTAATTAATCGACAGAATATTATATATATATATTATTTTTGTTCGTAGGCTGGTCTATTATAATATTATGATAATGATGCGCGAAGGCGTTTTTGTTAAATTTCGTAAACTCGAATCAAGGATTATATCTTCGAGTCGTTTATAATCAATTATAATAAAAAAAAATATTTATACTTTTAATCGTACACTACGTTTAAAAACGTATTCATATAGCTATTATTATTATAATTACACAGTTTATATTGTAATCATTCGACTGGAGGACGGAGGTGATAAAGTAGTGATAATATAATAATTATTATGTAAAGTTTACATAGGACGTGTTAATTCAAAAGGTACATTTTATAATAATAATAATAAAAAAAAACGTAATCGACACGATTTGAAGTTAAAATTCGATATGTCGGAGTGAAAAAAACAATTATAAAATAAAATTTAACTGTACTTAAAATCGCATTAGTGCGGTATGGACATGAGTACGTTTATCGAGCATTTTCATTATTATGGTTTCTCTCTCTTCTTTCCGGACAACTAGGTGTCTAGAAAACTAAATATCACGTTCTTTCGTCTAAATAATTATTATTACACAAAACTCGGAGATGATGCGTTAATGTTGAAAACGACCATTCTCGTACACACGATGTTGGCTCTTTAAATTGTAAATACTTATGACAGAAGTGCTATACGTTAAAGTGTCTTAATATACATTCACGTTTAATTTTATGTACCCTTTCCATAAGTTATTATAACACTTATGTAGATATAGTTGTTGAATCTCTGTATAGCCAAGACGAAAATGTTAATATTATACTCATTTTATCAATATAACCGAACTGATCATAATATAATACGAATATATATAATAATAATAACCATTTTCTACATAATATTATAATGATAATAGTATTATGAAATCGATTATCGATGTACCAAATTGAATTTATAAGGTTAATTTTATTAGACACCACTTCTCAACGGAAACATTATTCAATATTATCCAAATATTATCCATTTGCGTCAATATATTAGTTACATAATACTTTGAGTATTATAATGATTATACCGTTTTATATGGAATAATCGAATTTTGTTTTGAAGTTTTTCTTTTTCTTAATACTCTAAGATCCAGTGATATATATTTTATATTATAGGTGTTATTTTTCAATTATAACTTTATAAGTTTTCATTCAATTATTAGTTATGATTTAGAATTTTAGATGGTATAACTTTATATTGTCATTCATTATTTCTATATTTATACAAGATAAATTTAAAGGAAAGTTATATTTTAAGCTTTAATCACAACGAAATGCTTTTCCTCAAGCCAAAATTTATATGGGTGGATGATTTTGAGTTTCTGTTATCCTCACACCATGAATTCTATGTTTAAAATTACATAATATTTTATTAGTTTAGATTATATTTTCTACTTTTCTAGTCACGAAATTACAGAATATCTCTTATGATATTATTTAATAATAATGTTATTGGCATGATAAATAAATAATATTTAGGTACATCTAACATGAAATATTTAAAACACATAATTTATATTATTATTGAATAAGTATCTGTAATAAAATGTACAGTTTTCATAAGGTTAGGTTAGTTTTAGCTTAATTTTAAATATTATGAATATACTTATATTACGTCTATATTATAATCGATCTAATAAGAAAAAGTTAGTTTTTCCTTTGAAAATTAATTTAGTTTATTAACTTATAATGATTTATTTTCTAGTAAAGTAACAAAATGTAATTAAATTTTACGTTTTGCCGTTTTCAAAGGACATTATAATAAATTAGATTTGTTATAATTTACGATATAATCATAATTTATAAAAATAAAGATCAATAAAATTTATGAACGCGAATATTATGAATTATTATAAATTTAATGTTTAATAAATGTCAATCAGTTAAAATCAATGATCTGTTATTGTCATGTTAAGATTTTACAATGAGTTTGGGTAAAAAACTAGTCTTTAAAACTAGTAAAAGCACTCAAGAATTATTATTATTTATATATACTTGAATTTATATTTTGAGTCAAGAATAGAGAGAATCAATAGAATACCATTATTGATATTTTAACATCGTTATTTATATTTTATTTTATAGCAAAGTTAAAAGATATTTAAATATATATTAAAATTTGTAAACTTATTGTTGTGATTTTAAATATACTAATTTTGCGTGTAAAATAAAAAAGGTATTTATAAAATTTAATTTAATTTTATCAGTAACTTTAATTTAAGTAATATAATAAATAATAATAATTGTTTTTATTTAAATGAATTTAAATGTATAATAGAATATATAATTATCAATAGACAATATTATTTTTATTACATTTTATAATGGTATTTATACTAATATTTTCAAAAATATTACAGTAAAGAAAAAGAACTCCGTATGACACGCAATTTTTCTTTTATCCTTTATGTAACACAAATGTTACATTCACTTAGTGAAATCGATCTTTTCACCCCGTGAAATGTATCCATATCGTAAAAATGGCATTTTATTACACTTTGTGGATAATATTTTGATATTTTCATAAATAGCGGACACATATTCGGTTATGTCCACAATGTAAAATCATTAAGTATATTATTATACTTTAATATTTTACTTATACTTTTTTATTTAATTAAATTAATTGTAGTCATTAATTTATTATTATTATTTATTCGACATTCAATTAGCAATTATACTAATAATAATAAATAATTTTATATAAATGAAAACGAAAGAAGAAAAAAATTAATAAAAATAACATACCAATAAATTTTTAAATTATTTATGTGAGGTTTTTTTTATTTAGACAAGGTTGTGAGTTATGTCAAACCATCTATACTGCAATAAGCACTAACAAAACAATTCGTTTTAATAATTCTTTTTGACTTGCGGGAAAAAGAAGAGAAACTTTTATGACCTCTGCAGAAACCAAGTGTTACTATTCCACAAATGGTTCATTCATTATCCAATTTACATTCCTCACATGATAAAAGCGATTGACACTTTATTATGCAATCTCCACTTGTGTACCATTTTTTTTATCATTCCACGTTAGGTCTCTATAACTTGTACAATATTTTTCTTCTCTATCATTACATAGGTATATCACAATATTAGATCTAACGATCCTCTGTCAATTCTATGTCGATGATGAAACGCCAGTCTAAAGTCTAAAGTCAAGTCGTGACTGTGAAATGATAATAATTATATTGTTAATCCGTTATAGACCTATAGTTGAATATTTGGTATTCTCGAATATAATACATGATTATGTTTTACAACGATCGCTTGGGAAATCACTGCGAATGCGACTGACAGAGACGACTCTTTAACGATTTCGGTTAATATTTTGTTTGTTTGGTTGTGTGCGAAGGCAAGACTCGTTTGCTTGAAAGGGATTTTTGAATAGAGACTGATTTCTTCAGCTCCGATTTTCGTCCGTCGCGTGCGTCCCTGGAGGGATCCGATCTCGTTATTACGACGAACGGTAAACGACTCATACACTCGTCTACGTCATATTATTTATTATTACAATCTCGTATCGTACATAGCAGTGGCGTTGTGCAATATTATACAATATTTTATTTAAAATTGCCGGTAACGGTGAGAAATTCTCGTTCTTTAACCGTTTTTAACTTGACCGCCGAATACGACGGGTAAACGAATGAAACTATCTTCTGATCTGATTATTACGACATTATAATCTATAGAATTGCTCGAAAGAGTTGATCGCGTATGGCTTTTAAACAATATATAGTGTCCAACTCGAAACGATTAAAAATACTTATTTAAATTTTATGCCGGAAAAATCACATAAGAACGAGTACAATACACATAATATATAGCAATATAAATATCATAGATCTACGTGTGTATCCAAAAGTTTGATTTTCGAAGCCTCAACCGTTTAGAGCCCCAACTGTTTGTGCGCATGCGCGTAATTCTGATCGGTTGAAATTGTACTCGACGTTCCATACCTAAATAATATAATACTAATACTATTTATTTGCCATAAAACAGTTTGAACGTCTTTAAAATAATATAAATGTACAAATAGTTACTGAAACAAAATTTAACTATACAATTTTAACAAAAGTATTTGGCCCAAAAACACCACTAAGACTAAGGTATACCATCTTATTGGTGAAATCGGACAAATTCATATAACGTAAACGTATAGTAATATTAATTTATTATCAATTATTTTGCGCACGCGCAACGATAACCGAGGCTCTAAACACGTTGGCTTCAAATCGCACACATGATATCGGGGGATTATGTGGGTAGGGCCCTATCCATTATAATACGATCGAAGACAAAATATTATATATATATACACCACCGAGCGTTGCGGTAGAATTTTTTAGATTTTTATTTTTTATACTTCCAAAAAAATATTATCATTATAATATTATTATTATTTTTTTTTACTTTTCTACGCGCGCGTTATTCCTCTCGCGGTCGACATCGGGTTGCGGCCACCGCCGCCGCCGCCGCCGCTCTGGGCCCCACCCCCCGAGCCGACCCTCGTGTCCCCACCGCGGCACGGCCAACGACGGCATCCGACACGGGCACACGGGGACCGCCGCCGCCGCCACTCTTCTTCAGTCAGTACTCGCACACCGTGTCCGTTTCATTTGTGCCGCGCGCTCGTCAACCGTTTCGTCCGTTGCACACTTTTACGCGTTTCGCGCGATCCAAATATTAATACACCGTACGGATAAAATATAATCGTCGTTGTCCAGTGCGCGTTTTCGAGGAAATATTTTCAACCGACATCTCCAGATACGAAAAATTTCTAATTTTCCGCCGTGTCGTACATTATAATAACAGTGATAATATCATATTATTTATACGGCGACGGTACGTATAATGTTTGAACCGGCGTCGGCGGTGGTTACCCGCGGGAACTTCCGACAGATCACTTAACGACACGGGTGTTTTTTTTTTTTTTTTTTATTTCACATCAGTGGCGCGTATATCGTTATCGTGTTTTAGCGGACGGGCGCTCTGCGATCGAACGAGAGAGAACAGGAAACAGGAACGGCGACTGTTTAACTGTCCACTGTATACTGTATACCGGGTACTAGGTATACCATACTGATACGCTGTTGTGACGGTAGCGGACATGGCGACCGGACGACAGCAATCGACGGCGGTCCAGCGGGCGTCAGTCGCGGGCCGTTGGGCCGGAGCGTTGGCCTTGTGCATGGCGGTCGCGGTGTATGCGTGGCACGTGCACGGCGTCATGGATCGCCGCGTGGCCGTTCTGGAGGCCGCGGTGGCCGACATGCAGCGACAGTTGGCCGCTCACCATCCGTTGGCCGGCGGCGCCGTCGTTGGACTCGAGCAACCGCTCAGGAACAAACGGGACGCGACGTCGTCCGGACAATGTTTGTGTCCTCCCGGTAAGTGCATTTTCACCGCGTACCAATTATACGATATCTCTAAAAGAGCATTCGCACTTTGGCGGTTAGCATTTCTAACACGATCTATAAACAGTGTGTGAATCGAATTGCGAGTTACGTGTCATCACGTAACGACATTCGTCGCTCAATGTTATTCTTTAAAATTCGAACTGTTTCAAGCGTTTTTTAATCAATTTTTTAAAATTTTTATCGATATTTTTTATCCATCGTTTCTGATTGGTAAACGCTTAAAAGCTGAGGTGTGAATCCGACTTAACACGTACGCGTACGACGAGCAGCGAGGCGCGCGATGACTTTTTTTTCTTTGGAGGGGATGGGAGGGTTATTATTATCATTATCCAGTACGCCTTGTCGACGACCTTGGACCGTTGCTGGCACGGTCTCTTGGTGGTTTACGGACGGTATAGGTCACCTATAACCAAGTCGTGTCTCGTCCCGGACCACTACCGTGTTCGTAGCATAGTAAAACAATAATATTTATATCGGTACTCCAGATCGGCGTAATGTAATATTATACGAACCTCGACGACAGGTCCAAGGAGAGTATAGAATCGTTTTGAATCAATCATAAAAGTTGTATCTTCTCGTTATAACTACAATTAGTCGTATACGGTGTTTTATCGAATTTTTTTTTTAAAACTTTCGAATCTTCGGATTCAACTAGTCCTTAACCTATAATAAGTATAGTATTCTTGGTGTCGGTGAACGGTTGTAATAAAAAAGGTAAAAAAAAAACATTTAACGTTTCATTATTCAACGTGATCGGGACAAATATAATAACGATCTACCGTTGACCATAGATCTTCGGGACCGAACAAACAGTATATAAATATATAGTATCCGTAAAATGATATAATAATTGTGTCCGTTCGCCTTTCGGACGGGCCGTGAAAATGACTTGCTCTTCCTGCGCTAGCATAAAATAATAATTGTTAAGACAATATAATATATGG
The DNA here is from genome assembly GCA_013282895.1 of Eriosoma lanigerum. NCBI lineage: Eukaryota > Metazoa > Arthropoda > Insecta > Hemiptera > Aphididae > Eriosoma > Eriosoma lanigerum. The sequence continues at coordinate 60,797,994 of CM023357.1, read as the reverse complement.
TTACATCGGTCTGCAGCAGTGTCGTGATCGTAATCTCGGACCCGAGATTATTATTAATGTCTCCCGGCGTTGAAAATATTATTTATAATGCACGGTGCGTGTTTGTAAATACAAACACCAGCACTCGTATATACTATATATATTATTATACAATTTCGTTTGTGTTTTGGTGCGTAAACAGTGATTTATATTCAATGATTGATCGGACGTTAAGTGATCAACGCCTGCCGGATCGGTGTGTATGTGAAAAATCTTTCTGTCTGTTAATTATCAAAATCCCGTTTTAATTACAAAAAAATGTATATTTTAAATGACTGTAATATTCGAAAATATTTTGACAAGCATCAACAAATTAGTAAGTTCGTGCAATCTTGGGTCACCGAAAACGCATTTAACATAATATTTTGCTCGTATTATATTCTTTTTGAAAATAAACATGACGTTTTTTAGAAGTTTAAAGTCAATTATTTTGATTCAAATTTATTATTCACAAATTAATCTGTTATACCTACGTTTTGTTGTTTCGAAATAAGCATCACGTTTTTCGTTTGTTTGGTTTTAGATTTTTTAATTCAATTTGTTCTCCAATATAAAATATCGAATTAATCGAAATACAATATTATATAGGTACAGTGGCCCGGGGGGCGCGGCTTTGGGCGTTTTAATCTCGTTCTGTTTTAATTAATTTTCATTCATATAAGTATAACACGCGTAAAACCATTACATTTTTTATTTTTTTGACACACATTTTTGTAGTCTTACTGATATAAACATGATACGTGTTTATTTCATAAATCTAAATAAAATCATATTACCTAAATATATATATTTTGAAGATGAATCGATAAAAAAAAAATGCTTAAATTTTAAATTTCTTGATGATGAGTAGGAAAATTAATTTCTACAACACGGTGCTAAATTTTTTAACTATCAAATAGTGCTTCGAGTTTCAATCAAAACATTAATTATATACATTATGCGTTTTACTTTCGTGTTTCTAATCCATTTCTTTTTAGGTATGCCTATTAGTAACTCCCAATTATATAATATTTTTTTCTAGATTCTTTATCCCAAAAAATAACGCATTCATTTGGTTAACTAGAAACGATGAAAAACTAGAAACATGGAAATATGATTGTTGAAATTAATAAGGACGTGAAATTGCTAAATTTAAGTTTAATATTTTGTTTTGTTAAAATTTTGAAAAAAATATAGACGGTAGCGGAACCTAGTTAGTTTCAAATAATATCATAGCCGCCCAACCAGTTATCATACTCGTGTTTACATAAAAATATTATTAGATATTAAAGCAGTTTTCAATGTCGTTCCTAAAATCGTTTAATTAATTTTTTCCCAATATGCTCACGTCGCCGTCGCGTCAACGATAAATATTATGCATTTATTATCTACATATCGGCCCGTTACAACAATAATATAATAATACACCGCGGGTGGCACGGGATTTTTCGTATATAGGCGTATGTATATAATAAACTCGTATATTATGAAAATAATAAAATCGGGGACGCAAATCTGGGAAAGGGATAGGCTCACCACCGGGATTTTTGGCAAATGCTTTGGGCGTATTTTGATTAATCGTCGACGTACCTTCCCCTCGGTCACTCACCACCTATCACCTACCCGCGATCAGTATACCTACATAATACATAACATTATACATATCGTGTTTTATGACCCGTAAAAGACATAGGACCAAATCAAAACACAACCCCCCGTCCGCCGACGAACCCTTCAGGGATTTTTTTACTTTGCCTCCTTACTCCCCCCTAATAAACCTCGTCGCTTATTATTATTATTATTATTTTTATTATAATCATATATTATATTTTGTATTAATTTTGATGTACAGAGTGATTATATTTTCAATATAATCATTCTGTATACTATATTATAATATATAGGTAAAATATTATTATTTGATAAACTCTCATCCGCGACCCGTACAATATTATTATTATTGTTGTTATTGTTATGATGGAAACCAATAAAAAAAACCGGTCGAACAATAAACAAAAAAATATCCACTCAAACGTGGTCGCGCGCGTCCCTTCCGACGACAAACCAGACGACGTCGTTAACGGTGTGGCGTCGCCGAGACCCATGAGTTTGTTGTCAAACACACACAGACACTGTATTACAATATAATATTGTATAACAATAATAGTGTTCAGCATATTATACTCTACCTTTATACAATATAATATATATATACGTTTGTCGGGGTGATTTTGGGGGGCGAATGTCTCCTCTCTTATTGTCATCGTTTTTTTTCTCTCTCTTTTTCTATTTTCATCTCTCCCCCGTCGAGTCCTCCGATCGGTCGGACAAAACTGCGAAACGGTACGAAACAGTGACTATATATTATTATACGTGCGCCACTCTCCCAAAATATTGAAAAAAAAAAAAAAAACTAAAATTTACCACTAAAACGTGCGAAACGCCACACAACAGATGGTCGCCATTGTTTAGGTACGTACACTTTACCTTTTACGCACATTGATAGATTATACCGAAATTAATTAAATATAATTTTTCAATGTTTTATACCGCGGTCGTGGTCGTGCGATTGACCGCCGTTGTCGACGTGTGCGTGTCGAATTCGAAAAATACTGTATTCGACTGACGCCCTCCGGCCGGGTTTCGCGTGTCTGCCGCAAGCGCATCGGATCATTCGCGTGCACAATTCCACGGGCCGCGATGCTCTGGCGAATTTCAGTTCAGATTTTAAATAAACAATTTTTTGTTTGATACCGCGTTGTTACAATACGTAGAAACGAATTTTTGTTTTGTTTTACGCGGTTAGCCGCTCATGCGTTTCTCCACATCACCGTCGATGACGGGGGAATGCAAGTATAGATTTCGCGAATCGCGTGTTTTAGTATTTAGAATCTTAGTTATTGCTCTTCTAGAAAAATAATTATTTTAATAGCATATATATGAATCGACATAACTCTTCTTCTTCTTCTTTTTCTTTGTCTTATATTCCCAAGTTGGGAGTCCTAACTATATAAAGTTGGCCACCTTAGTCCTCCATAAATCTCGATCTCTTACCTCTTGTTTATTCACACCAGCTATATTCATAAGTCATATCCCTCTCTACTTTATTTATCCACCTATCTTTGGTTTTCCTCTCATCCTTTTACCGTCTATATCTATTTCCAAAATAATTCTTACTACGTATTTTGACTTTTGCCGCCCCTGGGCATCACGATTTTGCCGCCTCACCCCTCCTTAAAAAAACGAACACATATTTTTTGAAGTAAAACAGAAATAGTCAAACAGAAAAAAAATGTACCCTAATTTCTATTCAAATATAGGTATAGAAATACCTACATAATAAAATCATGAAATGCACAAAACATTTAAGAAATATAAAAATAAATTATATTTAAAACCATCAATAATTTTTTTTGTAATTAAATATCGATTAATGACAAGGTAGCTACCTTAGTTTTACATAAAAAATATATATTAGATGAAATTTGCTGGTCAGTAAAAATACTGCTAGGAGCAATAAAAATATAAAAATAAGTACGGGACCGTTGCCCCCCAAAAATCGGCACTGACTATCTCTGAATCATTCTTCTCATGACATGGCGAAACTATGTAAACATATTCTTTCTAAATTTCCTCACAGTTTATGCAACTTTAAAACTTCATAAAATTCCTACGAATCTGTATAACTCATTATAAGATTCCATTTTTCAGGACATTTAGATATTTTTTTTTTTGGTTTTTAAATAATTTATAACCATTTTCCAAAAATTGAATAAGTGATAATAATTTTTAATATTCATTTTTTCCCACCCTAATCCTGAAAATCTATTATTTTGCGATCGAAGTGTTTGATGTAATTTTTTAACCACGAAGATATTTTTATACAGTACCTCGTATAATTTCTTATCGTCGAAATTTTCTCGCGGGCAGTTGAAGAATTTCAGAATACTTCGATATTGTTTCTATTTTACCTGGGAATTTCTTTGACGTCATTCATACCATTTACTTCCACTTGACAAATTTTCCCATTAACGCGACTAAGAAGTTCGTTCTGAATTTAGATACAAGTCATCACTCTTTCAATTATTATTTTAGTATACTGTGATTTACGTTAATATTTTGATTACCTACTAAATAATTTATAAATTAGGTCTTTTATGGTTTATGTTCGTGTTATCGATTCATATTAATTGTTTATTATATAACATTTATATCAAAATATTCAAAATAAGTCTCACTTAAAAATTTAAATTAGTCTATTTTACATAATATTTGATTAATTCATCATTTACTATCGGAACGTTTTGAGTTAGATTGGTAATGCAATTCAGTTTTCACATTGATCATATCCAAATAGTAATCTAATACCGAGTATAATGTATAATATATATATATCATATCCTTATCAGTTATGGCTGTTATAAATCACTACAATGCGATAATTTGTAACGCTTTCCATATTACTTTGATAATTTAAGATTTGGTCGTGGAAACGATCATCAAACGTATTATTTAGTCAGTTTAATACATTCATCGTCGCTGAGAATTGAATGTTTGGGGTAGTTGTTTATTTTGTCCTCTTCCTCTTTAATCATAGGTTTATAGCCGAGCAAAGTTTATTAACAATTAATTAACATTATTCTGGTATCAGTGTAATTAAATTCTTGGAAAATTAAAAATCCTTCATTCGGTACGTTATTTTAATATTTAATAGGAAAAAAATATATATATTTATATTTGTTCTTTATTCTATATCTCGTGGTTCGTTATAATTATAGATATTTTTTTTCTATAATTCGTAATATTTAAAAAACGTTAATAATTAAATGTATTATGTTTTTTTTTTTTTACTTATCATAATTAAACATAAAACTACGAATTTCGATTTAATTTTAAATACATATAAAAAAATTTGGCAACATTCATACGATAGCTATCCAAATAATGTACAGGTTGTTAAATATCTTATCGTTTTTATAAATTAATATACGAATATTATATTTTTAAACGTTCGAATACAGATGTTTATTAATACCATTAAGTAGATACCCACGCGTTTTGAAATCCATATATTTTTTCTTTCAAAATCTATTGTTTATTTTATTTAACACTCATAAGTAATATATATATTATATTATATACCTATTTATTCGAATAAAAAACTATGATTTTATATTATTGTCGGTGGGAGTGATGCTGATTTTACATAGATTCGCCCGAAACCTCTTTTGCATAATACTTATTATTATGCTATTTTAATAATACATTTATATTTTTTTAAACGCTGTGTGTGTTGAAAAAAATTATCATAAGTTTAGAGTCAGTAAATCTACATATATTATTGTATAAACGTTTATTATTTATTTTTTTTTATGGAGACATAATTTCGAAAATCATACGCATACGCCACGTAATAATATTACGATGATAATAAAATAAACAAACGAATGACTGTTGTTGGCTGTTTATAATAGTCTCGCGTTAGTAATAAATTCATGATTTTTTTTTTTTGCTTTTATATTTAAAGTTTTTGTATGATGTAAAATTTCTTTTGCATTTTTATAATATTATAATCAAGAAATCTGTCTTGGTTAGATACAGCAACGCTGTCAACCGTCTACGTACAACCTACAGTTGACATTTAAAAATATATATATCCTAAAAGTACTTATATCGAAGTAACTACGATTTTTAGAGAATGTTATGTTTATTTTAATGATACGAGTATATAAATCACGCTGTGGATTTTAAATATAGAAATGATTTCGCAATAGATTCGACTTTATGAATAATATAGGCCTATCAACTATATAATTTTTATGATATCGATTTTTTTTTTTTTTATCTCAATCGTCACTAAAAAAAACCACCCATTTTTGTATTGCTTTTAAGACGATAGGTGCATGTTTCGTCACAGTTCTGTAATCGGAGCACCATCACAGCAGTCGTCATCGCCACGAATTGGCTTCTTGTTTTTCTTCGTTTAGAACACGCGGACTCGTGTTCGGGAGCGCGAAAATGTGAGGTAAATCACACGTCGTGACGGTGAAATTGATACGAACAACAAGTACACAGCTTGTATACATTTTATACAAACAAGTGCAGTGAAATAAATAAGTAAAGTAAGTTTTTTATCGTCTCACGGAGTAACACGACCCTGCAATACACGTTTTGTTTCGTATTGTGCGCGTGTGGGTGGATTAAAATATGCGATGTGGTTTTCGCGCCGAGTAACACTAACACGTATCAACACTTTGGACGGATTTTTTTCTTCCAATTTTCGTTTTTCAAATCTCGGAAATTTATACATTTGACAAAAATGAGACGTTTTTTAATTCGTTGGACGTGCCTCTCGAGAACAAAATTCATAATATTAATTTTTATGAAGATATGACATGTGGAATAGAACGTAAACTTTTTTCAACAAAATATAGGCGACATCGAAGTTATATTTGTTTTTTACATCGATTAATTTAACGATTTCTTCTTCCGTATACGACTTACCGCTGTCTCAATATTTTGTTGGTTTATTTCGATGTGATGTTTGACCGCAGCGATTGTGTATACGAATAAAGAAAAACTATGTAAACATTTCTATACGTATTTTTGTTTATTTTTAAAGTGTATTTGAATATTGTTCTATTATGGTTTTTTTCCATCGGTTTGACGTTTTCAAATCGGCTAATGAACAGGTTAGGGTACCCTACGCGATATAAAATCGCGAATTTTTGGTTTCAGACTAAGCTCTTATTGAAAATCACTTGTATTTCGTATAATATAATACGTATGATAATAGTTAAGCCTCTTTGTTTTCGGACATTTATATTTTTTCCCCGTCAAAACTTCCTAATTCCTATATACAGGTCGCGTTAAATTCGTTATCGGTCCTTCGAATTCTCTCGGGAATCGGACAGTCAAACATCTCAAATAGAGGTCTCCATGCGCGTGTATGTATTTGAAGTTCGTAGAGATGGTCAAAATGGACAAAAATTAATAGCTTTAAGAGTTTGAAACTGCGTGGAAGGGAGGGATTGTAATTGCTGCACTGATTACCTGTATCCGGGATATGGTTCACAACCGCTCATCCGTTCCCATGGTCAGAGATATGTATATGTATGTACAAAGTGTCCCAGCGTTATATAGGCGATAACTTTTTGTCGCGGTGTTTATTATAATATCGTGTACAAAACCGTATATAAACGTTTACTAATATCTTCGAAAGGTTAGAAAAATAGGTACCCATATATTTTTGATTGGTAAATGATAACCGGTATAAACATATTATGTACATTATTTAATACGATATGATATTATTTGATTTCCTCAAATCCTTGAATAATTTTGTAAATATTTCTCTACGCTTTATTAGAAATAGGCTACCTAATAGATGTATTATAATTTGAATATCACCTGAAGAATTAAATTTGATATTTAATTATTATAAAAACATTTTGGCTGGATGGATGTATATTTGTTTTTTTTTGCGATAAATAATGTGATGTATATTTTTTATTTTGTTGTGAAATTTTTTTGACGTTGTGAAATTATAGTAAAAATGTTTTTCATATTGAATGTGAAAAAAATTAATCGTTGATATAGCTTACAAATAATTCGAGGTGATATTGCAGGTTAGGTACCTATACGAACGAATGGTAAAAAATAAAATGAACAGTTAATTTTGGAAACCGACCCTGTCGTTTATTATTACGAAATAATCATTAAGTAATTCATTAGTCTTATTTCGGTTCCGTGTTTATATCCTTCGAGACCGTCAGCGTGAGATTTATCGGTCGACTGGATTTAATTGTATGCGGCGCGAGAAAGTGTGCGCGTATTATTGGCCACGATCCAATATACATGTGTGAATAACGATCGTAATTTAGGGATTCGAAACGTCGAATCGGTCAAGAATAACTCTGAACGTTCGACGATCGTTAAGAATTGCTCTGTAAACGTTGAGAAATATTTCGCATTTTTGTTGGTCGGAACATTTTAAAATGTTATAAATATTATATCGTTTAAAGACAAATTTTTATTATTTATAACTTTTTCGTTATCATTGTCGAAAAATGAAAATATATAATATAACATAATATAGTAGTAATAGTACACGACGAAAACGGTTTGATAACAGTATATCTATAGTACGAGATATTTATTTTTATTTACGTCTTATACATTTTAATTAGTATATTGCTATAATATAATATTCCGAAGGCCGCAGCCTTTTTCTATCTAATTTTCGTATCAGTGAGATATTATAATATATAAGTTAAAACGATATTTCCTAGACGATTTCCGGGACCATAAGCGATGTATTAATATTCAGCGAGTGTTTTGAGAAATTGAAAACAAATTTATCGCATACTTACCGAACGACATAACATATTGTTTAAAATATTGTACATTTACATTATACACACTTGCGCATCGGGATACGAGGTAACGTTTCGTAAGTATACAGTGTGTTAAAAATGTATGTACCATCATAATGTTCAGATAATCAATGATTTTTAAAATTTAATCTCTTATTTACGCTTATAATTATTCCGAGGACGATGGTCATATAATAGCAGTCTTGTTTTGGGATTTTTTTTGGGTGAGGGAAGGGGTCATGGGCGTGCTGATGGGTTTTTGCGGGCATAAACCATCCCTAAATTGAAATAAAAAGACGAATATTATTCTATTTAGTTACCTGTTATTACTTATTATCATGATATTATTATAAGTTAAAATCACCGCCAAAATTAAATTCTGGGTACGTCCCTGGGGAGAGTGGTCTCGATAGTTTAATAATAATCATATTTCGTTTAAAAACTAAATTTTTTCCATCATTTCAGCCGAAACCAATCAAGCAATCAGAATATTGTAAAAAAAAAAAGTTTTGTTTAATATATTTATTTATCAATTATTTAATCCCGCAAAATGTATTTTTATAGGCCTTAATGGATGTTTTAATTATTGGGGCATTGAAAAATAGGCACTTTTCGTGTATATGCCAAATACTCTGTATATGAAATAAGACCTGTATGTATATATAAGTATTGGTATAAGGTATAAGAATGTTTAATATAAATATACAGCGTCAACGTGCGCACTTGAACTCGTAATTTCTCTCTTTTTAAGACTCGACTCTTTCAGACGGTAACCGCCCTCCCTTTCGGTTATTTAGAGCTTCGTTGATTTATTACCGTGATCCGGTGAAAGCGTGGAGTGCAACTTAATAAGGGTAAATAACCCTGGCGCGCACAATAAACAAGACCGAGCCCGTTCGGCGTCACGCTATACAGAAACAGCCAGCAGCCCTTCGTGTGTCGACTTCAGAGACGACGATGAGATTTACATTATTTTCGTGTTTTTTTCGTTTCGATATAAATATTCGGTCATTCAGCCTTCGTCTCGGCTACATAATATCGCAGGAAAAACGCACACGATACACGACTAAAATAAACTCAATGATATTAAATACTATTCACCATTAATTAAATCGGTAACTCAATGTTAGAAACGTAAAATATATTATTATTGTGCGATCCGTTTAGTACGTTTCGAAACTCTGTCGCGCTTAATTTTCTAATCGTTATCATTCGAGTATGCTTCGATTGTAGAATCGATAATATCATGATAACTTTAAACTGCGTGCACTTTCACATGAGTTATGGTTACCCAGTATTATTTATGATTGTAATAAAATTATCGTACTTTGGATCGGAAACTGTGAATTTTTGGAAATATTATAGTTTGTTCGTCGATTATTTCAAACCACTTTAAATATATACATAAACATCAATATTTCTTATCCCTACGGTTAATAATAAAATACATAATTTATTTGGTTGAAATGTTTACATTTGAACTGAAAATATAATATTTTTTTTTTCTAATGCTAAAAAGAAAATTTTACGTAGGCATTATTAAAGTATTTGTTTTTGTTTAAAGTAAAATGTTTTGGATGTCTTTAATATTCGTTAAAATATGATTTTCTTTAAAATTTAATTTAAATGCCTACAAAATGAAGTATTTTATTTTATATTATATTTTTAGAGGGAAAACATGTTTGCTGTAAAATATAAAAATAAAACTTATTTATGAATATTAACTTTATTTTAACAAGTATTGTTATTTTGTACTACGATCTGTGAGAAAATTAATTATACTCTAAATAAAATATAAGAATGCTTCTTTTTATACGAAATATAAAGTGTATACTTATTGCTAAAAAAATCATCGGCAAAGGTTAGGTAATTATTTTTTAATTAAATTAATATTGATTTAATATTTAATTGGCTTAAAAATACATTTCCGCGTAATAATTAGTTTTTTATACGTACTAACGAAATTGAATAATGCAATATAATCGATATTAAAATATTTCTACGTTTAATCCTTGTGTATACGTAAATGTACTAATGTATTACCTAGTAAAATGTTGTATATATAACTAAATTACATAATACATATGTTCAATTACCATTTTTAAAATGGTTCTTTTAAACGATAATTAATTTTGAAGAATATGTTTTATAAAATGTTTTCGTGGAATACCAAAATGATACGGTTTGGAACATTTGAAATTTCTAATTTTGATCAAAAATAAAATAAAACTCATTAAAAATCATCAAAAAAAAAAAAAAAATGATGAAATAAAATTGATTATTATTTAAAATTATTGCTTTTGGATTATCGTCGGTAATTATATTGAATAAATAGGTACGTTATTTTTTTTTTTTACAAATCAGACATTATATTATTATGTTATATTTTACAATGATCATATGCAAATATGGTTTAACAATTTCTTACAATTCATTCTCCAATGTGTAAACCACTATAACGTTAATTGACTTTTTTCTTCTGCTGTCAAAAGTTCAATGACTTTTTAGGTACCTACATAATAAAAACAATTTATACAAACGTGAAACGAAGAAGGTTGAATTAACTTCATCGCTTTAATAATTAGTTCGCTTTATTAAACCCGGTCTCCCTTTACGACTACAAGTTTACGCGCATAAGACTCCGGCGGATTTATTTAGTATCACCGAAACAAGTTTTCTGTTTAACTTTATTCGAAGTTTCGGGATTAACTTGGACGTTATATTAAAGGACGACTTCTGCCCCGTGTCATAATAATAACATGTAATATGGCTGCAGGGACGTCATCGCAACGGGCTATTGGCAACGATAACGGATAACAACGGATAACGTGTCATAGAAATTTAGTCGTCCAACGGACGGATAAAAATATTATGTAATAATTAGTTTTTGAGAGAGCAAAATGGATTTTCAAAAGTTTACAGACTTTACTACATGTTATACAGACTATAGTCGACTAGTCTGATGTCCAGAACAGATATTGCAGTGCGGTTGTTGACGGGATTTGTTTTGTTTGCTTCGGCGTATATTTCATAGTTGGTCGTGTAAATATTATACATACAGTTACAATATATTACTATTATAATACAAGCAGTGCATATTAATGACGTCATATAATTTCACACACACACGCGCGCATATTATAAGACTATTTTAACTACGCTGCAACATGCAATCATCGTCTGTCGAGACAATAATATTATCGTAATAATGCAATCCGCGTCGAATCATAATGCAAAAAGTCCGGGTCGGACGTACGATAATAATGTGTACTTCGCACATTGCAATTTTGAACCCTCGAGGAGTTATTTTTCAATTTGAATTTTATAATTTTTAATGACATTGTGCTCGTTGGCTTCGCGATCGCTAATGTTCATTTCGCTGTGTTAATATATATATATATATATATATATATAAACGAGTAGAAGGAAAATAAGGGGTAGGACAGTTGGATTTTGCCATCTGCGATACGGGGTAAAGTTTTATCCGCGCGATTTAATTTCAATTTGTAGCTCGCGGGAATGTCCGCAAGCTAAATTGTTACACCGACTGTGTGCATATTATCATATATAATAAACTTATAAGGAATGGATGCAATAATGGAGCTGATTGGATCCCTCTTATTACACCAAAGTACAAACTACAAATTTCCGTGATAACGTTATCTCTTATCATCACAAAGTTAATTTGTGTACAAATATCACCATTATTATAATTTATAACACATTAACATTTAACTTTTATATCATGCAATTTAAATACAGCTAGAAAATGAGACAAACTAAAGATATGATATTTTAGAATTATTAAAATTTTGAATTATTCTATCTACTAAATTATTAAGTGAATTTTTAATTAAATTTTCAATGATCACATTAGGCATATTTTATTTGAAATATCCTAAAATTTATTTTAACAAACATCCGAACACTTATTATACGAGTATAGTACCTATACACGTTATACACGATGACATTTTCATACAATCAATAAAAATATTTATTTAAGAGTATATTTTTATAATAACATTTTTATCGATAATGCTGGAACTACAAAAATTCATTCAAATTAAAAAACTATTCATAATATTTCATTCAAAATTGAACGGGCGATTCTCATTAGTACAAATACAGATGTAGGTTCCGTTCCGAAAAAAATTAACTTAAACACATAAGAAATAATAATCATTATTAAACATAAAAAAATGTTCATAAATATTTTTTATTTTCACGCAGAGTCGATTTGGTTGTTAGGTATTGTGTATTTTCCGTTTATTATACCGTTTAATTTTACGCATGGTGAAACGCCCTGTCACCTGATCAAAAATGTCAATGGAATTCTCGTGTTGACGGCAACGAGGGCAGAAGAAAATTGGATCCTGAGTATATATAAATATATAAATATGTTTTAGCCACGTATTTACAAAAATAAAGAAAACGACAAACGAGGTCAATTGTTTACATGAAATTGAGAATGCATGTGTTGATTAAAAAAAAAAAAAAAATTGGAGTGTTAGAAAAATAGAACCTTTGTAAATTTTGTTTAGTAATAATTATATTTTCGCGTAATTTACTTATATATCTACCGCATAAAAAAATTTTAAAACAAGAAAAACAAGAGGTTATTTATTTATAGTACTTTTATAATAAAAAAACAACTTTATACAGGTATTAACACAACAAAATATAGAAAAAATTTAAAATGTAGCAATAAAAAATTTAACTTAAAGTTATGTAATAGAAGAAGATAAATTTAAATACCATAAGTATACAGAAAACAATAGTAGCATATTAACAAGAGGAGAGTATTATGAGATGCGGATCTAAAAAATAATTATGTGGAGAGTGGTATATGTGAAACTGATTATAATTGATATTAGGTATCTATATATTCTATACTATTATATTTCAATCATAACTAAATCGATATTAACTGATATTATGTAATGTGTTAAATATCGTACCTATTTTTAAAATAATAATATGATATAACAGGCTCCTCTAGGGTTTAGCGATTTGATAGAGTCTATCAAGTTCATATATTTTGGGGAGAGCAACCGCCCCAACCGCCCTTCTTGTAGATCCGTGCATGGCGAGAGTTATGAAGAAATTGAATATAAGAAAATAAAAAAATAAAAAAAAACGAAAAAATATAATCTAGAAACAAACGTCTTTGAGTGGATAAAGATATAAGCAGTGAAAAAATATGTGTGCTGTAGATTACATACGACTTCATTTTTTCGGAAGTAAATTGCGAATTGTGAGAAAAGTAAAAGAGACGATAAATAATAGGTTATAATATAATATACTTGATTAGTTCGTTTAGTGTTGATAGTAATTTATATTTTTTTAGTTAGAACTTGAATAAAACTATATATTATTAATTTGTCTTCTTTACTTTTACAAGTAGTTATCGTATACTTAACGAAACTATTATTAATTTATTATATGATATATACCGTGTTTGCGAATGATTATAATTTTTCCTGTTGAATACTATACATATTGTAGGGTGGTCCTTAGTTATAAGCGAAGAAAAAAATTGTTTATATTTTTGAATGAGCACCCCCTCATTTTGTTTAACGCCATAAGTAATTAATTTGGATAGAATTTAGCCTTGATAACTGATTCCCATTATATAGGTACTGCTGTATTTCGTTTCGTTTTAAGAAAGAAAGAAAAAACAGATTTTTATATTGTATTTTACTATTTTTCTTAGATAACTATTGAATTTCTAACGTTATAAACATGTTTTTTCCATAGTTAAATATAGAGACGAAAGACGTTTTAAAAGCTTTCGGTTAAAAGTGTAAATTTACAGCCCACGCGGAGAAAAAAACGCATATGCTTTTAGTTAAAAAAAAAAATATCATATATGTTTATAATAAATAATATAACGTAATCGATATCATTTGTCGAATGTTTATAAAAAGACGAATAACATCAATAGTTATAATTTTATTATAGAGGAGATTTCTAGTACCAATATTGTAAAACCGTTTAAATATTTATTTTGATAAATCCCTGCTATCGTTTGTTGTTTGAGCTAGCGGATCAAACTAAATACACATTTTCGGAAAACTTCGTATATAAACTCTGTTATTTGATAGATACCTGAAATCGAAAGATTCGCTGAAATCGATGCAATCGATAATCAATGAAATGGAATATCAGTGAAGTTCGTTTTATAATGTTTCTAAGTTAAACTTAAAATTTATTAAATTTTATTTTTCATTTCACTAGAATCCAATACAGTTCTATAACATACCTATAGCGTTTCACAATTTTTAAAATTACTTTATTATGTATAGAATTATATAAATAAATAAATTATTTTAAAAAATATGTTGTTTTTTTTATGACGTTTCAAAAAGTCAATTATTATGAACTTTATATTATACTTTATACAAAGTAAAATAAATATAAAGATTTTTTTTTTTTTTAATTTTACAATATTATATTGTAACTTTTAAATTTATATATATTAAAGATATAAAATAATAAATTGCTTACTATTCCAAGTATTGACTTAATTAATTTTAGTCAAGGTAAAAATTTTTAAAAGTATTGCAACTAAAAATAGTCCAGAAATTTCAAAAGTTTTTAGTTTGATAAAGTAAACATCTTATTTAAACTTTAAAAAAAATTATATCCAAAGAATATAAAAATAATTCATTTTATAATAATATAGTATAGGTATTAATATTATTATTACTTCTTTTTTTTCCTGTATCATAAAAACTTATTTATTTCACTTTTTTTTTTATTTCTAATGCATGCGGCATACTGAGAATGGTTGATTTTAAAATATGATATTAAACAAAATAATGTCGACGTGAAATCGTGAAGGAATCGTCCGGTGTATTGTTTAAAAGTTTAAATATGAAATAGGTACTTAATGCGATCGCATGTGAGGTTACGGACGATTAAAATAATATAACAATAATGCGTGGGTTTATTTTATACCGTAAAACGTTAAGGTAATTTTAAAATATAAATGATGTGTACGAATAGGTGTATATTTTTCACATTTGACGACTATCCTATTACCATAATCCACAAAGTGACGTAGTATAACTTTGTCTTTGGTACAATTAAGAAAACGTTCGGTTCTCTGTTCTTTTTAATCGACTTTAGCGAGACGGCGGCGTAGTTAGCCTTACCAAATACCAGTATCACGGTATACGCACGTATATTTTTATACGAATTTAATTTGTGCGATATAATATACAAATATATATATGTTAAGGTAGACATTCAGTAGTTTAATTAAAAAAAAAAAAATAAATAAATAACTGCAGAAACGAATTTTACGATAAAAAAAATATTATATTATTATTGTTGTCGAGTACATAGCGATTTTACCGGGTTTCATTTCCTTTCGTTGGTCTACGGAAACACGAAAAAGTTTCGTCTTATTTTTTCATTCGCCCACCGCAACTTTGTTTCACCGTAAGGTAACGTAGGTATATAATATCGTCGAAGAAAATTACTGAAGTTTAAAAACTATCCCCGGGGATATTTGCTTCGATACAACGTTTTGCTTATATATAAAACGCGAAAATTCGATTTAGCCGCTGACTATAATAATAATATGTTGTATTAAAATATCATTCCTGTGTATAAAAATATACACAGTGTACACGTGTGGCCGATTGCTGTCTGACAATATACGATTGGACATATTATACCGTATATTATTGTTATGAACCGCAATAATGTTAGGTTAGGTTCGTGAGTGGCACCATAAAGGATCGACGAAATTTGTTACAAATGCAATTTTAGAAAAAATTTCTGCTACGATTTGAATCCATAATGCCTTCCGTGTAACATGACGTCGGTACATATTACATAAGCATATTATATAAACAGTGGCGTGCAGAATATTTTTCAGATCTGAGTCGAACTACATAATTTGACTACCCACTAACATTAAATTTCCACAACAATTTTTAATTTTTGCTACTTTAAATATTAAAATATAAAAATATTATATAATTAATAACCCTTTAACCCTTACAAATATTTGATAGTCCGTATAATATTACATTTTTAATAAAATTATTACAAATCGTCAATTTAATAATCGTAAATCATAATATTAATTATTAGTTTGTTAATTATGTTCGATTATCGAATCATTACAATTTATTGTTTCAGTGAATTATTAATATATTTTATTAATTTGATATTATTCAAATTTTTTTACTAACAATAATTAAATCACTGAATCCGCTCATCCAAAAATTACCCTGAGGCAATTGTTTCATAAAATATCTCTTTGGCACGCCACTGTATATAAGTACGACGAACAGTGGCGCTGAACAGATACTTCAGGTAGTTCAATCGAACTGTCTTAAAAATGGGTGGCTGGGTCCCCTGAAAAATACACCCTTCAAATTTGCTGTGACTGTTTGAATACTTGATGCTAATATTAGATAATAGGGAAAAACATGAGTTTCAAATAAAATAAATTGAACTGCCTGTATTGAAACACGTTGGCGCCACTGACGACGAAGGACGAGCATAATTATCTAGAAATAGGTATAGTGTAATTGAATTTTGTTGTCGGCGTCGTAAATTTCATGAAATTAATTTATTCGCTAAACGTGACGTCGTTATCGTTTAGGATATTTCATATTATTTTGATTGTCATTCAGTATTCAATTCTAGTATGAAAATCGAACAATCTTGGTGATGAGTTGAGGAAAGACGTCAAATGTGTGCGTGTCATTTTAATGAACTTTGTGTTGTATACTAGTAGGTAAATAATTTAAATTTAATAATATTGTCAGTTGAATATTATTAAGATAATTGTAAAAAATGTGCGGTTTTTTCCTCTATATTCTAAAGATTTTTTTTATATATCAGTTGAAATCAGTATGAGCATAATTTTTTAGAATAAATTCTTGTGTTTTTGTAAGTACCTATACGATATTATAGGTACTTATGTATTTCTCAATACTTCGAGTTTTATGTCATTTTACGTATATTCTATAAAAATGTATTTAAAAATAGAAACCTTACCTAACTCTTTTTTACTAATAATTGTTCGGTTTGTTTTTCTGAATTTTTGTATGTATCAATTTATTTGTATTTTGACAATTAGTAGTCAATACTATTCATTTAATTATTATTACTTATATGCTAGGAATAATAAAATGTATAAAATATTTAATATATATTATGTATAAATAAAGGTCGAAAAATAGAGAAAAATATAATTACATTTTTTATAGAGATTAGCTGAAATAAAAGGTATAGAATAAGACTTATATCGTAGTCTGTAGTTTTAATTTTAAAAATATAATATTGTAAATTTATATATATGTTATATATAATATTAACATATTATATATGTTTTATAAGTACTTAAATTTTCCAAATTAAATGTCTAAAATACGCATAATTAAGGTTAAAGAGTGTGGTGTGATCACGCTTGACAAACCACTCTGTGTATACTATTAATATATTACAGTGGAAATAATTGTTATAATAATTTTCGTGTATAACAATATTTAGAATTTGAAATGAATTGCTACGTATATAGTTGTTTGTATGATTTCCCCGCTCCAGCGGACCATGAAGGGTATATTATTATATCAGTGTATGTATATATAGGGTGATCAGAATATCTTGTTAATAACCCGATGGCAATCACTAATGTCATACATTCGTTTTAGAATATTACCTTTTGATCACGCTGTATACTCTGTATACTCTGTATACTAATATATATATATACCTAACCCAGCAGACGTTAACGAGAGTTATATAATATAATTTATATTTATTTTTTAAATTGGCATAATGAACCATGACAATGGTATTAAAAAACCATCAATCACACACCATCATCCCTTAGCATCGTTTATTCCAATCGGTTCGATTATCGCCCATTCCCATGATTTCAATTTAAAAATAAACAATATATTTAATAATTATTATTCTTCAATCATCATCTTTTCACATTTCGTTACGTAAACATATATATGTAAACACACTATATATTTTCTGGTAGTTAATTATATTTTCCACCGTGCCAATATGAATGTTTTACTAAAAGTACCCTATATAAATGATTTAATTATTATTTATAATATAATACACATATCTATTTCACGAGTATATATTGTCTTGTAAGTATTTAAGTTCGTTTCGTGTATACTTTTCGGTATCTGCGATTTCGTTTCAAGACACAATATTAGAAATTTTGAACAAAATTCGTTTTTTGTCTATATTATAATGAGTACTAAATTATAGTCAAAGTCCAACTTACAATTAATTTTTTTTGTATACATTCGTTTTAAAGTTCGATATCATCAGTTTGTAATATTATTGCAACGAATATATAACATATTTTTAAATAAGAGTGTAATATATGATGTGAACCATCATGATACGATCTGGATCTCCCAGAAATTATATGAAATACCTTCTTGTTCTAGAACCAGAAACAACGAGGAAAAAATTCTAATAAATACACTTTCACGCCGTGTATAATTTCATTTTATTTACTTACAAAATAATATACACCTGGGCGGTATGGTTAATTTCTGTACGTGATCGCGAATTAATTATCGTGTTTGCCTTTTTATTAAAAGAAAAAAAAACATTTTCGTCGAAACTATTTTAGTTATTATAACAATTATCAACGAATATCTATTATTATAATAATGCGAAATAATTGATAAGAATTAATCTGTATTATACACAAACAATATTATTATAACATTTTTAATAGAACTATTTCCTCGTAAATTATACCAAATATCACCAAAATGTTTTAAATAATATATTTTGATGAAACGACACTGTCGTATAATATGTTTGCGATTTTCTTTTTCGTCGTCACGACACGATGGAGGAATTCAAAATATACTGTAATATTATTATCATTATAATCACACGACGATTGTGACGTTTCGACGGCAGAACGATCGCGCGCGCGGCAATCGAATTATCGCAGCCAGCTATTGAGCTGACGCGCTGCCGTCTAAACCCTTCCGGCCGAGAATAATCGAATTACGCGTCACCGCAGCTCAAATATGATATACGTATCATATATTCCGTAAGATATATTGTTTAACGGAATAATAATAATAATAATAAAAACATCCCCGTCGACTATGCTGTTATTGTTTTTTTTCTATATTTCTTATTATAAATACACGACCTTTCCTATATATTATATAGGGACGGACCCGCCGTCGGGCCCATGCGAAGGGGGAGCGGGCGAATTCGTTATCTGACGCGAGAATGATTATATTTTTACGTATACATACCGAAAAATCATAATAACCCACATTACGTGTGTGGTCCCCGTACGGGGAATACGAGAATACGAATAGGTATGAGAGGTATATACCTAAACGTTATAATAACCGAATAGATATACAGCGTTTAATTTCACGGGGCTACGAATCCAAACACTACACGTCGCGATGAGATTATACCACGTCGCAGGTTACCAAACCGTAATATTATATCGATCGCGTGTGGTATACCATCGGCAGTAACCATCATATTCGCGGTACGCGTAATACGCGCAGCGTGTGGTTTTTCGACTTCTGTTTCGCGTCTGTCTACAACACTATGCGTCTGTTATGGAATAAAAATCAAATATACAACGATGCTCGCCAGTCGTCCGACCGCGTTTTATATGTGTATTATAACGTATAACAGTTGAATACAATGTACTTATATATACGTACGCGGGCAAATATGTGTACGCCGCGGGAGATTTCGCCCCCGAAGTACAGTGATAAATCGTATCTTATATTTTATGGGGTGACAATGATACGAACATATATACGATACGATACGGCGGTCAGAACTCCGTAACGATCCTTTTTGTGCGTCCGTCAATCCGCAACCGAAAGTCCCGTCGCGATACAGTGCTGGCGAACCGATGTCGTATTATATCGCAAACACATACATCCGGAAACGTTTTATACACACGTTTTTTCATAGCTTCCTATTGTATCTTTTCTTTTTTTTTTCATTTTTCAATATGTTTCCTCTACTCGCGGTCAATATCACATATTATTACGTATAATATAATATAGTGGTCGAATATTATAAATTATTTCTTATTATTTAATGTTTTAGCGCGTTATTGTTCCATACGATCTATATTCGTATTCGATTTCTTCCGATATTTCCAGACAAAAACAATGAGTGCAGTGTATCAAACTAATATAATGCCATTAAATGTCGAATTATCGACCTATTATTCGTAATGCCCATGACTTGTACATTTTGTTTCGAGTAGTTATTTGAAATTTTATTTAAATTTAACGGTCACCGTCGTGTCCGAAATTACAGTGTTTCGAATTGAATAGTTTGTTCTTTTATAAATATTCGACTTCACTCGACTTCCGGACTCGTTCTCCGAAATGCGACCCTGGAAGTTGTAAAGTGCATTTTCCGTTTCGCAGGACACGCATTCAATGAACTGATCAACAACGTCTCCGTGACCTTATTTCGTGTAATGTTATTCGTACGAAAAATCTATTGTAGCATACAATCTACATCTGGCTGTGTTCGCGAGAGAAACGAAGAAAAAAAAATCGTTTAATTTTTAATTAACTAACCCCTTTGACCTAACGAAGTCAATTTATTTTCATACGGTTAATATCGTAAAAAATACAGAATTGTGTCGATGGGAAATTAATGTTTTAAAATTCGTCGGTTTAAATAGCAAAAGAGATGATACGAAGCGATAGAGCACACCCGGGTAAACCGCGCGGACCTTTGTAACGATCCATTTTTTTTGTCTATTTAAAATGGAACCGTCGCCATAATTTCTGCACGGTTTTGTTACTGTTGAACCTCAAACATCGTGAGAATAAAAATTTTAACAAAGATATTATGATAATATTGCTGTTGTTGTTCGAGTTATAATAATATAATTATTACTGTTTATATATATTATATAAGTAAGTATTTGGGTACGTTTTGATCGCTGACATCATCTTCTAATTGGCTATAATATTATGGTAATTTTATGTGCGTCATAACTTCTAATTTATATACCTAGACCGTTTTTATAAGTTCATTTTTCCTCCCTCCGAAATAACGAATAATATCACAATTAAGAAATACAAGCGTCGCATCTATATAATCTTATAGGTATAATAAATTTTAATGTATAATTACATAAATAATTTTAATATAAAATGTAAATTGTATTCTTCATAATTTATTATAAATTTTACTATTTTCGTACTCGATTGGAAAATATTTAATCAACGAATGTGTTATGTTATTGTTGTAGTAACTAAAACCGTGAAAAGAAATATTTGTAGTCATTATATAATATACTTAATTGTTTATAATATATTACGCATTATTTTGTAAATATTAATAATGCGAATGAAAAGTAATCGTATCTAACCTATATAATATTATCACAATGAATTATTCATAATGAAACAAAAATTAAACATTAGAAAATGTAAATAATTACAATTTACATATAATAATAATATTTACAAATTATATAATACGTATATTATATAATATAATATGTATGCTTATACGAGTATACACAACAATTTTATTGTTTGCTAAAATGCTATAAACATAATATTTTGCTGTTATAATATTTGTCCAATTAAAAATATAGGTTGTTTCATTGTTTCAACATAATAAATTCGTGTTTTCGTTAAAAAAAAAATTATATCTATGAGATCGGATTACCTTTTTCTTTTGTTAACTTTGTCTATACTGACATTATATTGAATAATGTATATTTAACAGTTTAGAGAATTATAGTTCACAATAATAATATGGTGAATTGTACTTTTCTTTTTATTGTTGTATATTGATAATCATCAATCTTTTAAAGTTTTTTTTAAAAATATATACAAAGACTTTTGTAGTACCTATACAAATACGTATTTGAAATACTTTTGAATAATATATTTGTACAAGTATTTTAAAAACTATTAAAAAGTATTTATATTTGAAATCAAATAAGCACCTAATTTCTTTAAGTACTTTTGATTATACATTGAGATCAGTCTTTATAAAATAATCATAATATTATGTCTCATATAAGTATATAATCTATGTCTATCCTATATTAGAAACTCGTATGTGATCGTCTAGAAATAGAAGTATCTATTAAGTAAAAACTATTATAAATATAGATATAAATTATTATTATGATAATTTATCTTCCTTTATATAAAATAAGATCAATAATTTATAATAAATATTTTATAAATTTATAAACCTATCATAAATTTATAATGACTCATCTAATAATATTAATTTTGCTATGTTATAAAAACTAGATTGTTTAGATTAATTTTTTTTAAAGTTGTATCTATAGTTATACTGTGAAATTCTAAAAAAATATTTGATATAGTGTTGTAAATAATTTTTAAAAGTATCTTTTACAAAGACTAATAATCATTATAAGAAGTAGTTGAAATAAGAATATTATTATAGTCGCACATAATTTTCTACTTTGTATGTTGTGTGATAGACGTTTTAAAGTGTAAAAACGAAAGTTTTGATATAGGTTCCTTAATAATTTAAAAATAATAATTATTATAGAGCGGGTACATATTATTATAGGACGTATTATTTGGTAAATTTATCATGCAATTATTGCTAAATATTTTGTGATTTTAAATAATTAATTATAGAGGAGTAAAAATGATTCAAATAGATTAAAAATTTTCGGTGTAACACGTTTTGTTATTATTACAATTTTTATTTTTTTTATTAATTTTGTTATTTTAGGTGTAAATATTTGAAATTAAAATTTTTTTATAAAATATGACCCAAATAATTCAAATAGTTTGTGCTTCAGAACCGTTTATCGAATGCGATATCATATGTTCGTAGGTATTATTATATCGAATCTAATAAACAACAAACTGTATTATTGTAGTAGGTATAACACCGTTGCGTTACAACTTTGCGATTTCGCATTTTGGTTTATTTTCACTTTTCTCCAATACAACTTATAACGATACGTTCGTGGAATGTTTGAATAATTCGATCGTGAAATTTCACCCTTTGAATCGATACGCGCTTTTCAACCGTCCATATAATATAAAACTCGAAACTTTTTCAATCTGCAGCACGTACGCCGCCGTGTAAAACGCCATACTACAACTCGGTACGATTATTTTATTTTTCATTGGAAAATAACGAAAATTCCTACACCATTTGGTCCGGTTAGTCAGGAAATGTTGTATCCCCGCGATCCAAATCGCACTCGCAACAAGAATTTATAATAATCGAAATAATTTATATAAAATAAACGAAATGGCGATTTTTGTTTTTGTTTTTTTCTACCAACTTTTTAGTTTGACACTAATATTATTTATGATGGGTGCCATCGTACTGCGTTTCAACGTCGAAACGATATCACTGATGGATTTTTTTCCGATATTTTTTTAATCCGCTACGTTCTCTCATAATATTATATATAATATATAAATCGAGAAACATCGAGGGCACGGATATCACAAAAACCATTAAAACCTCGAGTGTGTTTACATTCAGAGTGTACGTATAAAAACATCCAAGGGACACAAAGAAAAACCACACACGTATATATACCTAACCAAACCAACATACATGTACACAATTGCAATAAAGTACGCGAGTTTAAATGGATTTCGTTCGTACACGCAACAAAACGAACCGTCGCGTTGTCATCGTCTTCGAGTAGTTACTTTATAATGAAATACTATTTTAGCCATATTATGGTGGTATTATATAACGCAGTAGATTTATTTAGTCGTATTCTTATACTTCCAAAACGATATAAATAATTAGAAACAATAAACTTATACGCGCGTTACATATTTTAATGCTTACGTTGTCGGTGTTTAGTATTTATTACGATATTATCAGCTACACGAATTTACACGGCCGGTAAATTCGTTATGTTTAGTTTTTTATTTTCTATTCTCAAAGAATTCTAAACAACTAAATCGAGATATTCTCTCGTTATACGCGTCATTAATCGTCCGATAACTAAACAGCATTATAATATGATATTATTGAAACTTCAATTAAATATTTCTGTGTTACGAACACGGGCGGCTTTGAAGTTTAAGGTTTATGGTTTATACCGTGTTGAGCAGTTCGATTTCATCCTTTATAAAATGGTTTCGAACGAAAATGTTTCGGTTTTATGGTCCATCGTTCGAAGGCGGATAAAACGAACGAAATACGATATCCTAAGCAGATCTCATCGAGTGCGTATATTATAGAAGTTTATAATAACACACGTGTTGGAATGATTATGTTTTAAAAATTAATAGTAAAAATATTTTAAATTCTATTAAAAAAAAAAAAAGTTTTTCGACAATATGTTGTCAACATTGACGTTGTCAACAAATGTGACCGACGAATAACAAAAAAATTCACAAACAAATCGCCAACGGAAATAAAAATACTTATACTTAAATAAGTAATGTAATTTATTCATTATTAAACACATTGATGATTATATCTTGACATATTCAATTAACAGAAAAAAAGGCACACGTTTAATTTGAAAAATAATTAGAACGACGTTTTTTTTGCGATGTGTCATTTAATGTAATCGTTCTTGTTTTATGCTAAATTTTGTAATCCTTTTTTATAATTAAATTTGGTTAATCTGTGGTGTCGCGGGACATTTAATTTAAAAAAAAATAAATCTAATATTAAAACCCACGCGGGTTAAAAATTAATACTTTTTTAAAAAAAAAAATTAATTATCAAAATAACAAATTTGTATTCAAAGTGTTATATTAATACAATATATAGATTTAATAACATCATACGACATTGGTAGTACTTATACCTATACGTAGTAATTCGGTGGCATTATCGTATTATTATTTTACTTGTCCGTACGTGTTTATAATTCGATGTAAAATACCTTTTACCGCTTACCGGGTTATAGATTAAAAACCACCTGTACGTTTTTACACCGAACGACATGTTATAGGCCATGGCAGAGCTACTTTTTTTTTTCGTCGATAAGATATAATTCGTTTAAAATATCCATCGCAATAGTCGATACGGACACAAGGAGAAAGGACGTTTTATTCAAAACACAACGATTTCTTCAATTATTTTTTTTCCAACGTCGTATAGCTGTAGTTATTGTATACATCCGGTTTAATTAAGAGCGCGTTATTGAGCTTGTACGAGTATAATTGATTCCGAACGATCGCGTGTACGATGGTGAGTTAGGTATTCGTTCTGTACACATATATTAATATATTATAATACTCGATCGAAACGAATATAACCATTTAGTAAATATTTTAATATTATATAGTTTCTATAAATATCTAAAACATAATATTTATTTTTTGTTAAAGCTTGTAAATTCAATGCTATAACGACGTAAAAAATAGTATTTGATACGGATACCATATACTTACAAAAATATCTTCATTTTAAAAAACAATTTATGTATTTATAATACGTTCTATTTCCGATGTGTTTTCATCAAAGTGCATCGGTTTGTATAAAAAATTATATAATGTATCTATTACACCATCATTGACGTCATACAAATAATAATTTATAATAGCCCGAGAAAAAAACTTGCACTCGTTTTTAATTTTGTTTTTGTTTTTTTGGCACAGTTTTTTTCAACGTTTCGGTTCTCAGATAAATATTAATGAAAAAATACACGCGCCGAAAACACGGTTCGTTAAGCCTTTCGTCGTGATCGTTTCCAACGACCAGTTAATATCTTCTGAAAGAGGCGTAACGGACCGCAACAAACAGCCCGCGCGGTATGCACTCGTGTGTTGGTTCGCATTATATATTTGAAATAAAAAATCTCTCTGCCAGTATATGATTAGTAAAAAAACTAATAGTCGTACGCTCGTAACGTTACCGAAAATATATTAAATTTTACTCATCCATTAGCATAACTAAAATTGAAAATGTAAAATGTGTCGAATTTGTGATTTTTATAGGTATTACACTATAGCTAATGGTTGACAGTCGACAAAGCGGAATACGATGAATAATATGTAACAGGCGCGTATTTAGAGGTTTTTATTTGGGGGGCTGATCAAAATGTATAAACATCATACAGAGGATACTTAAAATAAAAAAGATTTATCACAAAATAATTTATATCACTGAACTGTCTGTACTAACTAAATAATAATAATAACTAAATAATTAGTTGTAGACGCGTAGCTATAACCTAACCTAATATTCGTCCGCTATTAGCAGACTTGTCTGAAACCTGTACCTAAATTATTGTCTAAATTCTGTTTTACAAATATTTCTATGAGTATTTAATAATATAAAACTTGAAACTAGATCATTTTCTGAAGTTGAATTTCTTAAATATTATGTTTTTAACCTTCGCAATGTTAAGTTACTGCATTTAGCATATGCAGTTGACATGGGAGTCGAAAGTACGGCAAGTATTTTCATCAATTGGTAGAGATTAGGATACAATATTGTTTGATCGTACGAAATTAAAGTGTATTTGGTGGTGGAAGGTCTTATTGATGATTCAACTGAAATCCATAAGTCATACATTCAGCCTAACCGAACTATTTCATCAAAGGATAATAAGCACAGACGAAAATGATTAAGATTTATAGTTTATTTTATACTATATATCATGTCGAAATTGTCATATAAATGATTAACACATATTAATTTTTAAACATTTTTTTTTTCGAGAGGTAAAATCCACTAAGCCCTCCATATAAATACTACCCCTGATATGTAAATACATTTTTTGTGATAATAGACTCATTTCGTACAATACCACTGGTGAGCTGGTATAAAATCATTAAAATCTCGTACATTTTTGGAGTCTCTTGTAAAACATGATCGTTTTATTTCGTTCGCAGACGGAGACGATACTGCGCATTTATCACGACATCCATCGCCTGTATTATACTATCATAAAAACGGTTTATCTTTACACGAAATAATTATCATACATTCGTTTATCGCCAATTCCGATTACGATCGTTGTTGACCCAAACAATCGTCGGGTCGCATATAATATGTAATGATATAATCGTCGTTCGTGAATTTTATTGAGCTTGTAAAAATGAAATAAATACATTATAAATAATATTATGGGGGATGGATATATGACGGCGGCGATGTAAACAAGTTCACCACCGGGTCGTTTGGTTTTCTCTCTCTGTTTTATACTTTTATTACCGCCGCGCGATAATAATAAAACTCACGGGCGGTGGGATGTGGAAGGAGGGTGGCCATACCGCGTGCGTATATTGTCGTTTCCGGGAACTTGGAGACGATATATAGACACTAAAAAAGATATCTCTATATCGTACGCCGTCACGAGCATACAGAGTGATTCTTTTAATTCGTCGAACGAAAAAATTCTAATCATTTTCGAAACAGGCTACAATTTTTTAAATTTTTTTTGCGACAAACTCAATACGACAACGAGATATAAATAATGAACATAATATTGTGACTGGATGGAATCGTGTAACATTGACTTATATATAAATTATATATAATCGACCGATATTGCTTGCTCGTGATAAAATAATCGTCCTGTACGTATATCGCCGGGGGACACGGATGATAAGACGTCGTGAATCTCGCAATCAAATAAAATATATTACATTATTGTATGAATAAAGTCGTCGTAGTTTGTCCACCCTCCCGAAAAACGTGTGCAGCAGTATACTTACACGCGCGCT
Organism: Eriosoma lanigerum; assembly: GCA_013282895.1. Taxonomy (NCBI): domain Eukaryota; kingdom Metazoa; phylum Arthropoda; class Insecta; order Hemiptera; family Aphididae; genus Eriosoma; species Eriosoma lanigerum. Next base: position 60,769,913 of record CM023357.1, on the reverse strand, counting down.
CGTTAGAGTCATCGTCGTCGTTTCCCCGCTCGGAGCCAGGTAGGTGAATCTAACCTATCTACTGCACCGCGGGTGTCCTTCGCGAGCATACATATACATTATTATAACTACAGTGCAACGACAATAATAATAATAATAATAATAATATAAGCGAGATTATGAAGTTCGAAAGACACCGATATTTTTTTATAAAAAAAAAAAAATCGTCACCCTTATAAAAAATATAAAATTGTGTTTTCATCCTACGGGTAAATTCCTTTCGAAATGATTATTTATGTTCAAACTCGTTTACAGCTTCGATCGTACTACTCGCGTACAAGCGCACATACGTATGTAGTAATAACAATACATTGTGACGTACCTACTCGGTTGAAATCATTTGAATGTGATATTTTAGACAGGGTTATCAGAACATTTCACGTCACGTGAAAACGCGGGAATCACAATAATTGTATTATAAATAAATTGTAAAGTTGTCAGCGATCGCCGACGGATTTAGGCGTATTTGTTTCCGGGATTTTCATATTAGTATTATAATATTAATTGTATAATAATATGTATCATTGTTTGATCGCGTATTCCATTTCGATTCGTGACAGTTCTGTATACGATTTAAATAATAATAAAAAATACGATTTCGTTGAAAAAATAAAAACGAAACTCGCGTAATAATTACAACACGGCCGTCGTTTCGATGTTTCGCGTCCACGATTAAAATACGTTTTTTTCGAAATGTTATACTATATTGTAATACCGAGTCCTACGGAATATATATCCTCCATTAATACGACAGAGAACCCCGATGGTACGTACCGATAGGTGTGTCTCCTAATGGTCGGTACACAACAAATCACTATAATAATATCGTGTCGGTATCCGTCGGTCAGTCTGTATATATATATATATATATATATATATATATTGAAAAATCGGTCTGTAAAACGGACAGCGTTTTATTATTATTTCTCTTCTTTCGCGTCGCCTCCGACCTCAGCTTATTTATCTCGACAATATTATTAATACCTATATCATATTATTATTATTATTATTATTATATTATACATTAGAAACAACATATTTTTATTACCGCTCTCGTCTCGTTAGATCTCTCGTTCTAATAACAAATTAGGGGTCATTTTCGAGTGTCTGTACGATCTCCTAACCGGATTGTTTTACAATCCATCAAATTGAATAATATTTTATGTATATATTATATTATTATTATTATTTTTTTATTTTTTATTACGTTTCACCCGCAGCGCGATCACTGTTGCTGGTTGTTGTTGTTTGTCGACCGTCGTTAGCCGTTACACACACTTTACACTTTTACACACGCACACAGAGGTTCGCGTCGAGTGTATTAGTGACTTTATAATATTATTTACATTGTCTTATTATTATTATATCATTCAAGACGCGTGTTTGGTAATAATTGGGCCAAAAGCTAAAGTATAGCAACCTGTGGAGTGAACGTGGTTAGGTTAGACGATGGTCCGTGGGTGGCCGTGTCCGACCATATAATATATACCTAATTATACAATAATCTACCCGACGGCGGCCACACATAGTGTTTTCAGTCGTTTACGATCCTCCGTACCACTAAAGCCGACAGTTGCCGCGGTATACGGTATATAATAATAATAATAATAATAATAATAATAATAATAATAATAATAAT
>CM023357.1:60748373-60768225 GCA_013282895.1 Eriosoma lanigerum | reverse complement strand
ATAATAATAATAATAATAATAATAATAATAATAATAATAATAATAATAATAACAATAATAATAAGCATACAATATAATATATAGGTAACACATATTAATTTTAATCGATTTTATAATGCAATATATATATATATATAAAAAAAACGGAGTAATTCGTCTTCGGTTACGATTTTTTTTTCACACTTTCGTCCATGAGGTTAAATCCTAACCGACAATAATCGAACCGAGAAAATAACTATATTATAGGTAACGTGTTTCGTCACCGTTTCTTGGAATTCTTCGAACAATCTTCACAACTTTTTTTCTCATTATGCCGAACTTGACACTTTTATTATTATAAGTTCGGGGTACCGTAAATAACAGACTAAGAACATTACAAATATCGATCTGCGTGATCGATGATCGTCAAACCGTTTGCGTCGTCTTTAAACAATCATTACGTTTATATTATGTCATCGTAGAATTTTGGTGCGAAAAAAATATCATCTCGAATTCTTGGTTCTCTCGTTCCATTGAACGGTGAGCGGATCAAATATGATTGATGAACTCTGTCAATTTTCATTTAAGACGCAATCTCGCGTTTGTCGAATATGGTCAACGGTCACGTTTGCGTAGGCGATATTTTAACAACGATATAATAATATGTATGTCGCGTCTCACGTTGTACTGTCGTTTATTTTAGGCAAATAAAAATCTCAAATTAGATCACGACATTTGTAATTATAATTTGTTATCAGATTTAAATGAAAAATAATTATAATTTTGTGTAATCTGGACATACCATAGTTTTTGATCTATGATGGTTTTAAATATTAGGTACAAAAACATTAGAAATTTTTTAACTTTTAAAAAGCACCATGCGATATGCACATTTATGGCGTTTCAAAAACGTTTGAAATGTTTTCGCGTTTCATTTTGCATTTCTTCTTGTCTCGCGGTTTTTGTACCGTTTTAACTGTTTATAAATAAATGCGAAACATTTTCCCTCCACAAGTGGCGTTTAATAGCCCGAGAAAACATATCCGGTGGAATAAAATACGAACGGTCCTTTTGTCTAGTCTACTTCTACACATTGTGAACTAGCTGTTCTATTTATAAATCCTTGAATCTGTCGACGGCAGTACATGATGATCAAACGAGGGAAAAAAAACCGTCTGTGCCGGACGACCCCGCAAAGTCATATAATAATACACTTCAATATATAACATTGTACTTTAATCGTAAACTCGTAAAAATCGTGTGACTTTTTATATACAATTCATTAATTAAATGATTAAAAGTATTATATTATTACTCGTATATTATATTTATATAATACCTACTTGAGTTTAGTAAAACGCTAAAAAAAAAATCATAAAATACCACATTGTATACCTACTGTTTATAATTTTATGGCACAATAAGCTATTAAAAAAATTTAAAAAACTGATATAATTTTATGTCCTTTGCTGATGATACGAGTACATATATACGACATAAATAATATAGATATACGAGTATAATATAGTATCGTGGTTAACTAACTGGTACTTACATTTATGAAATTAGAATATTAGACACACGATAGAAGTCGAGACAAACACGTCATACTATTATATTATGTACAATAAAGTTACGAGTTTAGTTTATATTTTTTCACACGAAAACTAGTTGTGAATTACCAATATATGTTATTAGTTTATTACATTTGATATATTTGTAAAGATTTTCGTCTTTGGAGATATTTGACTCGATTCTCATAAGCGAAAACGAACGCGTTCACGTTAGGAAACTCTTATGGAAAACGAGACCGGGTTCTATATTGACAATAAAGTTTTTTTATTTCTTATAATTTTTTATGATAGTGGTTTCTTTTTTAGTGTACGCACGCTAAAGGGCAAAACGTCAGAAAAGGAGAGATTTTTTAGGAAAAAATATTACCGCGCGCGGGTGTCGGACCAATAATTCAAACGGTTTTTTGTGAAATAATGACATCGTATCGAGTATACCCCCACATTGTACAAACGGTTCGGGATGAGTAACATAATCGTAAAACGAAATAAATATACGAAAAAAATAATAATTTTGATATTATATCATTGTACCGACAACACTATAAGCGTGTGTACGACGATCGTGTTGTGCGTGCGAGCGTAAAAAGAATCCGAGAGAATGCAGTTTTGACAAAATACTATGTGACAGTGCATGGGTCGGCGTGTATGGTCCAGAGATATTTATCGGACAAACATGTCTGGCACGTTTTGTATTTCAGTGTACGGTTGGCGCGCACGCAGCATCATCGGAAGGATAGTTTGACCGGTTCGATAATAATAATAATAATAATAATAATGGTATATACTCGAAACGATTGACGCAACACACGGAGAAAGAAATAACCGTGTATACGACCGTATCGTATTAAATTATTATATTGTTTTGTTGGAAGTTTTAATTATTATCAATATTATCGATTGTCGATACGAATTTATTTTACGATCGATTACTGCTGCAACGCTATCGTCTCGTAACCAAGGACGCGGTGTACGACATCCGATAATGTGTTTACGATATAATATAATATAATTAATACGTACGAATAAAATAATATAGACGTCGGAGATTTTAACGAGAATGACTGAAAACGTTTAATGTATTTCGGGTTTTGAAAATGGTCCATCTGGACAGTATCGTTTTGGACGGAAAACAAATAAAATAAATAAACATTAAATTTGTCGGTCGTAAAATGCATTAACAATTTATTTTACTATTATCATTATATAATAATACGTATATTTGCGAGTTCGTTCGATCGTCGATAATATCATGAAAAAAACCTCCGCGAGAAGAGTCAGAGTTATTTATATGTTGGTTTATCGGTTACGGTAGAGATTTAAGTTTTTCGATTTTCGGACGCTTTGAAAACGAGAAACGTTCGACTTTTTCGTTTTCATGTTATTGTCCAAATTTTTTATTATTGGTATATTGTTCAGACGGTATTGTGCTGTATCCGCGTTTGCGGTTGAACATTTGAATGACGTTAAACGATAATAACGAGATATTATGGTTACCGCGTTTATATACGTATTATATTATACTGTAGGTATTTTACGTTTTTGAACCACGTTAACGAGGTATATACTGTGCAAGCAGTCGGAAGTTTTATTGTACAAAGAATTCGCTCTACTGGGACTGATTGTCGCCTAAAATAGGAACAATTTTCTCGACATCTCCCCTCCTCCCTTTCCGACCAATCAATTACAGTAGAGAGGCGAGTACTATGTGTGATCCCGTCGGAATATCACCACGCCGTATTGGTTTGCTTCTGTCGCGGTTGAACGACCTTCATATATTTATCTATCGAAAACACGATCATTTATTATACAGAACCATTGTCGCGGTAACCCGTCATCTAGTCTCGCGCGGTGAAAATATATTATATTATCGTTCTTATTGTATACGAATTTCGGATCGTTTCAAAAAATCTAACCGAAAGTATTCAAGCGAGTCGACAATAATATGGAATCTGAGAGATGACGCGCAGCCTCTCGATCGTCGGAAGACGGATCGCTAGAATATGGGTGATGTGCCGATGTATAATATATATTTACACTAACATAGATTGTACGATTTTTGTAATAAAATATAATATATTATAACAATAAGCAGGTGTGTGATAGGAATGTAAAATGTTGTTTAAAACAAATTTATTTTTGATAATATTCCATTTTGCATACTTAACAACCATATTTAAAAAAATAAAAATTTGTGTAATTAGCCCAGTGCATATTTTACGAATATAATAATTATACATTTCGTCAACAAAATTTAGGTAATTACTTCGATACTAGGATTTTTTGTTTCAATAACAAGTAATTATTTATATTGATTTACCAATCAATAAATCTAATCGGTTGATAATCCAACACTTCGCATATATATGTCTTTGTATCGTATTACGTTCTTCTAAGGCAATATACGAGTTTGTGTATAGCGTTCAACGATTTAGACGTTTCGTTCTTTGAACGCACGGCCAAACGGTTTCACCAGTCGATTATTATTACCGACGCGGAGTGCGAGTTCGTGCAGATTAGCCCCCGATCCCTTATTACGCGGTTCGGTATATCTATTGGGTTGTGGTGGTATCTCTCTGTCCGTGTCCTTATATTTTCATCGGATAAATAATAGTATATATATATATATATATAATCCCTTTTGGTTATATTATTTAGGTGTATATACGTACGACGTGCGGCACACAACAAAAGGATAATATTGCGTTACAGTAGCGTGCTGCACTCGCGCACACGCATTGTAGCGGCCATGATGGTATATAAAGCATAGCTGGTAACAGTGGTAACCGAAGTGAGATACCGTGTTTAGTTTATTAAGGATTATTTATACACGCATTTCTATTCTCCTGTTCCTGTCGTATTTCCTTGGTCACGTTCCTAATACTACTACTACTACACACACACACACACACAAGATTATATATAACTATATAGTCCGAGAGAGACGTTCGAGGACGAACCCCATTGTATACTGGTATATATATATATATATATATATATATATATTATTTAATAATATAAACTCACTTATTATATATAGGTACTGTCCAATTATTTACCCGTTGTCTACCCGCAGACCGCACATCGGAATCCGTCGCCGACGAAGGTATATAGGATTTAAATTTGTTATCTCCACCGTCGGCCGACACGACTCCGCGGCGCAACAATAATTAATATAAACGAGGAAATAAAAACAAAACAAACCGCGTTGTTCGTTTGCTTCTCGTCGCTGGTTTTCGCGTCTCGTGTGTTGTTGCCACGCGTTTCGTATGGGATAATACGATAATATTATTGTCGTAACGTAACGCGCAAGTTTTGTAATGCACGATAGTGCGATACGCATTATAAGCAGTGGCCTCGTGTTTGTCCGGCTCATTAATTTCCATCCATATCACATCATTTCGATAAAAACTACCATTCGTTTAAACCCACGTGGATAGATATAATTGGACAATACAATATTGTTGTAAAACGATTTCGAGATCATTTTCAAAATTGAAAATCGATTGGGTTAATTCGACTGTTCGTTATTCGCGTAAGAGTGTTTTAGGGGTACTTTACGACGGGAGGACGACCTTTGTAATGACCTGCTAATTTAACACATACAATTTCTCAAGAAATTCCACAACTACATAATATAAAAACTCACTGGTAATGTCCAAAAATTAACTAAATTTAATTTTCAATATTTATGTAAACCAAAAGATATAAACAGTATATAACGAGGTGATTTGTCTTGTGTTGAAAGAACAATTAATGCGTCGCAACATGATATTTCGTTGTAGTGTACTGTTCAAAACTCATTTCGAAAACTTATAGTAATACATATTTTTCAAATAATTCACATTTATATATTTTGTACTCGATATATTATATAATATGTAATATCTATGATTATATAATATGTTATTCGATTTTCGTTTTGTATTGAATTTAATAGGTACATAATAAAAAATAATAATCGTTGGTTTTCGTTGTGATTTGATTATTTAACATTTTTATTAGATTAAAATACATCATTTTGCTTTTTGTAGATCCGGTGGATTCCACTTATGAGCTGTGTCGCGCCTATCAAATTTATCAGAGTGTATACTTATATAAAATAATACATGTGTAGGTATATTTGAAATAAATCGATGATTCATAAAAAATAAAAAATAAAACTTCTTGGTGATAAATTCCGTTATTCGAAAATAAACGTCATTTTTAAAATAATAATAGACATATTCTAATAATACTCTAATCTTACAAAGTGTACAATATTATTAAATTTTTTCTTGTAGTCAACTGTAATATTGTTGTCGTAATAAATGTGAAATGCATCGTTAATATTAGTTATGGGAAACTATGTTGAGTTAATGTTATTTTGCTATTCAACGCGTAACCATGTTTCTAGATTCCTTGGGTTTTGATCCGTCGCACGACGTTTGCATACGAATTGATTTAACATGATTTTTGAAGTTGGTATAAAAAATAATAATTTATTTAATAATAATATTATAATATACTGAATACTTTTTATATTTTTATTGTACAGTGAAAAATTTAGAAAAATATGATCGGTTGGCCCATAAAGGAATTTGTAGTGATAGCTACAGGTTTTTTTTTTTAAATATTGTGTACTATCGTCGAGGATTATAATCGGGTTACTATGGCAATAAGTTAATAATTTCATATAATTTATATTTATTTAATATTGATCTTCTGAGTAACTGGATTATCATCTGACTTTCGGTCAAAGTTTATATTATAATAGTGAAATTTATTCAATAAAATAAATGATGATAATAATAAAAATTAATTTTTAAGGGAAAGTACATTTTTTCAGTCGTGTTCCTCATTCTTGTTTTTTTATTTTTTTTATTTGTTCGACTGTGGTGGTGATGAAGGCTAAGTACGATGAATTTATATTGTAATTCCGATAGGAGGGTACAATAATAACAATGGGCTACTATGAGCTTTTATTATTATTATTATTATTATTGCATTACTTTTAAAACGGATAATATTATGCTAAAGAGAAGGCGTCAAAAAACCAAATAACGTACAATAGTTAAGACGCTTGGTTTGTTTTTTCTGTGTCGTAGCGTATGGTTCGCCCGAAAAAATATTTAAATATTGCCTGTCGGCGTTCATGTGAAATATTGTATAAAAGTCGTTTAAAAACACATCAGGATAATGCGGATTCGAATAGGGCGTTTAAAAAATATGTCGACGGCGGAACAAATTTGCTCTTATTTCCGACAATATAATAATAATAATAATATATTCAGTTTTCGTATAGTGTTTATCAAAATATTCGCCCAGACTTTTCGTAATAAAGTTTGCATATTTTTTCCCTCTCTTTCGTTTGTTATTTTCCAAATAGTGATCTAGCCCATTAAACAATGTTTCTCGAAAGATACTCTCCTTAACTTAAAAGGTATATAATATTATAAGAAGTTTGGTCGCCGTGGCGCTTTTATTGTTGTCGGCTTTGTGCAAGTTTATGGTTTCGGAGGATTTAATTTGAATTTCCCCGTTGAAAGTTCTAAACCACATTGCGTTATTAACGCTTTGATTTATTGTCGAGTTCAGTTTCAACATAATTAATGTGTTTTTGAAATCTTCGGGACAAGATTTTATAATCAAAATTATTATATTTTTTCCGCGCAAGGCCGAAAGAAAATTATTGAAAACTCGTGCATATAGAGCACAATAGAGTTGCCTACCGCCATCGTACGTTTGCGCGTATAAGTACATTCGTTCTTTTAGAAGGGTGATTTTTTTTCTCGTTTCCCCGAGCGTGGCCTTTTCATCATACGGTTGTTAAAGTCGAACGCATAAAAAACGATTTTTGTGGTAAATTTTGAAACACGTATACAGAACGGTGGCGTGGTGAAAAAAATGTGAGGTAGGTAAACAAAGGGAATTTGAACTTTTACAACAACAATGGTTCATTCGTGAACTTTTGTTCTAAATCAGTACTCGAATAACATCGAACAACAGTAAATAATGTTTTATGTTAACGAAAATTCCAAATGTTTATATAAAAGTAATATTAATGCATCGACGTGTACGCGTTCCATCGATTTTCGTGTGTATTATTTTATTTGACAAATTACAATAACGTTAGTCACGCACGACGGCGGAGAAAAATTGAATGCAATTTAAAAAAAAATCAGGAAGGTTGATTTTGGACGTTCCTCGGAGAAATTTGTGGTTTATTATTATAATTAAGATTTGAATGCAATGATATTGCATTCAAAAATACAATTCTGAGTGAAACTTAATATATTACACTTACAACTACTAAATACAATATATTATACTAATAATCCGTTCTAGAATTTTAACACGTCTATAAACTACCTAAAGCTACCTATAAGTTGATACGTTCTAAATTGCATTAGTTATCATGAAAATCAATCAATTTATTAATCAAATTCGTCCAAATTAAGATTTCCTTGAATTTTGGCGTTTTTCCGTTATTTTTTGGTAGTTTTTCTTCTTTCAAGGAAGAACTATTGAGAAATTCGAAAAATCAGCTAAACAAAGTAACAACTAGATGCAATTTACTATCAAAAGCATACTCTATTTGTGGTAATTGGACTGAAAAAGTGTTTTCTGACATAAAAAAAAAACTTCATTTTAGAACCATAACATTCTTCGATTCGCTCATAATCTAAAATAAAAATAAAACTTCGACGTTATAGTATAGATTGTTTAAATAATAATATTTAAACGAATTATGTTTTATTTTAACAATTTAATCAATTTGATCAAATTATATAACAATATAATATCATCCATAGAATTTATTACAGTTAACATAAGTATATGTATTTGTTTCAAAATACAAAATGTTGTTATTGTTTTAAAAATGTCCTATCGAAGTATCGAATATCGTTGATATAATTGACACAGCTGTTATAAAGTAGTAATATTGTAAAAATCAAAAAAGTAATATTCGCTAAAATATAGATAAAAACTAAAATTATTTTAGTTATAAAACTCATTGTGATAAAATTAATATGTTCATACTGCAGGTACGTTCAGATTATATAAGATATGGAATTAAAAAACTGAAATCCGTAGAAATTACTAAAGTAAATTAATTCATTATACGAATTACAACTATTTTGATTTTCTGAAAGCATATATGCTCGCATACGCATAGCGTGTCGAACACATATCAATTGAGTTTTTTTGTCATTTCGAACACTACAGTGAAATATATGGACGAGGTGATATTTTTTTCCACGATGAACACTCGTAAATCCGGTCTATAATTGGTTATTATTATTTAACACGACAGAGGGGACCAGTCGTCCACTCGTCGACAATCAATTGACGTTGTCTCCTTTATTTCAATTTATTTTTGCAAAACGATTTTTTTCCCTCGATTACCAACAGGAAGCAAATACAATTTCATTTCGAAAAGACGCCCTTTTCCGTTCGTACAGGAAACCATGGAACTGGCGTAGACGCGGTCGCGCGAATAGGAAACGTAATATTTCAAGAAGAGTTTTTAATTTTGAATTTATTTAAATAATCACGTCAACACTTTGAAAATATCGTATAATAATAATATGATTATAATATATTAGGTATATAAAATGTCTCCGGGAGAGATAACTTGGACTGGCGGCAGCGGCGGCCGTATATGTAAATCGGTCTATTGTTATAATTTAATATTATACGAATTATATTACGTTATTGTTATATTGTATTTTTTTTTTTTCTATACGGGACTGAAATTCAACTCCAAAACGTTCATTATCGTAATCGATATACGTCGAAACGCTTGTTATAGTCATAGGACACTACGTCGTCCGGAGTGACAAATTTGACAGTTTAATCAGATCGTCCGGATAAAACACAATAATTTATGCGTATCATCCTCCTCAGCACGAGGTATCTAATAAAGTCTGAGGATTCTCGCTGACACACAAAATGTCCGTCCTTTAAATTAACCCGAAATACCATACACGTGGTTATCGGTAATTCGTGTTACCTGCTGCAGCGAGTAGTGACGTAGTGTTTGCATAATTTTTCTAGCATCTCAACTTAAAAATAGCTATTGCTCTGCAGTCGAGTAGATTTTTATTTTGTACACTTACGTTTTATTACAAGATCTCGACAGGCAACATCTCCGCGGGTTGTAAACGACCCTTAAGGAAACACCGCCGAGAAATAATAATATTATATGCAGGTACAGCATGTTCGAAAATAGCGAAATTCGCGTTTTTATATGGTATATCGTTGATGATATTTTTCAATTTCGATCTGTAACAATAATAATGATACACAATTAAAGAATAATAATCATCTAAATACTTTGCGTACCTCGCAGACAATGGTCTACAAATAATTGTGTACGATAATATGCAAAAATCAGAATTCCATAAAATTCGCCAATCGAACACTCTGTATACGATACAATTGGCGAATCGTAAAATATTACGACGGAAAACTATATCAAAAAATAAATAAAAGGCATACGGTGGTGGCGAACGAAATACTCGAGTGTGCTTCGAATATGAATTCAATACACATAATAATATATATGGTACTTATATAAGTACACTGTAAAACTATTTTAATATATAATATTATATTTTTCGATTAGTTTTCAAAGGTTTTCGATATTTTATTGGCATGAAATTGGCGCGTAGCCTGCTCGTTGCCTCGCGATTATCGCATTACATTATATACGCGTACGCGCGCACATTAGATTATAATATTATCATACCTACGACGATTGCGTTCTCTTATTAAATCGTATAACAGCGAATTTTAAAACTCGTTTTCTCGATACGTATCGGAAGACCGCCGGAGGAAAACGAAAACAATATAAACACAAAATAAACAAATAAATAATAATAATAAAAAAAACGATTATTGTTTCCTTATAAATGGAATAACATTACGTCCGACGGATGGCTTAAACGTTAATATTATTAAGTATATATATATATACACATATATATATATAATTTTAATCGATCCGACGCGGTCTTGTGCATACGAATGGCACTTTCCCGCCGCCCGCAGCGTAGGAAGTAAGTATAAAATTTAATGCGGTTCACCGTTAACTTTCAGCAATCCGACCGATTATATTTGTATACACTTTACGGTATCTGATATAATAATATGTATATGCGATGGAATTCAATGAGACAGCTACAGCGAGTATAGTCGATAACACAATATTGACAGTGCGGATAAAACGATCCGCATCTATATATAATAATAATAATAATAATAATAATAATACAGACGACCGTGCGGAGGAGGTACGTAATTATACGAGTGTAACGTGAATACACGAGATATCCGAAAGGGGAAAATACGGGCACCGAGCTCTCACAAACGGATGTACGGACGGAAGTGTAAATAAATCGCGGCTAACGATAATGCAATAATATTACAATAATATTGAAGTTATGACCGCGAAATCGCCGCGACCCGTTGGGAAACGGTCAGAGGATTCGTCGACAAAATATCGACGATTATTTTCCCGAAATATATCGATGATATCGTATTGTTCTACACGCGCACTCCAGTCGAAACTACAATGACGGAACTATACAACATGTTATGAATTATATTATACATATAATACAACGTTTTACACATTAAGTCGGTATTAAACATATACTATTATGGCGGCTTGTGCATCCCAGTTATAATGAGTTATTATTTTCTTCGACAACTTTAGAAAAAAGAAAAATACAATTTTGATCGATTTGCGTTCGTGATGCGCGTGTGCAATATCGTGAATATACGATTTACATCAACATCATATTACGAAAACGTGTTCTAACTTAGAATAACTGATTTAAGTGATAACTGATTTCGGAAAAACAATTATTATTATATTCCGCTCGAGCGGCCGCGAGAATATCCGCGACCTTTCGATTTCTCGTGTAGATAAATGCAAATTATGGTGTCTATAAAATACGCTATTTCGCATAATACGCGTTTCGACGGGAGTTTAATGTAAACGTTCATCGTCGGGAAATTCGCCAACTAATAACATAGTAATATTTTGTTTACATAAAAAATTAATAACAATAATATCGACGATTCATTTTTCTTTCTTTCGATTTATCGAGTGTACACAAAAATAACGTTATTAATATTTTGATATCAATATGGACCGCGTTTACTATATATATATTCAGATTTCGATGCGTATCGCATGAGATATTTAAAAACGAATAAAAAACGTATTATATAAATAAACGAACGCGCACCGTCATCGTCCCGTCCATCCGGATAGTTGGGCTCGCGTTTGTGGGAACTCGCGTAGTCGGGGTCGCAGTCCGTGAACATCGACATAACAGACTAATACGTTATTGTATACGATATCGTTATGAATTATTGTTGTAATAATATTAGGTAAGTACTCGGATCTTGATCAATTTCGACGGAACACACCACGACCGAAACGAGTATGCCCAGGTATAACGACTAACGACGTGACCTCTATATGTACAGATCGGACAACACTAGGTCGTATTACACAATGGATATAATTTACAGTCGATAATCACGGGGAACACACAAACGCAGTGCTGAGGTTTGTTCGATTTGCATATTTTTCGAGTTACAAATAATGTGTTTCAAGTCTTTTGCTTTTCCCTCTCCCACCATGGATAAATATGTGAAAATAATCTTGAAATAGAGGTGGTTGGAAAAAATAACTTAACTGTTATACTATTAGATTCTGAGCGAAGTGAAGAATGTATTGGTTTTACAAAGATGATTTTCTTTTATATCTGAAAGCACGATTTTGGGTAAAAATAATGGTCCGATTACCACAAATAGGCCATACTTTCGGTAGAAAATTGGTACTTTCTTTAGCTCATTTTTCGAATTTCTCAAAACTTTTTCTTTAGGAGAAACCAAAAAATGACGGAAAACCGTCAAAATTTACGGTAATCGTAATTTTTATGTAATTGATTTTAGGATTTTCATAATAACTAATGCAATTTTGAACGTAGGTACTTTATATTTTTTTTAAGTTTTCCTATAGGTAGTTTACACTCGTGGCAAATTTATGGAACGACCTTTAAGTATATTATATTGAGTTTTGCTCAGAGCCGTATTTTCTAATGCAATATCATAATTGCATTCAAATCTTAATTATAATAAACCACTAATTTTTCCGAGGACCAAAGGGACGAAAGAGAAACATCCAAAATCGACCTTCCCACTTTTTTTTATCTTGTTTTTGGTCACAACAATGCACTTGGAAGTCATACAAGTTGATACAACGTAAAACAATTTTTAATATAAACTTCGCCTGGACTTTTACAATTTTTTTATGATATATGAATGAAACGCCTGCGTGATAATATTATTATGTAATATGGTCTTGTAAGTCGTTAAAAGTCTTATAATAATAAATTCTCGAGCGTACCTCGAATAAGTTAAATTATTAACTAAACACGTGACCTTTTTCTTTTACTCCTCTTCTTTTTCCTGAAACGATAGGCAATATTATAATATTCTGAAACAAGTTATATATTTTAATATGCTCTCCATGCCACTGGTAGTATTGTTTCCTGTATACGCAACGACTGGTGTCAAATGATAGCGACGCAACGGCGTCATCGTAACTAAGACGAAAAAACTTTTCCTTTGATCAAAGTAGTACCTCGGGATGATATAATATAAATCGTTAATATTATAATATTATATTAATATTGTTATTATTATAATTACTCGATAATCGCCGCAGAAATTTCAATTTAATTAACGAGAATCGTTTTTTTTTTTAATAACCAAATGCAAATAAGACGTTTATGTAACATTTTTTAATTATCTTATACTATATTATATTAACGCGGTTCAAAAAGGTGGAGAATTTATTTTTTAATAAATCGTGTAAGGTTAAAGATTGCACTATACGGATATTATAAGTTATATCTCTTGTGGTTATCTCTTGTAATATCATCTATAAGCAAATATGCTTCGGCTAATAAATCTTTAAATTTGTTTTATGCAAATTAAAAAAGTTCTTTTAGTTTGTCCCGATCTTTTTGTTTTGCATTATTTTGCGCGTTCATATTCAATATAAAAAAGTTTTAAGTTAAAAACATAATGATTTTAAATTAATATTATAATATGGAACTAGATAATTGAATTTAAATCACAGAAATGTAATTTGCGGACTATAAAACAAAATTATAATTTCAAAAATGATATACAGTCGAAGCCGTGAGACTAGCTTAAGTTTAAACCAATAAAAAAAAGTTAGTAAAATAATATATATTGACCAAATCAAATAAGTTAATAATCTGAGGGATAACGGTTCGGTATGGTAAACTATGAGAAACGCTGATTTTGTGATATTACTTTAGTTTAAAATTTTATCAGAATGAAATATGCGTAATAGTACATATATTATTCATTCTACCTATTATAAGAATTCTTTCAATAACCAGAAAAATTGTGATTCAATTTCTGTACGATGCGTTCTTATCCATAACCCATTATATTCTATATTCTATATCATCGTTTCTGAACAGTTTAAGTTTCACAACTTGCAAAATACGTAACAAATAAAGTCAGTTTACACCCTTAAAATAAGTACTAATTTGAGCCCAATTATCTGTTTTACCAGTTACAAATATTATATTATTAACCAAATAAACGAAACAAACAACTAGTATGTAAAAACATTTGGAATGTGTCTAGAGCTTAGGTGCAAAATGTAAATGAAAGAATTTTTTCGTACATGAGCGTTCAATTATTTCTGACCGACGTGCGACCTATGTTGAGAAACTTTGATCTATGTATGATTTTAATCCTTAAAAACGAACCGCACCCGTTATAGTGGTTGACCCTTAAGTTCAGGTGTCGGGGTTTTCACCTAACGAACCGCGTGACAATTATAATCCGACGGAGTGAAAGATACGTGACCGTTGCAAAGGTTTGACTTAACGGTTAAAGGGGGTTAAGGGAAGGAAAAGGAAAAGGAAAGGGAGAATGTGTGTTACGAAGGTGTGCGTTTATATATATATATATATTTAGCAACTGAGCACGGAAATCTCACTAATGAACGTCTGGTACAAATTATTAGAGACACACGCGCGTAAACTTCTTGGAAAGACTGTGCGTATGTTTATGTCGGTTGGTTAACGGCGGTGAGGACGCACTACGTTATCATCGCGTGAAGTTCACAAGGTATATATTATTAAAATATTATACGCGTGTGGTGGTTTTTTTTTTTTTTGAGGTTTTCAAAAGGTATTCCGACACGACGAATGTTCGTAGTTTGCGTTGATTGTCTGCAAAAAAAGATTTCGTTTTGCAGGTAAAACAGTTTTCGGGTAATATTATATCTACCGAGAATAAATTTTTCCTTTTTTTGCGATATAAAACAGTCTTTTTTGGCTCAGAGTAGACTAATTTTATTATACACAAACGTATACATAGCTTTTGACATATTTTATGTACGTAATAAATCAACACATTACTTAATTTAGTTATATCCATTATAATTATTATATTTTATTAAATATTTTCGTTTGTATCCAGCGGTAAATTGAGAAAAATTTTATTAGGGATGAAAGTCAGTGAATTGGCTAACTACTAAGTATAATAAATTATAATTTCATTTAAGCTATGTAGTTTTTACTATATATAAATTTAAAATTATAATAATTTCAATAAATAGTACAAAATACAAATATGGGATAAAAATCAATTATCTAGTTATTAGATTCTAGTTAGTATTTCCCCCTTGCACCCCTGTAATTTTCGACCCTATATGAACTTCGTAATTTCTACTCGGTCCGGTCGCACGAAGACGAGAAATGATATAAATTGAATTTATTGGTGGATAAACTTGTGTTGTTTTCCTCCTCTATCCGGAAGAGGGCTAAAAAACAGAAATCAGCGAAATAGAAAATAACGCCCAAACTGACTTTAATAAAATATACTGACAGACGAGAAAAACAAAACAAACAAACATTATTGCGGATTTCGTCGTTTTTTGTTTTCCGTTTTTTTTTTTTTGCTACAAGTCCGGATTTCTTCAAATGGAAGTTGTCACGCGTAAAAATTTTTTTTTTCATCCCGATAAGAATGCTGTTTATCCCAGATATCTGACGTGCCCGTGAGCTTTATCTCGTACAGAACAATTGATTGGGAGTATTTTCAATTCGTGTGAGAGATGAGAGAGATAGAAGAGAGAGTGATAAAGGAATGAGTGAGAGAAAAAAGAAAGAGGAAAGAGACATAATTTAGGATATGTGTTTTTTATTTGATTGTTTCTACCAACTCTGGTACTAAAGTCTACTACGACTATATGTGGTGATCCCTTCGAAATTGATGGCTCGAGGTGACACGCTGTAGATATACAGGCAGGTCGCAATGTCGCGTTACGAAAATGACGGTTATCACATACGTTTTATATTTCAGACGTTATCTCCATTGATTTTGCGTCATAATATTCTGATAACACTGTATACCTACTGTTCAGAAATATCGTTTTTTCTTCTTCTTACGACTGGCGGCGCGACAATCGCGTTAATGTAAAGATTAAGCAATGACAGACAGAGATTCATTATTATGCTCGCACTTTCCCCGCGCGTTTATATTTCTGTCGTATTCTGAAAAACGAGTTAGGGTTGTTCGCCGATAAGAACTGATGATTTTTTGTTTTGAACGCATTCCTTGTTCGATTTCTTGCAGTCTTGCCACACGGTTGATTAATGAATGCTCGTCCGTTTCTTGCAGGTAGGCCTCCGAATAATTTTTATATCTTCGTACTGTACGTTATCGTCATGTCCAACTGTTCCGTAAAATCGTGATCTTTTATAATCGGTTTAGAATTTTTGAACTACGGTTAAAAAATTATAATATTTTTATACAAGCAAATGGCAAAACTCGTTTTTTAAATCGATGTAATAATGTACCTACTATACGAAACGAAATTATCGCTAATTACTTTTAAAGCTATTGTTTTATCAAATTATTGATCTTTGGTTTATAATATTATATTGTATTATCATTTTCCCCAGCATGTTTTTACATACGAATTTTTTTCAATTATTTTGTTTTAGGCTCTTCTTTATAGTTTTTGGTTTCTATTGAACGTTCACTATTCAATGATGCGAATCGTTTCATAAACTGACAATAATGTTTTATTTTGTCAGTGAGCCAATATTCTCGTTTATACCGCATTACGGAAACTGATAACAATAGTTCAATTGTCTTAATTTAACGTGTACATAATGATGAAGCTGATGTGGTTACATAGTGGTGATGTTGGTATGCGTAACAAAATAACACAACATTCAATGACTTTAATGTATAGACCGGGGAATCTAAGAAAAAAATTATCCTCTCTTCGCCTACTGTTTTCAATGTTATATTTTACTTTTACCTCGGAACGTATTTTTTCTACCCCCGTTCAAAAATGTAATAATATGTTATTTATTTACTTTTTATTGTCCCGAACAATGCAGCATTGTATGTCGAGGGGACAAAACGTACACGAGAATCATAAATTCGATGCAAAGACCCTTGTTTACGTCTGTTTACTCTCTTGACTGTGACCCGGTATTTAATACGAACAACTCAATTATGTATCGTATTTATTTATTTTTTTACTCTTATACGTGACAATTTTCTGTATTTTTCACCTCTTGTCTCCCGGCCATTGACCGCCGTAAAATAAATCTACTTTTAACGCAAAGCTCAGGTAATTCGATCCATATCTATAGCGGACGATACAACGTACATCGGACCTCGACGAGGGCATAAAAATAAATCCCATTTCAGCCCCATCCGCCACCCATCTCCCCTTATCCAAGACCGTGACTAATGTGAAACGTTCGTGATGGACACCGTCTCTCTCGCTCACCCTTCGTAGATCGTGGTAACGATAACCACCGTACACATTCTATCGAGATTAGTGGGTATAATGTGGTCGGAAAGCCTGGATCAATCGTCGACAAGGTCGAATAACGACCGCCATAAACGCCGTGATGTACGATGAAAAAACCTACAAATTACTCTTTAAATAAAAAATGTTTACGTTATTCTTGTTAAGTTTTTTAATTTGTATTTTTTTTCTACTTGATATTATACACAAAAAATCGAATAATATTACCGATGAAATAACGACGTATGTATCTTTGAGTAAAATTTGATTTACTATAGGTGTGAAAAGTTCCTCCCATTTGTTAAATAAAATAAAACTAGAAAATTTTCTTCGCCCTACGGTGCGAGGTATTTCAATTCGATTTCGACAGTAATTGAATAAAATTGTGTTAAATTAGATTGTTAACAGAATATTTTCATATTTTCCTATATATATATTTATATATATACGCTATAAATAACCTAAATGTATGTCTATATATAGAGTAGTGTAGTTATTTGACAACAAAAAACGAGGGAAAATCTGGTAACTATATAGAATTGGTGCCTCGGAGCACTTTGTAGTTCATTAAAATGTGCTTTCGATTATGCGCCAACAACATGATGCTGCTGGGGTAGTATTTCTAGCGAAGAGCTAAAATTGCTTTTGTGTACGTTATATCCTCCGGGTTCCCGTCGGTTAATCGCATATCCCTATTCGCCGATCGTTTAACAGTCCCAATTTAAAAGCCCCGAGGGTATAACATCGTGTATTATACTATATAATAAAACACAACCTTTACCTCTGAATATATGTTTCGGGAGAAAACGGTATTCGATGCCAAAACGCGTAAAAACTATAAAACGATGTTCGTGTTATACAGGCTGATCGGATACGACTGTTGTGTGAAATCCCTTTAACGCCATATTATATTCTTTTTAATCGGTCTGTACAATATGAATGTATGAACGGTCGCAAACGGGAATGCTTTTAGTTTAAACACGTGTTGACCGTGTCCCGTGTGGTATTAGGCCCATATCGATAAATTACAAAACGCATTAGCCGGTAAGATTTCAGCTCTCTAAACACGACGCGTTTGACGGTCGAAATTTACTCCGATGACAGGTAAACACACCTGTGGACGTGATCGACTGTATTTTTCGTAGTTCTGACGACCGTTTAAATACACGCGTATAATCTACATTATTATATACGGACTGCACAGTAATATACGTATAAATATTCATTTTTTTTTTTCGTTTTTTTTAGATGAGAATTACTAGTGTTCTCCGAACTTTCGACCACCCATCGGGTGTTTTATTTGCTCTCCCTAAAAATAATAAATTAGTTAAGATGTTATGCGTTAAAAAAGTAACACATATGTATGAGATAATTTAAAAATTATGATTACAATAATTAAAAACTCTATAATAAATATAGAAACAAAATTATTTAAAAATAGTATTTAAATATAATATAGGTATAACTACGTTATACTTTAAATTTTAACAAATATTAAAAGCCTAGTTATTTGTTCATACGTGGTAACATTATTCTCAGTTTATAATATTAAAGAGAATTGCATTAAATAACGATAGTTTGTTTTAAATTTTAAAATATAAATAATAAAACATCAAATCTATTAATATAATAATAAAAAATGTAAAATTATTGGTTAATTTGGTATTTTATAAAATAGAAATATGTATTTAAAACTAGTAATAAATGTCCAAATATGCACTTATAAATATACAAATCGGAAAATTACACAAAATAAAATTGTTATATTTATTTATGTATATTGAAAATAGAAGTCATGAAACTAGTGGCGGATCTAGGATATTTTCATGTGGGGGATATTAAATATGTCTACACAATATATCTACCTATATGTATAGGTACAGTTTATTAATATAGACATAAAATAATCCATTTATAATACAAAAAAGCTTTATTTTACCTACAAAGGGTGTGGGGATAGGAGCCCCCATATTGCATTAAACGTATTTCTCTCTGAAAATACACTACGTTTGATAACTTAAATATATATGTTATATCAGAAACATTCTAACCATAATATTATTATAATTACTTACTACACAGCACCGGCTGTAATGTATACGATTATACATCATCCAAATGTATTTTCAAGAAAATTATTTGTGACAACAATTTACTATTTTCGTATTAGACTCTGTTATATTGCAGTATTGTAGATTGAATATTACTTTTTAAAATTTATTTAAAAAAAAGTTTGTTTACCTTTTTAAATTTTTTTTTACTTTACACAAATAAAACAGCATTGAGCGTCGAGCGGAGCAGTGGGGCGATTAATATAATATTATATTATTATGCGAGAGCAACAATTGACGATTTCCGGTTTAATCTATTTTATTATTAGTTTTTTTTATCCACGAGCAGACGGTGTTTAGAGTGT